>VZTB01006895.1:252357-288222 GCA_013397245.1 Thryothorus ludovicianus | reverse complement strand
CTCGCTCCCTCCCTCCAGGAATCCAGCGCTGCACCGAAGCCAGAAGAGAGGGAGCAAAACCCAGCCCAGGCCGAGAGCTGCGTCCAGAAACCAAACCCGCCCTTTCGCGTCGCAAAGGAGATTTTTTTTTTTTAAACCGTTATTATTCTTCTTATTANNNTATTATTATTTTTATTTTTTAATACCCCTGACCCGAGCACGGTGGCGGCAGGGAGGCTGTCCCGGTTATTTATTCTCTCCCCGCAGAGCTGTCCCTCCGGCTCACCATGATGTTCCGAGACCAGGTTGGCGTGCTGGCCGGGTGGTTCAAGGGCTGGAACGAGTGCGAGCAGACTGTTGCGCTGCTCTCCCTGCTCAAACGCGTCAGCCGGACCCAGGCTCGCTTCCTCCAGCTCTGCCTCGAGCATTCCCTGGCAGACTGCACCGAGCTCCACATCCTCGAAGGGGAGGCCAACAACCCCGGTGAGTGCTGGCGTTTGCTGCGTCCCTTCTCGGGCGGTGCTCTGATGCCGTCGAAATTTACCAAAAAAATACATCCGATAATAAACCGGTGCGGTTTAGGTGCCGGGGGCTCCCCCAGCTCGGTTGCCGGAACGGCTTCTCCGCTCACGTTTTATTTTCCAAACGGGGTTTGGCTTATTTCAGTTTGGTTTTTCGCAGCAAACTACTCCGCTCCATGGCGTGGTGTAACTACGGTAGCATGAATGATTGGTGGGTTTTTTTTTTTTTTTTCCTTTCCCCCCCGTGCCCCCCCTTCCTCCTTCCATGCAGTTTCCTGTGAAATAAGTAAGTCAGGTCACGTAGAGTCTGGATTTTCTAGGCTTCTTTTGGGCAACGTGGCTCGCTTTGCTCTCTGCAACATGCAGAAGCAGCCCATCGCTACCTCAGATGAACTGTTATTGTATAAAGGTCTGGGCAACTGGGTTATCCTGTATTTTTTATTTTTTTTCCCGTTAAATGTGGCAATTCCTATTTCATCATTCAGATCCTGTTTGGACGCATTTTTTTCCTGCGGCTCTGAATACCCCCCTTGTGTTTCAGCAGAGCTCTAAGAAAATATGAGTGGACTGTTTCATGTTACTGAGCATGCAGGGTGCAGGGCAGAAAATGTGCGTGGCTACCGAAAGTGTATTTTTCTTTTATTTATTCGCCATTCCAAGTTGCTCAACTCCTCCAAAGTAAATGTGAGTTGGAGCAGGACGGGAATGGCACAAGCGCTGTGTGAATTGCACCGTGTGTTCCCGTATTTATTTATGGGGGGTGTGTTACAGTTCTGTGTATTCCTAAGTGTGGATGCACCCAGGGATGCAAGTTGCCCGAAGTAGAGTTTTTGTGACACAGAGGGTCAGCAGGGAAGGCAAAATGTCATTTTTAGTTGCACAGTTCTGTTTCTCCCAACACCTCTCTCAAAAGAAAAAAAATAAAATTCCGCAACCCATAAGAAGCAAAGCAACCCCTCCATTCCTAAGCACCAAAATCCCGGGGGGCTGGAAGCTCTTGGGTTTGGGGCTGTGCGTGGCAGAGCGGTGCGGGGAGCGGCCGGCTGCTTTCCGTGCTGGGTGGAAATCTTGCGGCCGGATCCCGAACAGAGCCCCCGGTGTGGACGGGGCGGGAGGAATGCAGGGTCCTTCTCCAGCTGTTCCCTATTAGAGCACCGAGCCGGCAGGATTTGGCAGCTGCCTGTGCTGCCATTTGATGACAAGGTCCAGCGCAGCGCCGTGTTCCACCGAGGGGACGGATTTAAGTCCTTCTGCAGGAAACCGAGCCCGGAGCTCGCAGAGGGGTCGGGGCTGGCTGCAGGGGATCGAGGCTGGAATTGGCCGTTCCCTTATATAGCCCGCAGGAATGAGAGGGAGGAATGCTGCCGAGTGCCTCTGGGCCCAATACTGCTGCTTTTATAAACAGCTGAAGGGATGAACCTCATCCATCCCTTTGGGTGGGGAGGCCCTGAGGAAGGAGGGGGCCGGGAGGGAACACACATTCTCCAAACTCGGCTGCTCCTGGATAAATCTGCAGCTTCCCGTGCCAGCTTCAGCCCAGGTTTGCTGTGATTCCCTCTGTGACTTGGTGTGAGCAATGTATTTTTAATTTATTTTATTTTTAATCAGCATCTCAGCTTTTCATTCTGGCTGTGGGTTTGGCAGTAGCCGTGTCCCCTTTGGCCAGGGAATTGGAGGGGGGTGATTTGCCTCCTGCCACCAGGAAAGGCGAATTGTGAAGGCAGACAGGGCTCTGAAGTGCTCCTGGGCACAGAGTCACGTAGGGCCGCCTGTGTGGTGACATTTTCTCGGTGTAAGCCTGGGTGCAGCCCAGGGGTTGTGCCCTTCCCACCTCCACTCGTGCGAGCAATCCCTGCCTGCCCCTGTAATCCCGGTGACCTTGCTTGGCGCGAGGATTTCTCCTGCGTGCAGAGCTTGGCATCCAGCCTCCTGCCCGGCCCTTGCTGCCTTGGTGGAGCTGCCTGAGCTCTCCCTGGCGTGCCTTCCAAAAATGATCTCTTCCTCCAGGGCATTTGTAACTCCGATGCCAAAACCTGGATCCGTTGCTTCTCACCAAGCACCCCTCTGCGTGGCTTTCCCATGGGATGGATTTATCCATGCATCCTGCAGAGCAGCACACGCACTTTTCCAGGCAATCCTGTTGCAGTGCGGGGAAGGTTAGCTGAGATTTGTAACCAGGCTCAGCTAGGAAATAGATTTTAGCCTCCCATGTTGTTGCTGCCTTCCTAAAACCACCTGTATTCCTTAAATCACTCCTGTTCCACGCCTGTTTGGCAGTCTGGCACTTGTCGCTGGCAATGGAATCACACCAAGTCCTCAACAGCAACGTCATTGAACCTTGTGTTGCTCGTCACTCTTTGAATCCTGGTGTTTGCATTACTAATTTGGGCTCGATTCCTTCCTGGGCTGGGGCCTGAGGTGGCTCCTGGTACATTTTCCTGGTGTTTGCTGACTCAGAAGTAGTGGCTCCCTGCTTGTAGGTGCCCCACTGGTGTCCCTGGTGGGGGCTGTAAGGCAGGAGGTGTTCCCTTTCCATGAAATCTACTGTCTGGGAAGGGATGTCACCTCACATTCACCCTTCAGCTGGATGTAATGTGCTGGGCTAATGCACCGGGGCAGGTGTTGGAATTACTCTGTGTCCTTGTGAGAATTGTTTCATTTGTGCAGGATCTGTTGCTTGTCCCATCCCTGTGGAGATGTGGGAAAACTGGAATGTTACCTCTAGGTGATGGTCCTTAGGAGGAGGTGGCAGCTCTGCTGTGGTCTGTGGTGGATGGGCACCATCCTTGGAAATATCATCACCACCACCAGAGATCAGGAGGGGTCCCAAACAGAGACCAGAGCTCAGAAATCTTCTCTGACTGGTGGTGCTGGGCTCAGAGCCTTCAGGTGTGTGGACCAGGCATGCAGGAAAACCCATTTGAGCAAAGGTGTCCAGTTTGTTTCTTGCCTGGTAGACTCAAGATGAGAGGTCTGATGAATGGCAGATGTGGTGGGAAAACTCAAGGAAGAAAAATAACAGTTTTTAACTAGTTAATTGCCACAGAGAAGCAAGTATATTTAGTTTGAAGGAGTTCTGTCATGGTTGTTTTTTCCCAAGTGTGAGAGTATTTTCATGATGACAGCCAAGCTGTGCTCATCAGTACTGCAAACCCAACGTGGCTCTGCTGGGTGCAGCTCTGTGTGACCCTCAGAAAGCCCTGAGGATCCCTCTGGATCCCTGCCTAAGCCTGGAGGGGTGGATGTCACCTTGGTGCCAACCTCAGATGTCCTGCAGGAAGCTGCGCTGATGTCTGGGAGCACAGGGAGGTGTGAGGGCTGCTCAGGTGGCTGCAGACATGGAAGGACATCTATACATTCTTCATTAGGTGAAATGCACAGCTTGGGGTTGTCCTACACAGTGGCTTCACTGAGTTTTAATGGTTTAAACTGGTGAAGAGTGTGTGAGTGGTTGCCAATTCAGTCTGAGTGTGAATGGCTTGGTCTGCTGAGATGGAGGAGAGTATGGAAACCATATTATCCCTGCACAGAAATAGAAGTTTCAGGTATTGCATAGCACTATTTAAAAGCCTGCTATAACTTCCTTCCTTCCTTCCAGCCTGGCCTTGCTGGGCTGCTTCAGTCCCAGCTGCTCAGAGCTGTCAGGACACAGCGACCTCCTCCAAGCCACCAGTAAAGGTCAGGCAGGAGTGGGGTGAGCCTTGTGGTGGGAATGGGACCTGTGCTCCTCCAGGGGTGCTGGATCTGGCTGCTCTGTGGGGTTGCAGACCCAGTGAGGACGTGGGGGCTGTATCCATGAGTAGCAGTCCATAGGCTTTGAGTGCAGAATGTGCTTCTGCTTTTACCTACTCTAGCATCCCTCAGTGGTTTTTTTTCCAAAGCAGTCCCATATCCCACTCCACCAGCCCTGGCTTCCTCATTCCTGCAAGGTTGACAGAAGTACCCCAAGACTCCTGTAAGTCCTCCAGGTGTCCAAACACCCACGTGCACTGATGGAAGCAGTGACAGCTTTAAGCTCTTGGCCTTAAAGGACAACAAACTTTCTCTGGCCTGTGCACAGGACATTCACTGCTCCATATGTTAGGGCCAAAATCTGTATTTCATTTCAGCAGGCTGTCAGGTATCACAAGGGGAGCATCAGGGTGACCTAGATTCCTCATCCTGGGAAGGACTGGCCAAAGGAAGAGACAAGGGTTGCAGGGAGCTGTAATGTCTTTTAATAGACCAAGTGATGCAGCTGGAAAAAATGGCCAGGCATGAAGGTGCACCAGCTCAAAGGAGGGCTTGTGTGGTTGTGGGGTTTTTTTCCCAAGTGTCCCAGCTGGTCTATTAAAAGGTATTACATATTCCTGCAGACCTTGCTGCTTATATCCTTGGCTCCCTGTGGCTCCAGCCCAGCATCTACTGCTGCCACCCCAGCCACAGACAGTCTCCCAGCCTGTCAGGAAGCTGCTACCCCTGCACTGTGCAAATTTTCTAGTTCATCCCCAGTGACCCCCACTGATGGCAAATCATCCCAGTGCCCAGTTTGAAGGTGTTTCTCTTTTTTTTTTTTTTAATTTTTCTTGGCTTACAGTTGCATTGCAATGCTGAGCTCTGGTTTAAATGTCCTTGCTCTGTGTGAGGGCATTGCTGGGCTGTCACACAGTGGGACTGGAGGAGTCCAGGAGGAGGATGGGGTGAGGAGCTTAGCCTGTGCTTTCTGGAAGTGATGGGGGATTCTGAGTGCAGGGCTGGACACTGACATTGTGTGGTCATTCCACACACTTGTCTCTGCCTGGAGAGGGATGTGAGCAGCCCTGCCAGCTCTGCTCATTAAAAATTAGGAGCTGGGATTCCTGAATGGAGAGATCACAAAATCACAGAAGGGTTGGAATGGACCTGAAAGATCATTTTGTTCAAACTCCTCAGACAGGGACAGCTTGCTCAGAGTTCCACCCAACCTGGCCTTGAACACTTCAGGGATGGGACAGCCCCAGCTTCTCTGGGTGACCTGGGCAGACCTCAGATCTGCTGAGCTGTTAGACACTTGCTTTTAACCTGCCTGCTGGTGCCTGACCTGCTGCCACACATCTTTCCCAGATTTTGTTTGCCAACTTGAGGGCTAAAAGCTATCAGTGCTGGGATTTTTGGAAAATACCAAGGGGAGGGGTACAGAAGTACAGAGTGGTGTTAGCCAGGGGCTTTGAGCCAGACTACACACCCAGTGTTCTCTTGTGATTCAAAGCTATTTTTATTTTCAGGGATGCTTTCCAGAGTGGCTGTGGGAAGCAGTGGGAAGCACTGCAGGCTGGAGGAAGGTCTGTGGTGTGGCATTACAAAGGTTCCCCTTTGCTGTCCCCCTCACCCTGGTGCTGGGACCTACAGGAGACTCTTCTGGGCTTGCACTTTGCTCTCCTGTATTTTCTCCTATTTGCTCAAAAACTCCTTCCCTTGTCGTTCCTGGCACGTGTCCCTTGCAGTAAGAGGAGTAAGGAGATACTCCTGTGCTTGCTCCCAGAATTTTGGCAGCATGAATGACAAGGTCTCCTCCATTGGCAGAACTGATGAGGGGTGGCAGAGCTTGCCAGGCTAGTAATTTTTAGGTAATAAGGCTTAAAATGGGAAGAAAAAAGTTAAGTCATGGTAACAGCCTGTTTTGCTGCCTGGAGCACGGTGTGGTGCAGGAGGGTTGCTCATGGGTGGGCTGCAGAGACCTTTCCACACTTTGCAGTGTCCTTTTAACCATTTTGTTAGGTAGTTCATGGCTCAGTGAGGGGCCTGATGCCAGGGTTGATTTCCCCACGGACTTCAGCTGGGAAAATTCCCACTGTTGAAGTGCCTGTGAAAGATGCAGGGAAGCATTTCATGCATCATCACAGACCTGAGCTGGAATTCTCTGCCTGGACCAGCTTGTTCCTTGATTCCTTCCGTGCAGGTTCTTGTATTTGTGCTTGGAAAAGCAGCAGAGCTGAAGTTCTCCTCCCAGAATGGGTGCAGGAGAATGGGAGAGGAAGCACACAGAGCATCTCTGTCAGGATACAGATTGATGGGAGAGGTCGAGGACAGCTTTAGATCAAGAGCTGAATAGGAACCAGCTGTAGAGCCATCAATTAAAATAATCTGGTTTGTGAATACACTTATCTGCAAACGAGATTAAACGGATGAGTGGGGAAAGCGCTCTGCGTGGAGCTTGGGCTGTTGCTGGTGGATGATCCTCTGCACAGTTGCATCCTTTGCAGACCTCAAAATCTGAGCAGAGCTGCGTGTCCATTTCACCAGTTACATATTTGCAATCAGGCCAGTTGTTTTTAAAGTAGTTAATGCTCTGGTGAGCCAAATTTTCCCGCTGAGTTTCCCTGAAGCAGCTGGAGGTCGTGGACCACGGTGCAAATCCCCATCTCCCTACAATTCCTCGAGCTTTGCCCTTTCTTTTTCCTCATGTTCCATCAGAAAAACCACCTTGGTTACTTTTGTGGCCCACGAAAGCCACTTTTTACCGAGCTGGGAGTTACGTTTGCAATCAGTGTAGCTGAAACAGTAATTAGTGTGAACGCCGGCGTTATTTTCGGATGCCTCCGTCAGTGCTTTAGCGCTCCAGCGTCGAGCTCGTGTCTCGTGTTACCACAGAAAACTGCTGGGAGAAAGGGCACCCCTGGCACTGCCCCTGCACCCCAGCCCCAAGGCTGGATTCATCAGAGAGGGGAGAAGCTGCTGCTGTGCTGCACTGCTGTGTTTTGGGGCTCCCACCTGAACGCCCCAGGTTCCTCCTCTCTTCTTCAGCTGAGTGCAGGAGCCCACACAAAGCACAGGTGGTTGTGTTTGAAGCCCTTTTTGTCTGCAGAAACACCCCAAGGGTGGTGGGATGAGCCCTCACAGGAGTTTGTGTGTTTGTGCAAATCCACCTCTGAGCGTGTGTGTGCCCTTTGTATTTCCTGCTGTCACCAAATAAACAAGACCATTACTATTTTACTAACTCTTGGTTACGTAAGAGCTGCTGAGGGATCTAAAAGAGGCTGAAGGTCTGATGCAAGGGATCCCCAGGCTTGCACGTTCATCCCTTTTCCCTTAAAAAATGGTGTGTTTATCTTTCCAGTGCTCTGGTCCTGAGAAGAGACACAGATTTGCAGAGGTCATCACTGAGTGTGAGTTTGGCAATGGCAAACAGCCAAGCCAGTGGCTTTCCATCTTGGCCCAGAAATTACAAACAAAGTAGAGGTTGGAGTGAGCAGATCTGATCCCAACTTCCTCTTCCACAGCAGATGCATTAAGTGGAAGGGCAGGATCTCATCAAAGTAAGGTTGGGACTCTGTTGGAGAAGGTGTTCTTTGGAAGGGGTTTTGTGGGCAGAGAATGTTGTGTTTCTGGCACAGGGGGACTGCAGGCTGGATTTTCTCTGATGGAGCAGACCATGGGATGGTCTCATCCACAGCACGACAGCCCTGCAACTTCATTTGCTCTCACTTTAGGTACTGAGCAGAAAATGAGCCTGGTCAGGTGAGAGGGCAGCTCCAGAGACAGGAACCCAGGTACTGAGCAGAAAATCAACCTGGTCAGGTGAGAGGGCAGATCCAGAGACAGGAACCCAGGTACTGAGCAGAAAATCAACCTGGTCAGGTGAGAGGGCAGATCCAGAGACAGGAACCCAGGTACTAATCAGAAAATAAGCCTGGTCAGGTGAGAGTGCAGCTCCAGAGACAGGAACCCAGGTACTGAGCAGAAAATGAGCCTGGTCAGGTGAGAGGGCAGCTCCAGAGACAGGAATCCAGGTACTGAGCAGAAAATGAGCCTGGTCAGGTGAGAGGGCAGCTCCAGAGACAGGAATCCAGTTTGTTTTGTGCCTGGCAGGAGCTGGCTGTATGAGGCAGGTGCATGGGCTTCCCCTGGCTCCCCGTGCTGGACACAAACACATCTGGCTAAATCAAGATTTGCTGTAAGTGGAGGATTGAGCACACAGGCTCACCCTGCAGGTGCCCCGTTTGCAGTGTGGGGTTTTATTGATTTATTTACGTGCAGTGACTCCACAGCATGGCTGTGTCAGGGTTCTGGTGAAGGTGTCTGAGTTTTAGCCTGGTTTCTCTGATGGGCTCTGTGCAGGTGTGTGGTGCAGCAGCTCAGCTGAGGCTTCCCAGGCTCAGTGCTCCTGTCTGGTGCTTTCTGGTGATGCCTGTGGATTTCTGCTCTCTGAGTTGAACCCAGGGTGTAAACCATGATTTCTCTGCCATTGACCCTGGCTGCTGCCCTTGGCAGATTTCTCAGAGCATTTTTAGTGCAAATGCTTCCTTGTATTCTGTCAGAATAACCCACGGGGATGAAAAAGGTGTTTCCACAAATTCAGGGTCATTTTGTGTTGTGGACAGGGGATTGTCCAAGATGGAAAACACAGATGGATGGTCCTGATGGCCCTGTTGCACCAAGGGCTGAGCCAGCTCCTGCCACAACCCCTGCAAGCCTTCCCTGTTATTTGCAGGAGCTGGATTTGGCCCAGCATGTTGAGCTATCATGCCTGGAGATGTTATTTTACTTAAAATAATGTTAATATTGTGACTGTTGTCTGCAGGATTCAGCAGCTCTGCTCCACTCTTTGCTCTCAAGCAAGGCTGCTCTGCTTCAGTAAAAAAAAAAAGTTTCTCCTCTGTTACTGATCCTCACAAATAATTAATTCCAGATTGCCTCTTTTTTAATACAGCTTGTTTCAGGCAAGCCACAAACCTGCCTCTGTTTTAACCAGTTAGTTCTCCTTCTCCTTGGCTGTGCTGTTACCTGGTGGGGAATGGGAGTGTGTTGTGTTTGGAGTTTTAATTGTTGTTATAAGAAGAAATTGAGTGGGTGGATAAAACAGGGTTTAACTAGGTTTAGCCAGAAGCATCTTAAAACCCATTTTCCATGCTGCTGCATTTTTCTCTCTTTTTTTTTTTTCCCCTCTCTTTTTAACCCTGAACATCACAGATCAGTTCTTCTTGTCATTGGGATTTTCTTGTTCTCTTTTCTCTGTCCCCCATCAGTAATGGGAATTGAAGAAGGAAGAAATTGGGGAGAGAAATGTGGAGGGAAAATCCCACAACTTTTCTTGTGGCAGAACTTGGCTGCTCTGACATTTACAAGCAGAGCATGGTGTTTCTGCAGCAGCTGCAGTCTGTGTCTGTGCATTTTCCTGCTTTTCAGTTTTCCTGTTGGGATATTCTTCTTGTTTCTCATGCAGCAAACATCAATGTGATTTTTCTACCCTTTTTCTGACTGTTCCCCAGTGTGCTCAAGTTGCCACAGGGTCAGCTTGGTTCTGGGTAGGGTTTTTTTAAAATCTTGCAGTTGCAAAGAAGTGGATTATTAAAAAAAATACAAAGTCCCCTGGCTGTTTCCCTCCAGATAATGCAAACATAGATGAAATGTTGAGTTATAACTACCTGAGTGACCTTTTAAGATAAGAATTGTTATTGACTGGTAGTATTATGTTAAACTGATAAGAATTCTTTTTAGAAGAGCAGGAAAAAAAGCCCAACAAACCCTTCAGTAACCATAACAACTTACTCTGCAGTGTGGGGACAGCACACAGCTCCTTCCTGACACTGCTGCTGGGGGCTTGAGGGTGGCACCACGGGGATCCCATCCAGCAGCCCCTCAGGGAAACCTCCCAGAGCTCCAGGTTGTGCTGTGAGGGATGCCCGAGGTCACTTGGCTGCTCCTGCTGCTGTCAGCTCTCTGATTTTCATCATTTGTAGGGAATTTGAGCTGGAGAGCTGTGCTGAGGCTCAGTGTGTGCTGGGGTTTGGCTTCAGTGGGAGGGAGGGGTGCTGGGAGCAGGGAGGATCACAGCCAGAATGATTTGGGCTGCAAGGAACCTTAAAGCTCACCTTGTTCCACCCCCTGCTGTGGGCAGGGACACCTTCCACCATCCCAGGCTGCTCCAAGCCCCGTCCAGCCTGGCCTTGGACACTTCCAAGGATCCAGGGGCAGCCACAGCTTCTCTGGGCACCCTGTGCCAGGGCTGCCCACCCTCCCAGCCAGGAATTCCTTCCCAATATCCCACCCATCCCTGCCCTCTGGCAGTGGGAAGCCATTGCCCCTTGTCCAGTCACTTCATCCTTTGTCCAAAACTCCTCTCCACCTCTCATAACTCCTGGAAGGGTCTCTGAGGTGTCCCTGGAGCCTTCTCTTCCCCAGGCTGAGCAGGGATGCTTTTGGAGGTCAGAGGAGGATGCTTTCAGTGGTCCTTGCTTGAGGAATGAGGCAAGGAAATCCCTTCTTTACAGTCACTGTGCTGGCAAGGTCAGGGCAGCACTTGGAGCCCTGTTGGGAACTGGATCCAATCTCTGTGTCCTGGCAGAGGTGCCAGCTCCTGTTTCAGGCTGTTACAGTAGATCAGGAGTGTGATGGGAACACACTTAGAGCCTTCCTTGGCCCAGCTGAGCCCTGTGGGCTGTGTTTGCATGTGCTGCTCCTGGGAATTCTGTCAGTTTAAAGCAGAATTCACACTTTGGTCACCTTCTGTTATCAGGGATTGTCACTGAGACCATTAGAGCTGAAGAAAATCTGCTGAGGCCAACTGGGTTTTTTTATCACCTTCTCCCTCCCCATCCCCTTGCACTTGTGTTATCTGTGTGACATGGGTTCCCATTTTTCATGGAAAATTAGCTCAGAGGTGGTGAACAAACAAAGAGCATCTTGGAAAGTGCAGAGACCCTAAAAAGAGACAGAATAGGCCTGATAAAATACTCCAAATAATATTTTAGAATTAGGAACGAGGGGAAAACAACGCGTTTGCAGGAGAGGCAAAGGTGTGCAGCTTTGTGTGTCTGCTCAGGAAATCAATTACTTAAACCTGCTGGGTTAGGAGTCATGGCAGCAGCAGGGAAGCTGTGCAAAGGTGTCTGCTTAGCCCCTGCTTGCCAACCTCTCCTCACATTCTTCTGGAGCAGCCAGTTGGATGCTGAGTGCTTTTTGTGGCCGATGTCAAATCTCGGTCAGCCGGAGAGCCTTTATAAATAAAGGTGTCTGCTGGTATTCAGGCATACGTGGATAATAGCTGCTGTAATTCAGCTGTCCAGCCTGGCTCCCCAGCTTTTATAAATGACTGATCAGAGATTCCACTGAGGATGGGGATTTAAAGGGATGGAGCTGCTGGAAGTGGTCTCTGTCCCCGGGACAGGTGGCCGGCGTTGCCCTCCCTCCACTGATGTCCTGGGTTTGTATTTCACACAAGGCAAATGTTGCATTAATAAAACTCGTGTTGTGGTTAGATGGCAGGGCTGTGCAGTCGTTTTTTGCAAGCTGCACTAGGATCTTTTGAGTTTGTCATTCTTTTTTTTTTTTCCTTTTATTTATGGGAGCGGGTAAACACTCGGAGATCTCTCTGGACAAGCCACAGCAGCTGGAGGATACTGGTTTCTCTATGGAGTGGAGGAATTTCATCAGAGGAGCTATTGTTCCTCTGTGTTCTCAGCATTTTGGCAACTGTTCTTTAAATTAACCCTACAGAACGGGGTGAGTGCTCTCTGCTGGGTCTGAAATAATTGCAAAAATGTGGGCAGATGCTTTTGCATTGTCAGAAGTCGATCCTGGTTGGTGGTGGGGAAGCATGGTGTGGGATTAGGGAATGAAGAAGCCCAAGTTCTTTAAATCCCTGCTGAAGCCAAACTGGATGTCAGCATTGGTGTTCAGTTGGTTTCTGTTTTTAAAGCAGAAATAGTTGGTGTCTTGTCCCCCTGCCCTGAGCAGTCAGTAATGTCAGTGTGTGATAGCTGGGGGTCCAGCCCACACCCTGAGCTGCTGAACTCCTGCAGAATCCTCACTGCCTGGAGGACCCATTTCCCTGGGCTGGACTGGCTTTGCCTGGCAAAGTTTTGGTAGCAGGGTGGCTTCTGTGAGCAGATACCTGAAGGGACATCCACAGCTTCTCTGAAACCTGTGCCAGGGCCTCTCCACCCTCACAACCAAGAATTTATTCCCAATATCCCATCAAACCTGCTGATAGCAAAGAACCCACGTAATGAATTACAGGGTTGGCTTTGGGGCAGCCAGACCAGTGTAAATTCAGAGGGATGAGTGACCTGGAGAGGGTTTGGAGCAGCCAGGGACAGTGGAAGGTGTCCCTGCCCATGGCAGGGGGTGGATCTGGATGGTGTTTAAGGTCCCTTCCAACCCAAACCATGCTGTGGTTCCCTGCAGGGGACCCAGAGGAGAAACAAGCCCATGACTTGTGGCCAAGGGGTGATGAAGCTCCTCACTCACCCTGCAGCAGCTTCTCCCTCTGCCAGTGCCTGCAGGGCTGATTCAGCCCCCAGCTCTGTTGGTTGCCAGATCTGCAAAACATCACCAAATTCAGGGGTTTTTTAATCTTATGTGCCTATTTTGGTTTGGTTCACCCATACAATTACACTAATTTGCTTTATTACACGCAAAAAGATTAAAAATACATCTGGCAGAGAGGATTAAAAGCTGATAATCTGGCTGCTAAGAAGCACACGATGCTTTAGGATTTCCTTTCGAGGTGTGTGGAGCTCTGGAACAAGAGCAAATGTGATCCTTTGTAGTTGGAGTTTTCATAGGGAGAGCTCATTAAAGCTGGTGTGATTGTTTGAATGAACGAGAAATGAATGAATTTAAAATATAAGGCTAAGTCCTACCACATTAAAGCAGCAGTTTTGATTTAAGAGCTCGTTTTTGGTTTGGGTTTGTGTTTTTTGTGTGTGTAAACCTGGAGCGATAGGGTTGTTTTACCATTTAAGGGATTTAACAAGTCTCTCTAATTTTCTTTTAATGCTGCAGAGCTTAAAAATAATGCAAGGTCAGGCTGAGCGTAACTAATTCCAGTGTGAAAGCAGAGGAAAGCCTGTTTCTCCATAGACTTACAATTAGTGCAGCAATCCTCCTCAGTACAGCCTTTGAGAGGGATGTAGCAGGAAAAGAGACTGCTGGAATCTTGATAAATAAAAATATGTGCTTGAGGATTTTTATTTTTCTTTTTTTTGTCCATGGAGAAGGGGAAGCCCTATAAAAGCTGAGGTTTAATTTAGTTTTGCTTGCCTTCACACGTGCCCCAAGAGGGCTTGTGGCAGGTCAAGGTGTGATGAAGGTGCCCTTGGATCTTTTGGGGGCTGGCAAACCCCTCTGGGGGTTTTGAGTCCTTGTCACTTGGTTTATCTGGGTTTAGCATGGCAGAGTCCCAGGGATGCAGAGAGCTTTTCTCCCAGGATCTGAGCTGGGCTGTGTGAGCTCTGCTGTTCTGTCCCAGCCTGGAGCTGGGATTTTGGGGGGGATCCCCTTAGTGCCTCACAAAATCCTTTTGTTGCACTATTAAGATTTAATGTGATGTTTGTTATCTTCATTATCTTGATGTCAGAAAACCCAAACTTGGCTATTTTCACAGAGCTCTGGGTGTGCTGCCTGTTCTGCCCCTCCATGTAACAAGAAGCCCCAAAGCATTATCCTGCTTTTCCTGCAGCAAGCCCACAGCATTGGTGTGACAAAAACACACCTGGCTTTGGTCAGGCCACTCCCAGGGATCCCCCAGCGTGTCCTGGCAGCTGTGCTGCTGTGACAATAGCAAAGAGGTGTCACCGTGTCACCTCAGTGCTGCAGGGGATGCCCTGGGCCCTCCACTGCCATCCTGAGAGAGCTCTTTCCCTCCTCGTCCCTTAGCACATGTGTTAATTTTGCTTTCCTGAGTCTGGATGGCTGCCACAGCCCCTGTGTGTCCCTTCTTTCCGTGCATTGTGGTCCCCTGCTGCTGGAGGTGGCCCTGAGCCTGGTGACACTGTGAGGACACGTGAGGGAAGGGGAGTTCCCATGTCCCTGCTCCTGTTTCCCTTCCCTTGGGCACAGAGTCTGTTTCCAGGCTGTGGATGTGGCTGCTGGTGACAGTGAGTGTTCTCTGTGCCCCAGGAGAGACCCTGGGGACACCCAGGTCCCATTTCCCTCCAGCTTTTTGGCTCTCAGGGAGCCCCGGGGTTGCCCCAGGGATGCAGGTGCTGGTCCCTGGGCTGCTCTGACTCTTCCCTCCCATGCCCTCGGTGCCAGCTGGAGCCCTGCCCGAGGCACCAGCCCTCCCTGGGCATCACCTTCCTGCTGGCAGAGCTGCAGCCAAATAAAAAGTGTTTTCCTCTCTTCCATCTCCTACCTGCTGCAGGGCTGCCTGGCCCCAGCGAGGGAGATGGGGCTGTGGATTTCTCTCCAGAGCCAGGATTTGCTTTCCTCTCCCTCTAAATGTCTACACCCCCTGGTTTGCAAACACTGCCTCGCTCCATTGAGGTTTCATTTTTTTGTTAACTCCTTACATGCGTGTGATTGATAAAATTTGTAGTAGAAATCCCAGCATGTGCTGCTTTTTTTTTTTTTTTCTTTTCCCAGCAAAATCCATATGTTGCAGCTTTCAGGAGAGAGGAAAGCAGCATTAACTTTTCATGTCTAGCAATGCTAATTTAAAGGGTGAGAAATTGGCCTGGATCTGTTTTTTAAAGAACTGAGCATACACTGATAGTACCAGTGTTGGTACTGAAGAACTCGATAAGCTGAAGAATGCAGCAATATCTAAAATTAAATCTGTTCTTAATTGCTGGGTTATAAATGGCAGCATTTTCTCCAAATGGAATTAATTTATTATTTTTCATTTGCCGACTCAAGTCTCGGCAGCACAAACCCCACATTTTGCATTAATGCAATAATAAGGCACTTCCAAAAGGTGTGTTTGGCATTTATAACACACAGCACAATCTAACAAACCATAAACTGTGTCAAAATACTCCTTAAGTGGTAATTAAAACTTTTTTTAAAATGTAGAATAGATGAATACATTCCAAATTGTGACTTTTCAATGAAGCTCTTTCATAAAAAACATTGTTTCTTGCCAAAACAAATTCAAAGGCATTTTTGTAATTTCTGCTGGGGGAAGGAGGAGTGTTTATCCAGCCTTTCATGTTGGCTGGGCTTTTTGACTTTTATTTAAAACTTAAAAAAAAAAAAAAAGAGGCAGTGTAAAAAAAAGAAGTATTTTTGTCTGAATGTGCATTAAAAAGTTTCACTCCTGTCGTCTCTGGAGCAATGTGCAAGGAGGGCTGGGGCAGGATGTTCCTGGGGATGCCAGGCTGTCTTCAGCATCCCATCTGAAGTTCAGAGGTGCTGGGATCCCATGGCAGGTTGTTTTTGGGGCAGACAGGGATCCCAGAGTGGTTCCTGGAGCTGGGGATCCCCCTGACATGGGTGGCTCCTGCCCTTGGAGCAGGGAACCCCCTTGGGATGGGATTGGGGATCCCCTGCTTGCTTTGCAGAGCATCATCTGCAGCCACGGGCATCTGACCAGTGCTCAAAGCAAAACTGCTCAAGGTATTTATAACTTTCCCTCCTGGTTTTTTGGGTTTTTTTTATAATTTCAATTTTGGACATGTTTTTGACAGCTTTTACCTGCTGAGTCACCGTTCATCCTCGAGCTGCTCCTGACATACTGAATCCCTGAGCAGGCTTGAGAGCAACCATCATTAAAAAATAAATCCTGTCAAGGAAGTGGGCTTTTTTCCCCCTCTCTTTCCCCCTCATATCACCAACTGCTTTTCCCTCTCTGTGTTTACTGTGTTACACGAGGCTGGTGTTTTATAGAGCGATGCCTTCACGTTGCTAAGGATGGATTTTTTATTTCTCACATCTCACCACCAAATCTCCTGTGGAGGAACTGTGTGTTGCACCCAGATAACAGGGCAGCTTCTGGAGATAACTGTATCTGATTCTGCACCCAGTGCTCTGCTTCTCCTCACAGGGATCTTTTTGGTGGTGAACCACAACTCGAGCACAAACTGATTCTCATAAGCTTGGCTTTATAGATACAAATCCTTGCTTGCTCTGCAGCACGTTGCTGTTAGTTCTGGGGGATGGGAGGGGACTGTTGGTCTTTCCAAGGATAATCCCAATACCCAGGTTAGTTTTCTTTCCCATTTTCCAGGTTCAGGTGGCAGGTGTGTCCATAGCTGGTTTTGCAGTGTTGCTGAGTGCTTGATCTGCATCACTTGCTTGCAGACAGCCAAGACTGCAGCAGCCACCTCTCCAAAAATCACTTGAAAAGATTTTGGATGTGTGCAACCACACTTATTTAGGGTATTGAAGCACCTGCCTTCTGGTCCCTTCTGCCCCTAAAACGCATCTCAGATTTGCTTTGCTTTATTATCTCTAATTTTGTGTATTGGGTGGTAAATGACAAGAACATTGTTAGTTCCTTCCTGTTTCTGTATCCTCACACTCCTCCAGCATTGATGCTGCAGATGGAGAATTACAGGAATGGTTGGGTTGGAAGGGATCTGAAAAATCATCTCATTCCCACCCCCTGCCATGGGCAGAGACACCTTCTTCTATCCCAGAGTGCATCAAGCCCCATCCAGCCTGGCCTTGGACAATTCCAGGGATCCAGGGGCAGCCACAGCTTTTCTGGGCACCCTGTGCCAGGGCCTGCCCACCCTCACAGAGAAGAATTTCTTCCTGATGCTTCATGGCTGTTCTGCCTGGGTGGTGTATTCCTTTTTTTGTGGGTGCTCCCACCTACCTCCTTCCCGGGGAATTCACTGCAGAAATGAAGTGTTCAGTCTATTTATAAATTTCAGTCTCTGGATTAATCCATGTGTATATTTATTAACCCTCCAGGTGGCTGCATTTCACTGTAATACAGCTGCTGGTGGGACGTTGATCTTGGTGCAAGTCTATTTTAGCTTTCTCCTGATAGTGCAGCCTGCTGTCATGCTGTGGGGCAAATCCTCCCCTAGGAAGGAGGAAAGGAGACTATTTAAGGAGGAGCAATTTGTGAGGGAGCAGCTGGAGCTGAAACCAAAGTCCAGTTTGGGAGGAGGAGGCTGGGAAGGAGCTATTTCAGGGCATGGTTTGTCTGGCCACGTTGGTTTTGGGCACAGAGGTGTCCACCCACTCCTTTGTGTTTGATCAGCACTAGTTTTTTGCACAAGCTGTTTAATGTTTGGCCCATTTTTTTCCATAAATAAACTTCTCCTGCCCTGGGGATATGCTGTATTGGTCAGCTAGTAAATCCATGACCTCACATTCATCAGGGCAGCCTGATGGATGTTCCTGTGGAACCCATCCCTGGAGGTTTTCAGCATCCCTGGAAGTGTTCCTTCAAATCATGAGTGGATATGGCACTCAGTGCTCTGGGCTGTTTGAGAAGGTGGTGACAGTCAAAGGTGGGGCTCAGTGATCTCAGAGGGATTTTCCAGCCATTCTGTGATTCTGGGAGTGAGTGGGGTCTCCATGCAAATCCCATGGGATATCTTTGCCTCTTGTCCTTCCCCCTGTAGTTTGCCAAGAGATGAGAAGCTTTGTGCTTGTGCTGCTGTTAAATCTGAATGAGTAATTCAATAATGAGTAGCTATCAGTTCATTGCTTTCATATTAAGGAGAAATCCTGTGCTTTTAAAGCCTTTTTATAAGGATTGTGAGGTAATTTCTAATCTTGCACAACTAACGGGTACTTGAACATAAAGCTTCCTTTTATCATTGCAGTCTCTTTTGTTAGAGCAATCATCAGCATATGGTTTTGGAGGATTTAACATCTCAGACATGTGGTGACACTCTTAGTCCTCTCTGCACATGCAAGTCTAAAAATGGTCTTTTTTTTTTTTTTTTAAAGTCTCCAGGATGCTTGTGAGTACTTGGAGCTAGAAAAGAAAACAAAAAGCCCACCAACACTGACAGGTTTTGCAAAAGAAGGTTCCTAAAAATTCATCTCATTGAGGAGAGCACGTGTGTCTGGGCTATAACATAGAACTTGTTGACATGTTTTGCTAAATTTGCTTAGAGTTTTTTTTATTTTAGCAGTTGGAAAAAGCTTGTAAAACTGAGGAATGTGTGCAGTGTTTTTTTTCCCTCCTTTCTTAGCCCGGCTGTTTCTTGTTGTGTTCTCCTGAAGCTGACTTGTGGGTGGGTCCCAAATCATCTTTTTGGCATCTTATGGGCTTCTCATGCACCCAGCCTGGGCACAGCTTCCTTCTTCCATCCTACATCTTGCTGCTTGTTTAGGATGGAGATTTTTTTTAACTCTGGATTTCCCTTTCCTCCCTATCAGCCCACACAGGGACTGGAAGGCAAGTGGCTTGCTCTGTCCTTCATGCCAGGGAGGGAACAGGGATGCTGCAGCCCCTCTTCCTCAGGCTTTAGGTTCTCTTGGCAGGGTGGAAACACTAAATCACATTAGGGATTGTTCAGAAAAATGAGGGCTGGGGTGACGTGGGCTGTGCATCCTCACTCCTGGGCAAAAAGGGTTTGTGGTTTTAGGAAAAACCTTTGGGTTTGTGGGATGGAACTGGACATTTGGGGCTAGAGCTGCTGCAATTCTTCTCCCTCTGTCCAAAGGATTTGGGTTTCCTCTTAACTGTCAAATAGAGGATGAGTTGGGCTGTGCAATATTCTTACTGTTTTTGAAAACCAACTTTTTATAGTTACAGTTCGTCCTTCCTCTCAGATGTCCCTGTGGCTGGTGATCTGGGAACGAGGAGGAAGAAGGAGAGGAGATCCTACTTAGGGCTGAAGGGCAGAGTTGTGTCCCCAGTGCCAGAGCCAGGCAGTGGAGCAGGGCAAGGACTCGCCCAGGATTCATCGTGGCCACGCATTTCTCAGCTCTGGCCATTTCCCCATCAGAGTAGAAGCCACAGAAATATCTCATTTTATTGAGTTGCCATGAGAGAGGAAGCATTTTCTGCCTGAAATAACAGCTGGAGCTCAGACTTGAAGCAACCTGTAGAGAGAAAGGGGAATTGAAACGAGGTGATCTTTGTGGTCCCTTCCAACTCCAACCATTCTGGGATTCTTGGGTTCATTTTTTCTTTTTTCTTTTTCTTCTTTTTTTTTTTTTCCCAATGCACCACCCATTCTGTGCATTTATTTCCTTCTTCTAGCACACTTTGGTCCATGTGCAAGCCAGGATTCCAGTGGAAGGTTCCCCATTGACATCCAGAGGGGACCAAGGTGCATCAGCCTAAGTCAGGGATTCCCAGGTGGACCCCATCTCTCCTTCCTTTTGCTCAGGAGAGAGATCCCCTCTGGCTCTCACCTGGAGTCATTTAGAGACCCTTCAGGAGAGCATCAGCTGGGGAGGCCTTGTGCATCCAGGGGGGAATGGCTGAGTTCCAGCTTCCACCTTTGGAAGTGTTCCAGAGATTTGCAAATGTGGCCGTGCCAGTGTTAGGTCCCAAGTCTTTTCCAACCTGAAGTGTTGCATAGTTTCAGTCTGGAAGTGGGATGGATGGGAATTCTGGGTGTGTTGGGATGGATGGGAATTCTGGGTGTGTTGGGATGGATGGGAATTCTGGGTGTGTTAGGATGGATGGGAATTCTGGGTGTGTTAGGATGGATGGGAATTCTGGGTGTATTGGGGGAGAAGGTGCCTGCCCACCCAGGCTTGCGGGGGATGGCTCCAAGGGCACCCTTTGCTGATTGTGGGATCCTTTTGTCCCAGACCTCCCTAATCCAGCCCTCTTAGAGCTGCTGCTGTGCTGTTTTCAGCAGGCCAGTGGGAATGTTGGCACTGTCTGGTGGATGCCAGAGCTGCTCCCCACATCCAGGACTGCAGAGAAGCTGAAGGAAAGAGGGGGGATGTGTTCCCTTCCTCCTCTGGCACACACATATCCCAGAGGCTTGCCTGTTGTTTCAAAGCTGCTCCCTGGCTATTTTAAATTTAGGAGCTGGCTCCTGCAGTCACAGTGTAAGTGGCTGTGCCATGGGGCAGGAATGGGACAGGACACCTGCAGTGAGTGGAGCTGATCCTCCTGCTTCTCCTCCCACTGGATCTGCTGCCCTGTGTATTTCCACCTCACCTGTGACATCCCTGCTCCTGCTTCTGAGTTAAGTCATCAGGAATGGCAGAACCTGGAGGGGGATATTCAGAGACTGAGGGGACAGCAAAGGTGGTGAGAGCAGCTCTTGCAGGGTCTCAAGGTCTGTGGCCCTCATCTCTGCATCCCAGATATCTGACCTTGTCCTGTACTTGCATTCAGGTGGTGGAACCTGCTCTTCTGGGCTCAAAAAATCACATTGATGTGGACTTGGATCTTTTTCAAGCACTCAGCTCCTGCCTGGGCAGACACAGGTTGAAGTCAGAGCATCAGCATCTGACTTGATGCTTGACCTTTTGTGTGCTCCCTAATGCAAACACACTTCTCTGCAGGTCTGGAGGAAAGAAATTGAAAAATATGTAGGGTCTGTGCTGAAGGCAGTCCTGGTGGGATGGTTTCATTTTTAGCCCAGGTTTGATTCTTGGTCCTCTCCTCCCTCTCTAAGAGCAACTGGGAAGATGAATGGATGCACACTGAGGTCTTTGGATGGAAAATGCTGCAGTGAGCACAAAGTGTGGTGTGGGCATGGAGCTGCACAGCACTCAGATGGTGCCTCTTAACCTGCGTGTAGAAATATGCTGATGCCTTTCAGTGTGCCTTTAAAAGGCCCCTGTGCAGGTGGAAGTGTAAATGGAGGAGGAATATTCATTCTCCAGCTTTCAAAGCAAAGCCTTGTCTTTCCCATCCTTCTGTATCAGAGTTCTCCTCATGGACTAAACAATGCAGTTGTTTTAAACTGACAGGGCGGGTTTCAGTGAGATGTTAGGAAGAAATTCTTTGTTCAGAGGGTGGTGAGGCCCTGGCACAGGGTGCCCAGAGCAGCTGTGGCTGCCCCTGCATCCCTGGAAGTGTCCAAGGCCAGGTTGGACAGGGCTTGGAGCAGCCTGGGACAGTGGAAGATATCCCTGCCATGGCAGGGAGTGGAATGACATGAGCTTTAAGTTTTCTTCCAAACCATCCTTGGATTCTGTAGTCAAGCATTACAGATCCCTGCTCAGGAAATGTATTTGGAAGACTCTTTATTTTTCCTTATCTGACTGTCAAAGAGGATTGCAGCTTTTCATCAGGAGCCCTAACTCCCCTCCTGTCATCAAGCAGGTTTAAGTAGAAGGAAAGTTCCTTTGGTTAAGAAAAAATAAATAAAGCTCCACCTGAATATTTCTGAGTTATTTTCTTTTTGGTCAGAAATAGCTTGGAAACAAGAGCTGAGGTGTCTGAGCTGAGTACAGTAATTTATTTGGACTGAGTATAATAATTTATTTTGAGCACACTGTGGAAGCAGGAGGCTGCAGTGGCTTTGCCACCCTTCGTGTGAGTAAAAGAGAGATGGGAACAGGGATTTCTGCTTTGGGGGATGCCTGTATGTGGCCATCTTGGCCAAAAAATGGGAGCCCCCCATTCATCCTGCATGCAGGGAGCATTTGCCTCACCCATGCAGATGTGGGTGAAGGGGGAAATGCTCTGCAGACCCCTCTGCTCTGAGGTTTCCTTGCAAAATGCTTAGAACAGCTTTTTGACAGAGGTAGGAATTTGTTCCTATAGGAGCAGGGCTCTCCTTAACAGGAGATCTTTGGAAATCTGCATATGATTTTAGTCTGGAAAATACTTTGGTATCATTAGATCCTCCAGCCAGAAGGGAGCATGCTGATCCTCTGGTCTGGCCAGACAATTGCTCTCCCTCATTCCCGTAGCTGAGCTCCTGCTTTCTGGGTGAGCTGGATTTGATTTCAGCATTTTCCATCAACTCCCTGAAATGGGGTCAGCTCTTGCCTGCTGCTCTTTCCAGTGGGTGATGTGCTGGAAATCCTCTTTCCCGTGCCTAACCTGGTGCATGTCAGCAGCACTGCAGGGATTTTATCCAGACATGAAGGCAGATGCTGGGTGCTGAGGGGGATGGTGCTTCCCACATGTTTTGCCCTCACCATCCCTTCTCCTGCCCCATGAAGGGACAGTGATGGGTAGCAGCATCCCCTTCTCCCTGCCCATTTCCAGTGGGTCCCACCTGCATCACGAGGAGGGAGAATCAAGGGGGTATCCCAGTGGGATATGGCCTGCAGCCCATGGAACACACCAGTTGCACGGACTCCAGCCAGGGCCAGCAGCTTCCCTGTGCCAGGTTGAGTGATAAAGGCCCCCTTGTTAATGCACATTGCCTTAAGCTGTGTTTCCACAGCTTTCCTTCTGTTTACTGAGAGTTCTCAGACGTGTAATTCCACCGGATCTGGCTGCTTATGGAGAAGGCTGGATTATTTGTGTTTCACAAATAAGGCCAGAAAACACAAGGGCTGGAGCACTGAAAGGCAGCTCTGCATCACTCCTGGTGGGGTTTCTTTTTCTGTCCCACTCTCATGCCTTTTCCATTTTTAAATTTATTTCTGGCTGTAGTCCCCCCCTTTCTCTGGCCCACGTGTTCCCTGTTATCCAGGTTCTCTCCTGTTGCCTTAAACTGTTTGTGACTCTGTAGCTGGATTGTTTCCCTCTGGAAGAAACTCCTGCCTGGGCTCCCTGCTCCTGTTTCATCTGGAGGGTCCTTTTTCTAGTGGTTATTTTTTACTTTCATATGGTAAAATCTTATTTTAAGAAGATCTGGGATTATGTATAATGAGACCTGGATGCCCTTGAGGAAAAGAAGTGATCTGTGGTGAGCCTGGGATGCTGGAGCATCCTTTGGCAAACCCTTTCCTGTTGTGGTTGTGGGATTGGTAAAGCTGCTCTTGCCTCAGTGAACTTTTGTGTTCTCAACTCTCCTTTTTGTCCTCCTGGCCATAAAACCATTGGAGGGGCTGTTTTACACTGGCACCTGTGTGAGCTGACAGCTCTGCATCCACCTGTGCTCACAGGGCACAGCATCTCTCCCTCCTCTCCAGCAGAGCCCTTGGGAAGAGCAGCTCTGTAAAGGTAAATGAGCAGTTTGGTTAATTAGAGATCTCTGGACCTTTTCCAGCTGGATACCCAGGGAAGCAGGGGACAGCTTGTGTCCTCAAACCAAGCACCTGGACCACAGCTCCAAGGCTCATACCCAAACACTGCAGGGATGGTCAGGCTCTGCAGGGGGAAAAATAAACCCTAGAGCCTATTTTCTCATAGAAAGGTTTGTAATGATCCTTTTGTGGTCCAGCCTGTCCTTAAAGCACCTCTGAGGAGCAGTTAAAGCAGTGCTGGTACAGATGCAGCCATATGTTCATCTGAGCACGGAGCTGTCATTTCAATCAGCCCAAGAGTTTGGGGGAACATCTGTGGAGGGGTGGCAGGGATTTCCCAGACCATCAGCACAGCATGTCCTGTCAGACCCATGCATGGTCTCCAGACCTGAGCCAGATTCCTCCTGTGGGACCATCTCAGTGAGGTGCTGCTCAAAAGGATAATATAAGAATGCTCTTTTTTAGAGCATTTTTGCCATCTGCACAGCTGCTGGGGGCAGTTTGTAGAGTGGCTGACGTGCACAAGAGCAGCAGGGCCTGTGCCTCAGCCAGGGAGCCTTGGTTTTCCTGAGCTGGAAAGAATTGCTTTGGATAAACTCTGTAAAGTCTGGGTTTGTGTCGTGGTGGAGTCAGTGAACAGATGCCCGTTGTTTTATGGAGCTGGGGATGAAAACCTGTCAGCTTTCCTTTGGTTGGAGTGGACAGGGCTGATGGCCTGGGGATGCCCCAGGGATGTGAGCAGCATGGAGCTGGTGCTGTTTTAGGGCCAAGAAGATGATAAAAGGGCTGGAACACATCTCCTGCTAGGAAAGACAGAGAAGAAGGACTGTTCAGCCTGGAGAAGTGAAGACTTGGAGACCTTGGAGCCCTTTCCAGTGCCTAAAGGGGCTCCAGGAGAGCTGGACTTTGGAAAAGGACCTGAGTGACAGGACCAGGGACAATGGCTTCCAGAGGGGGCAGGATGAGATGGGATTTTGGGAAGGAATTCCTGGCTGTGAGGGTGGTGAGGCCCTGGCACAGGGTGCCCAGAGAAGCTGTGGCTGCCCCTGGATCCCTGGAAGTGTCCCAGGCCAGGTTGGACAGGGCTTGGAGCAATCTGGGATGTGTCCCTGCCCATGGCAGGGGGTGGAATGGGAAAACATCAGGTCCCTTCCAATCCAAACCATTCCAGGATTCTCTGATTCTGTTTACTTGCTCTGTCTCCTGAGTCTCTGGGATGCTGGCTGCTGAAATTGGGGAGCTGTAGGTGGTCTGTGTGTGCCTTGTCCAACTCCTATTCCTGTGTGGTTTCTCTGTCCCTTAACCTATGACCTGCAGGGTCCCACATCCTCAGCCTGGCAGGGAATTGGTGCTGGGGTCATTGCAGGGGGACATGTGGGAAATCCTCTCTGTAGCAAGGCCTAGAACTGATGCTTTTATAAACTCATTTTCCTAAAGCCCAGCGTTTTTGGGTACTTCCTTGGGTTCCATCCAGACCCAAGATGCTGAGATGTAAGTTTGGGAAACTGACCCCCAAAGCAGGAGAACAATGGGAATCTCTTTGGGCTACTCCTTTTCTAATGGAAAACAGACGTAAGGACTTTGTATCTTGTTCTGGGGCAATTAAATAAATCTTTGAAGCTGTTCTTGCTCTCTGTCTGACTTTTCAGCAGAGCAATTAATGTCACCCCCCATTTGAAATGCATCCTTGGAGAAGAGCATCCACAGTTCTGAGCCATGGGTTTAGGGATGGTGGAACATCACGGCCGTGGTGGTTTGGGTTGATGCACTTGGCAATTCTGCCTTTGTTGGTCAGGGCTGAGGCAGGGTGGGGATGGGACTGATCCCACAAAATAACGAGTTCTGAGCTTTGTATTGTCAAACCATCACACAGCTGTGAGCTGGTCAGCACCAAACTTTTATCTGCTTGGTCACAAAATTGTGAGCCAAGTTGTGAACCGTGAGAGGGGAACACAAACCTCAAATCTTGCCCTGGCTCGCTCTTACCCTGGCTGGATGCACAGCTGGATGTCAGGTCCCGTCCCAAGCACAAGGAAATGTTCAAGCCCATAAAATGTTTGACACCAGAGATGTGTTTAGGAAGATGTGAACCCCCAGATGAAGGTTTGGTGCTGGTTTAAATTGTGTAGAGCAGCACATGAGCTGTGTAACCAGCACAGTCTTGAAGCTGCTTACATCCAAGAGACTCCAGATGCTGCTGATAATAAGCAAATTAGACTCTTAGAGTGTTTTTTTAATGGCCCATGTGATGTTTCCAGTGGCATTTTATGTTTCAGACTTCCTTGATAGGACAGTGGTAGGGTCTAGAAATATCCAAGGCATCAACAGTGTCTCTGTCTGTCTCCCTTTTCCCATCCAAAGATAATAAGAGCTGCAGGGCTGGCCCTTCCCCCAAAGCTGCAGGGCTTGTGTTGCTTTTCCTTGCATATTTTGGCAGGGAAAAAATAGCCTTGAAGTGTGGTAAAAGACAGAAATATGCTGGAGCATCAGGAATCCAACCAGCCTCTTTGAGGACGGAGAAAGAGAACAGAAAGATTTTTTTATTTTTTTTTTCTTCCTTTCTAAAGGCGTTACGAGCAAAGCTGTTGGGTTTGGGGATGGAGGATCATAAAGCACTTTCCTGATCTGGAGAAATGATTCAAACTGACAGATTTCAAGAGGAAAACAAAACTGGAGAAAAGCTGATTTTTTTTTTTAACTTTTTTTTTTTTAGAACTGCTGCTTGCACAGCTTAAAAACAAAAACCTGCATTTGCTTTGCAGTTTTGCTGACATTATTTCTCAGGCTGTGCATTAATGATCTGAAGGGAGTGGTGACTTCTTGACTATTCCATTGGATTTTAGACCCGTTTTTGCTGCATGGGATGGTTTCTTCCTTTTTGTGACCACTTAGAGCAGAGTGGCCACTGTGCTGATGGGGGGAACTGGGAACTGGCCATCCCTAAGGGAGGGGCAGCAGGAGCCTGGTTTTGGCTGCCACAGGGCTGTCAAGGTGTCCCTTGGCTTGAAAAGCCCTTGGGGACAAGAATTGTAGAATTTCAGTCCTTGGTGGCGTGTGCTGGTGCCAGGAATCTTTCAGCTTCTTGTCCTGAAGGTTCAAGCAATCCTGAACTGTGCCCGAGTGATTCTGGAGCTGATAGTGTCACTCAGCTGTGCACACTCAGGGGGTTTGGAGGCACCATTCCCCGAGGTCCTGGTGTGCCTGTTTTGGGCTCAGTTTGGGTTTTTTATTGGCTCTCAGCAGCCTCCAGTCCCCCCTTCTTGCTCATTGATGCTGTGGCTCAGCTCCAGCCTGGGGAACATGGAATGGACTGGCACCAAGGAGTCACTTTGCTGCCTTGTTTATTGGGTATTTTGGTTTTTTTTCCCTACATCTGCATCTGTCACCGTGACCCCGGAGTGGCTCCACTCGAGCAGTGAGTGCAGGGATGAACATCACATCTTGGAGTGACCAGGAACTCCCTGTTCTCAACAGAAGCAGCTCTGATGTAAACCAGGGCTCTGTTGGGGTTTTTTTTTTTTTTGGGGGGGGAAAGCGGAGGAGNAGGGGGAAAGAGGCAGAGAAGAAATGCATGATGTGTCAGTGATGTCTTAATGGGGAAAAAAAAAAGCATTTCCAATTGCAAAGTGGAAGGAATCTGGTGCAGAGCATTTTGGGGCACTTCTTGCCCCCTCTCTCTCTCTTAGTTTCCCTGCAAATATTCCTGGTCCAGGTTTTCTCCCAGGCAGCACTGAATTATGCCTGTCTGTGATTTGTCTTTCTGCAGAAGGATGTTTTTGCCAATTTTAAACCAGATCTTCAGTCTCTCAAAGCTGAGGTGGCTTCAGACGCCCACAGGTTTTGTTGGATTCTTTTTTTTCCCCCCCTGGCATGCATGCTTCCAAAAATGAGTGGGAATCCTTCCAGAGATGAGCACTGCAACTCCAAGTTTTGGAGAGCTTTTTTTTTCCCCCTGCTTCTATACATATTTTCTCTCATTAGTGGTGGCAGGGAGCCTACAGGTATTTATCACAGCATCAGCCATCCGGTTTCTCTGCAGCAGCTCAAAGCTTTTGCATGAGGCTGGGAAAAATCAGGCAAAGTGTAGGATGTAAATACAGAACAGGGCAGATTAAATAAATAAAAATTAAGAAATCAGTATTGTTTAAAGCATTTTTTGCTTTGGTAAGAAAAGAAAATGAGACTTCACATGATGACAACCTGTGTTAGTATAAAAACATACCACGATGAGTTGCTGTGCTTCTTATTAAATATTCAAGTGCTGCTTGTTTGCTGCCAGAGTCACGCTCTTGGGGAGGGGAGGAGGGGGGTTTATAGCAAAATATCTGTAAAGAGGTTATTGAAGTGCTAAGTTTTGCTCCTTTTGGGTTGAATTGACCTGTTCTGTTCCATGGCTGGTCCCTTAAAAGCAGAGAAAGTCATCAGGGCTGAGACAAGGACAGGGACCCCCAGGCTGAGGAAAAATCTGTTGCTTCTAAAGTCTTGAGAACAGCCAGGAAAAAAAAATAATTAAAAAAGGAAAAAGCACAATACAAGCAACATGAGCTTTGATCCTGTTGTTTTCTCCATAAATATTCTGCAGTGCTGAAGCCACCTTGTCATTCCACTCTTTGGTTTCCACTTGAGCAAAGTTTAACACATTGCTGCAGAAAATGAGCCTGTAGTAAATATAATGATTCATCATTCCTACCGTAGTGAAAAAGGGAGGTGGGGAATGTCTGTCAAGTTCTCCTGAAGTCCTTGAATCAAATGTGTAGGGATTTTTGAATAACCTCGGAGTTACCAAATAAAAGCATTAATTTGAGTGTCAAGATGATACTTAATTGGAAAGCAACCAAAGGGACAGATTCATTTTTAGGCAACTAGCAAAAAAAAAATTACAAATACAAAATAAGTTTAAACTAAAGTAATTGGAAATTAATTGAAATTTAATTTTAATTAGGTGCCTGAAATTGGATCGTCTGGATCCCTGGGGTTCCTATCTCTGTCTCTTCCCTTTTTTTTTCCCCTCTGTAAGGCAAATGTCAATTAATATTTTAAAAGTGCTTTAAATAACTTCATGTCTTCAACCTATTGCAAGTCAGTGGGACTCAAGAGCTGAAAGGTTTGGGAAGCAGCGGGCAGTTGTAGTTACAGAAGAGCTGCACAGGGGAGGAAGCACTCAGGCCTTTGTGTGTCTGAGATGTCTGGCTTTCCTTAAAAGCACAAGGAAAAAGATCCTGATTTTGCTCTTCTGCCTTGAAATATCACCTGGACTCGTTTTCTCCTGGCTGCAGAGAAGAGGATATGGGTCAGAGAAGATCTTGTGTGTTTTTCTCTGAAGCTCTGGATGTCTGGAGATGTTATGTCTGACTTTTTTTGAGATCCCCAGCTGTGATAGTGCCTGAAGGCTGGGCAGTGGTGCAGGATCCATCCTTTGTTCTTTGGGGCTTGGTTTTGTGGAATCACAGACTGATTTGGGTTGGATGGGACCCTAAAGACCACCTCATCCCACCCCCTGCCTTGGGCAGGGACAGTTTCCATTAGACCAGGTCACTCAAAGCCCCATCCAGCCTAGCCTTGAGCACTTCCAGGGATGTTTCCACCCTAGCAAGGGTCCTATTGGGCACCTGGACAGGTTTTGGCTCTCCCAGGTGTCCCAGGTGTCTTGCCAGGTGCTGCCTGGGGCTCGAGGAGATGCCTGAACATTCTACTGAATCCTCTTAGCCCAGGCAATTCAGGTGCCAAAACACCTCTTGAGGCGATGATGACTTTTCTGGGAGGATTAGGATTGTGCCCTGGGGGATTTCTGGATCCTGCCCTTGACAAGTGAGGACACAGCTCATAGCAGGCACTGGGCTGCTGGAGGGGTGAGGAATGTCCTCAGTCTAGACAGATGGCTGTGGCTCAGGAAGCAGGAGGTTTTTGGGAACCCCCTCGGGGCAGGGCTCAGGTTCACCCAAGCACTGCTGTGTTCACACCCGTGGCTCCTCCAGGCAGCCCAGCAGCAAGATGGACCGAGATGTTCCAAAAACAGGAGTACCCAGGAAAAAGACCTGCACCTTTTCCCAGCCTCTCTTGTGTCCCTGTTGCATCCTTCCTGCCTGGGAATGCTGGCAGCACATCCTGGCTGCTCGCCGAGGATGTGCCTTGGTGCTTTTTGACTCCAAGGTGCCTTTGCTGTGCTCAGCCAGAGAAGTGGTGCCCAAAAAATGCGTTTTCCATGTATGTGAGGAGCTGTCACTTGATGGCTTGAGCTGCAAACCTTCTGGGTGTGGCATAAAAAGAAGGAGAGGGTCAGGAAAGAAGGATTCCAGTTTTGTCTGTGTGGTGCCCTGCGTGGCAGTGGGTGTGTGTCACACGTGCCCGAGCTGGCACGGCTGACACACAGAGGGAGGGGAACCCCTCACATGAATTTTGTGGAGTTCCACCTCCTGCCATGAGCTCCCAAGCTGATGCCATTTCCTTCCACCTCCGGGAGCTCCAGAGGAGAAGGGCTTTGCTCAGGAAGTCAGAGCAGCCGCGTTATTTATAGAAGAATTATTTGTTCGGACGTGAATAACCTCGGCGTTTGTTGGCAGCGAGCTGGAGGTCAGCCTCCCTGCCTGCTGCATTTGCTGCCTGGGGAGACCCTCTCGGATCCCACAGTGTTTTACTGAGCTGGATCCTTTGCTCCCTACCCCTCTGCCCATCCTGGGGCACCCCTGCACCCTCCTGGGGATGTCTCCTCCCTTCTGTCCCACACCATCCCTGATGCTGGTGCATTAGCTGGCACACAGCTCAGAAATCCTCTTTAAAAGCATCTCCCATTTATGTTTTGGGTATTTTGTACCCCCAAAAAGTGGATAAACCCCCATTTTTCAGCACAGGCTTACGCCAAGGACCCCGGTGTGTGTTTAGCTGCATCTTACTCATTTTGCTGGTTTCCCCATTTCAGCTCTGAAGTGAAATCATCCCTCAGCCTTTCACTAATGGAAACTTGGTTTTGGTGCCAAGATAGAGCCAGCAGAACCTGAAACTATTTTTCCAAAGCGCTGGAAACATTGTGCAGCTCCAGCCACTGTAGGGGAGGCAGGATGGAAACAGTCCCATCAGGTTGGTTACCTCTGATCCCAGTTTTCCAGAGATAAGGTTTGAGTCCCCTGCATTATTCGGCAACAAAACAGGTTTGATTGTTTCTTCGCTATAAGGATTTTTGTGTTTAATCTGAAACATCTTATTTTGGCTGACTGAAGGACCCTCAGAAGATGAATGAGTTTCTTCTGCACATTTCCCAGCACTCTTTTTCATTGTCAGAGCAATGTAAAGGCTCCTTGGAGTAATGAGGAATCTAACCCTTCATTTTCCTTTTTTCCTTTTAAAATCAGGAGAGAGGGCTCATTCCTCCTATTCAGCTGAGAGTCCACATGAAATAAAATCTCCCAGAGTGCAGTGTAGGGTTGGGTAATGTCATATGTAACACTGACTTAAGCATCCCCTAAACAGGCAAATGGAGAACAAAACATTTTTTTGTTTTTGAAGAGATGTGTGGTTTGTTTGTGGAGGGTTTGGAAAACCCTCTGGAGCTCCTTTGCATGTATATGCAATCCTCAGGCATACTTGTCTGACTGTCCTAGCTGCTCACTTAAAGGTCAAACTCTTGGAGGTTTCCCAGCGTATATCGTCTACTGCGACTATTTTTTCCATATTTAAAAAAAATACTGAATTTCTCAGTAATGTTTAATTATTTTCCAGTTTGTTTAAGCTCTTGTGGAGAGATCTATGTTTGCACTGGTGAGCCAGAGCAGCGTGTCCCACTGGAGCTGCCTCCAGCACTGGGGAAGGGCTTTTTTTTTTTTGTTGTTTTTTTTTTAAAATTCCTTAAACACGATTTGAATCTTGAGTGCGACGGTCTGACGAGGGGAAATACTGCACCAGAACATTTGCTTGTGGTTTTTGCTCTGCTCTCCCTCCCTTTCCTTGTGCGTGCCTGTGAGAGAGGGAGAGTGAGGGTTTGTATGGAGGGAGGGGGAGGCACCAGCCAAAATTTTCCAGCAGGGAGTTGCTGGGGCTTGGCACACCCGATGCACCAGCTCCTTGTTGGATATTTAGAGGGAGGTGGAATAGCTCAAACTGGGGTAATTGGGGTTTTTCAGCAGGAGCAGCTCTCCCTGCTTCTCTTTTTATGGCTTTTCCTCTGACCCTCTCTCTCCCCATCACCTCCAGCCAATGTGGAGCTTTCCTGGATCCTGAGTGGGACAGCACAAAGATGGTGAGGAAAAGGGCTGTGACTGTGGGGTGGGGAAGGAGGTTCCTGTAGGGAAGGACACCAGCTCTAGGTGACCACCCCAAGGTGGATGGTACCACATGCAGTTTGGCTTGGGCAAGATTAAAGGAAGGGCTGCTTATCTCATTGCCTCAAAGATTAATTAGAGCAAGAAGCAGAAGTCAAAGGAATGAACTCTCTAGGACTGACTCATCCACTTTGCTCTTCTCTGGCAGGACAGAGTGGGTGGGGATGTCCCCAGAGATGCTCCCAGAGCGTGAGGATGTCCTTGGACATGGAGCAGTGGCTTTACCCCAGCTGTTTGGGTTTCCAGAGCTACAGGATCTGTAGTCAAGCTCATGGCCCTTTGGCTCCAGCAGACTTTGAGGGGCACAGCACTTACAGTGGGCTGTGTCTGTGGTTGGAATTGATGATCTTAAAGGTCTTTTCCAACCTGAATAATTCTATGACTCTGTTGTACAGCCCTGGGAGAATCCAGGAAAGTCCTGTTCTGCCTTGAGGCATCAATTTGGTGTCCAAAGGGAGGCAGAGTTTGCTGTCATGACCCTTCGGGTAGCACAGGGCCACAGATCTCCCCTTGGCAGCTCCATGCCTGCTGCCTGTTCGAATTGGGCCATCTGTACCTAATTAGGGCAGGGTATTCTTCCAAGAAGCTCATTCTTGAATGAATGCTGTTGAAAAGTATGTTCCTTATAGAAGTACTCATTGTCAGTCCTCCCAGGCCATTCCTGGGAGGAGCCTCCAACGAGGGAGATACCCCATCACCCATCCCGTTATTTAATCTTTATTTCATTCACTCACCCACTGGGCTCTCCCAGCCCCCCCCCCTCCTTAAATACCAAAAGAATGAAAACGTCAGAAATCCCCCCCTCCCCAGCCCGATTTCCGTGGCTGTGCTTTGGGGCTGGGCAGCAGTGATGTACCCGCGAAGGAATGCGGGGAGCCGCTGCCGTTCAGGATCTTCTCCCGGCCCACGGAAACTCCGCATTCTTGGGCCAGCTTGCGGCACGCCAGCGCATTCCTGCTCCATGAGGTGGAAGCAATACTGGTAGTGTGAGCTGTGATTTCTGCGGCTGGGGTGGGGAAGCGCCGCTTTAAAAAGCCTCTTAATTATATTCTTTCTCAGCAACGCACCAGCGCCGTTTTTAGCCCATTACGAACGCTGCGATTTCTCTCTTAAATCAGCCCGTTTGCTGATTGACCCAGTTCTGCTTCTTTTACTTCTTTTTTTTTTTTGCCATTACAAAATGTTCTATTTTCAGGCGCTTCACAGCCCTTGAAGAAGAAGGAGGGGGGATAAGGAGCCCAGCCCTGTCTCATCCCCATCTCCTCGCTCGCCTGTGGATGGCGGCGCTCAGTTCTTCACCTGGAAGCACAGATCCAAAGCAAGTCCCTGCACAGCCTGGATGTAGCTGCTGCTTTGGACTTCTCCCTAATTCCCTGATTTCCTGTGCTGGCAGGACGTGCCCTGAACCCTTCTGGTGCTGTGCTGCATCCATCCCTTGCAAGCACCCAGGGGCACAGCTGTGCCAGGAGCAGAAGGGTGCAGCTTCCTCACCCACTGGGCAGGAAAAACAGGGAGCCCGGGATGGGGAGGAGATGTAGAGGTGTTTATGGAGGCCATGAGGGGTTATGCATAGCCCTCCATCAAAGGAGAGGAGATAAATTCAATTTGCCACATGGGTGTGGAGGTGGGAGCAAGGTTTTCGCCTCTCTTTGTGAATTTCTCTGCAAGCATCTTTTTTTGGCAAGCATTTGAATGGGCTGCCCAGGGCAGTGGTGGAGTCCCCATCCCTGCAGGGATTTAAAAACCATGTGGATGTGGCACCTGGGAACATGGGTTAGTGGTGGGCTTGGCAGTTCTGGGGGCATGGCTGCCCTCAGTCTTAGAGGGCTTTTCCAGCCTAAATGATTCTGTTAATCATCATGCCCTCAGCAGGGAAGGGTGGGAGTGCTCTTCCTTCCACATCTTGTAATAAATCACCCTGCAGCAAACCCAGGCTTAGGAAAGATGTGGCTGCAGGTTTGGAGAGGGGCAGCAGCTGGAGACAGTAATCTGGAGAGTGACAGACCTGCTGGGTTTGTGATCAATACCATGGGTGTTGTTTATCATAATTCCTCCCCTTACCCTTAGACCTGTGAGTCTGAGCCCTGCTGTGCACAGCAGCAACTCACCCTCATTTAAATGCTGGTGAATTTCAATGGAAGGTTGATTGGTCTGGTTTGCATCTTAAGCAGCAGCTCCTTGGAGGAAGATGTAAGATGTGGCCTTTACCAAAGATGTGGGAAGTCCAGGTCTCTGTGGACAGGGATAACACAGTGAATAAAAGATGTGCTGCCTGGGGGATAAATCTGTGTCAGCAAGTAGTGCTCTGGGAGAAGGGTTTGTGGCAGCCTGTGTTCAGGGCAATGATTAAGGAAACTCAGTCATTTAGTTTATCCAGGAGGACACAAGGAATTGATCCATCCGTGTATAAATACCGACGTGGGTGCTCTCAGCAGAGGGTGGTAGCTGGTTTTGGAAACTCAGAGGGTTGGAAATGGATGCTGGATATGTTAAGGCTGGAGATGGGGTTTGGGTTTTTAGCTTGTGGTGTGATTAACCCTTGCAGCAGCTGATGAAGGCCTGGGGTGGACACTGCATGGGGTTTGGTTTAATTTGGGAATGTCAGCTTCCCACAGAGTCCCTGGTGGAGGTGCTGCAGGCTGGGGTGCAGGGCTCCCCAGATTTCTCTTCTCTAATTCAGTCAGTTGGAGTAAATAACCACAGTCCAGTCCCTCCTGAGCCTCACACTGATGAATCTGTGAATAGTCTCATAGTGGGGGTTTTTGGTGGGTTTATTTTTCATATCTCTGTCTCTCCCCAGACCTGCCGTGTTTCTTCCCTGGGCTCCAGTCTTGCCTCAGAATGCACATTCTGAAAATACCAATCCCTTTTCAGGGAGAAGACGGGATGTTCCAACCTTGTGGCAGGCCCTTAGGTTACCTGGCAGTGGCTGTGATCTCTCTTTCCTTCTTCCCTGTGAGGTTCCCTTTGTGCAGTGCCTGGAGGGATCTTTCCTGGTGCTCTGAACTCAGCTGTGCGTGTTCCAGACAGGTCGAACTCTTTTCCCCAGCAGATAAATAACTGGGCTTTCAACAGAGGTTTTGATCCCTTCAGCCAGGGAAGACACTCAAGAGTAAAAAGTGTCACAGGAATCATAAAATCACAGAATTATTTAGGTTGGAAAAACCCTCCAAGATCATTATGTCCGACCATTCCCTCAGCACTGCCAAGGCCACCACTAAATCTTGTCCCCCAAGTGCCACATCCACAATGATGGGCAAGGAACCTCTCCCAGGATCACCTGGTGCTGCTGGCACCAGGGTAGTTCCTAGGGATTGCCATTCCCTAGGGATTGCCCCGTGGGTGATGGTTGGAGCCAAGCAGGCTCCTCTCACAGGGTTAATCTTCCCAAGCTGCAGCCTTTGGGAGGTGTGAAAAGATAAAACAAAGAAAATCCTGTCAGGATGGCTCCATCCATCCCCCCTTCCTGGACTATTCCTGGCCTGCAGTGATACCAGGTTGTATTTTTAGAGCCATGGTCATGTGTTTGCTGTGTCTGATGTGCTGCTGTGTCTCCTGCCCAGCTGGGCACAGGGGTGTGGGCTTCACTGGCAGGTTCCTGTCTCTAGTTGGGGATGGCTGGTTTAAAGAAACTTAATAAATAATACCTTGAAGGCCTCTTAGCAACCTGTTGGGTTTTTAATTGGCCTGTGAAGACAGAAAAATCCCATTTGTAGTACTGCATGCTGCAGTAATTTAGTGTGACCATACAGTGCAATGCTTGTGCTCTTGATCTTCAGAACAATCTTTTCTTGCAAAGCCAGTGTATTTATTCAAATAAATACCTGTAGATTCATAGTTTAGGTTGGAGAAGACTTTAAGACCATCAAGTGCAAGTGCTGCCTTAGGCAACCAACACACTGTAAAATACCTTTAGGTCACAAGTTGTCACCTATTTTCTGTGCATATGTGGATTTAGAAAACTGGAAATCAGTTTTCAGCTATTGAGAAGAATCTAAACTGTGCAGCTTTCCCAGTTCAGAAAGAATCTTTGTACCCAAATTTTGAATAGGCCAATTATCAAAAAGGGTAACATTCTAAAATATCATATGTGTATATGTGTATGCCCTGATTCCTCTTTTATTGAATACTTGAAATCACTGTGATGGACACTTTTTTTTTTTTTTTTTTCCATGCAGAGTCTTACCTGTAGCTGCCCTCTTACCTGTGCACACCTGGGGATCTTTAGGGCCAGGGCAGTGAGATACAATGATCATGTCAATACAATGGCTACAAACCAGAATAAATTTGCTCAGAGTGATGGAAAATCATTCACAAATCACAGGGGGGGGGGGAGGTCA
>VZTB01006895.1:240977-252303 GCA_013397245.1 Thryothorus ludovicianus | reverse complement strand
GGACAGGCTTCCTACATGCCAGACAAATAAACAGGAGTAGGACTTTTGCTCAGGAATAGGAAATGGAGAGGCAGCACCCCAACCTTTGAGTTCTAACTCCTCTAAATCTAAATCCTCTAATTCATATTGCCTTGTTTAAAATACGATGCGGGCAAAATCTGTTCCTCAAGAGTGACTTATGCTGGAGTTAAAAAACAGAAAGCAAATTTTGTCTGCCAGCCAAGGAAAACTTGGATTGGCTATTAAACACAGGATTTTGTTGGCTAGCATTGTATCTGATTGCATGAAAGTGTGGGAGCTAATGCTTTCTAAAGCTATTTTTCCAGCTTTCAGATGCTTGGTGGTATCACCTACTGTAGCTGTTGAGCAGGATTCCCATCCCCACCAGCCCTGCACCTTCCAGTCAGACCCTGGTGCTTTGAGAAGCTCAGGAAAAGCACTTTTTGTCCTGCTTGTTTGTTTTTAAGTAAACATTGCTGTCTGTGTTGTTCTAGACAAGGGATCTTTAAAACAATTTCACTGAACTGCAAAGCACAGGGAAAAACCTGTTGACTGTAAACTTCCAACTGGCTTCAGCTGCCAGAGGTGAGAAAATGTCCCACCAGATGTGAATTATCCTGTTTTTGTTGAACAGTAGGGAGCTGGAGCCAGGGCTGGAGTCACAGTGCAGCTTAGCCAAGGAGGATCTGTGCACCTCTGGAGTGGAGCTTGACTTCACCTTTGCAGAAGATCCATGGGAAGATGTTCAGGGATTGTTCAGCCTGGAGAGGAGAAGGCTCCAGGGAGAACTTGGAGCCCCTTCCAGAGCCTAAAGGGGCTCCAAGAGAGCTGGAGAAGGACTTGGGACCAGGGGTGGAGTGACAGGACACAGGGAATGGCTCCCCACTGTCAGGAGCAGGGCTAGTTGGGATATTGGGAAGGAATTCTTCCCTGTGGGGATGATTGCAACCTTCCTTACAGGTTCCCTGGAACAGATTACCCAGAGAAGCTGTGGCTGCCCCATCCCTGGAAGTGTTCAAGGTCAGGTTGGACAGGGCTTGGAGCAGCCTGGGATGGTGGAAGGTGTCCCTGCCATGGCAGGGGAATGAAATGATCTTCAAGATCCCTTCAACCCAAACCCTTCTGTGATTCTGTGATACAGCCCTCCCTTGCTTTGTGGGGACAGCATCAGTTGATGTGTGCAGGACCCTCAAGAAGAACAAGCAGTGGAGATGTCCCTTGAACTGGTTAACTCTGAATTTTCTGAATGAGTGTTTTTATCTTTATATTGCTTATAAAGTTACTGAAAATATCTCCTATATAGTCCCCTGGAAAGAGCATTGAGGTGACCTCTCTATGTTTTTGCACTGGTGGTGTTGGGCCTGTTTGGACACATTTGTTTTCTCTGCTCTTAAACTTGTCCTCTGAAAAAGATTATCCTGCCTCCTTGGTCCAGCACGTGGGTGCCCTTATTGCAAATTTCCCCTAATTTATAAAACTAATGCTGCTTCCAGCACCTTGCCCTGAGCCCTCATTTTCTGGAAGTCAAGCTGCCATTGCAAGAGAAGGGAAAGTCCCTGGGAGCTGTGGTTTCTGCAGGACACCTGGGGCTGTGGGTGGGAGAGTGAGGGAGCTGCACTCCTCTGCCTGAACTGGAAATAACTCTCTGGGAGCTCTGAATTTCACTCCCATAGTGAAATAGTTTCTGTGCTTTCCTGTGTGACAACACACGTGGCATCAGGGAGGTCTGGGCTGAAGTTTTGTTTTGCTGCAGTGCTGCAGTGAGGATGGTGAAGATCAGTGACACACTTTGCTGGAAGTCACCAGTGTTCAGATGGCTGAGGTGGTGATAGCTGGGGAGGATTAGCAAAATTTGGGTTGGTACTGTGAATATTCTGTCTATTTTGGGAAATTCAGCAACAAGCCGAGATGTTTGATTATCCAGTTTATCCCCTGGGCTGGGATTTGTTGATGGAGTACAGGTTTCATCACGGAGGTGCTACAGGCAAAACCTGAGATCAAAAGCAAGTTCCTGAGTGCTGGGTGCTGAGGATCTGTGTTTTCACACAGTGACAGAAGTATTTGCTGCCTTCTTCCCAGCCTGTCCTCTGCCAGCACTGAGGGTTTTTTTGAGTTCTGAGTGTGCAGGTGGCGTGATTCCCTGAGGTGGAGTGGGGTTGGTGGTGGATTTCCCTTGGTGTTGGAGCAGAGTGGTTTTGGGCAGGGCCAGGCAGCGTTGCCCAGCTCCAGATCTCCAGAGCTCTGTGATCAGGGTGGGGTCTGTGTGTTCTGCACTGAGAGGGGAGCACCGACCTCGTGGGCTTGGCTTGGACATCCTAAAATAGTGATCAATCAGATGGGTCCTGTCTCCCCACATCAGCTCAAAGGGCACAGCACTGTCAAAAAATAAATGGGTTTTAGGGTGTACAGAATTGAGGCTCTGGTTTAAATGTGCAGCAGGGCTGACTTTCCTGTTGTTGGCTCTTGGGTGAGGTCTTGGTGCCTGTCAGTGTTGAAGTTTCATGGGAGTTGCTGCCCACAGCTTTGATCCCTGCAGCCAGCTGCAATCACCTCCCCAGAGCTTGGGGTTTTTTTTGCTTTCCCTTTAAGGCCTCACCCCTCATACTGTGAAGGTGCCTGGGGCATGGCAGTAGCCACAAAGCTTGTGAAACAGGCCAGGAAGAAATGACAAGCACGTCCTTACTCAGCATCACACGTTGGCTGATCAGATGCTACTGCTCGTGTCAGCAGCCTCAGCTTCTCATAGAATTTTGGGAAATTTGCCTGGTGAGATACCCAGAGAGTCCCCAGCATCAGACATTGGAACAGGCTGCCCAGGGAAGTGGTGGGGTCCCCATTCCTGGGGGGATTTATGAGATGTGTGGATGTGGCACTTGAGGACAGGGTTTAATGGTGGCCTTGGCAGTGCTGGGTTAATGACTGGACTGAATCTTAAGGATCTTTTGAGACCTAAATGATCCTTCAGGAGGAGGCTGGAAGATAAGCCCCAGTGTGAAAGGCTAGGAGGCTTCTGGGGAAAAAACAGCATAGAGAAATCATGGCTTCATTCACCTGAATAATCCCAGAGGAGTTAAACTGCCTTGTTCAGGAAGAGGAGATGGGTCTGGGTCTCCTCATCCCACCTGGAGCAGCCCACTTTGGAAGGCACTGCTATGGAAAAGGCACTGCAAAAGTGCTCTGATGTTACCAATGAATAATGCAGGAGTGCTGAGCAAGCAGTACATGTATCAGAAGGATTTGGAAAGATGTTTTATCTTTAGAAGCAAGGACACTTCATTAATCTCCCTGAATAATGCCAAGCCATAAATTATATTGGTAATAGACATATCTACGTAATGAAAAGTACCTTCACTTGTTCTTTACATGAAAAGAGATTGGATGCAACTGTGGTTTCAGGCAGCCCCATCATCTGTTAGAAACTGTTTGCTGAGAGTCAGGGGTGGAAGGACCCAGCTGTGTCCAGAGCCACCTTTGTGTCCTGCCACATCATGGCTTGTGTCTCTTCCACAGCATCATGGAAAAGGAAAATCAAAACAAAAAAAAAAAAAAGAAGGTTAAGAAAATGGCTGGGACTTGCAGGGAACTTGCTGTGCTTCCAGCATCCAAAAATATTAAAACCAGCAGCCAGTGAAGTCCAGACCACAACAGAATTTAGAGGCTGTGGTGCAAGTGTCCAGGAAACAGGGTTTGTATGGTAAGGCCATGGATCTGTAACCCAGTAATCCCCGGCACTGGGAGAGCTGGGAGTGGGTTTGCACTGCAGTGTGGTGAAGTGATTTGGCCAGGCTGGAGAAACAGACTTTTTATTTTAAGAGCTGGAGGGAAGAAAAGCCTCCTTGAACACAAATTTTGCACAGGACACAGCAGCTGCTGGGGCTTTGGGTACTTTGGATTCAATGGATTTACCCAGAAAGTGCCTCAAAAAAATAAAAGTAGCAGTGTTTTCAGAGGTTATTTTCTTTTCATCCAACATTTGAATGTTGTTTTCCTCTCTCAAATCCCAAACCACCCAGATCCCTTTGCTGCTTTTGCATTCTTCTCCTTGAGTAGGTGGTTTTTTGGTCCATGGCTGGAAGGGATGAGTTGCTGCAGGAGCAATTTTGACTGATGAGCACCTGCAGGGAGGCTGCTTCCCAATCCCATTAGCAGTGAATCCCAGTGAAACACCAGTGGTGGGTGACACCATGGCCAGCAATCCAGGGGAACTCCTGGGTGTCACCCACCTGGAGGCAGATCTGAGTCACAGGGAGATGATTCTCCACCACCTCATTCCTTGCACTGGTATAGTTGGGCTGGTTGGGAGTGAGGGGGTGGTTTTTTAAATCCAATTCTAATTTGTTTGGTGTAGTAGAAAATCACTGGGATGTGGAGCAGTAGGAGATGTCAGCCTTGATGTCAAGGAGGACAGCAGGGCTGAAAAAGCTCTGACTCTGCCACTCCCACTAACAGTGTGTCTTGCCACACTCCCTAAACGCTCAGGAAGCTTTAAACTCCTGTCAGAGTTACTGGAAAGAGAAGAAAGGCCAGGCTGAGGATAAAGGGAATGCTGGTGAGCTCCAGCCTTGCAGCTCCATGGCTTTTGCAGCGGGATCTGTCCATCCCTGTCTGCTCCTGCAAGGAGGAAAAGGAGGAATCCTCACTGCTTGTGCTGAGCTCTTGGTGTTGTGGAAGAGAAGAGACTCTTAGAAGTCATGCTGGGAGTGAAAGCATTTGTAATTCTGTCTGGAGAGGTGCCAAAACACCCATCCAACATAGCAGAACCTGGGCAAGGCTTTACTATGTCATGATACAGCAACAGCATCTTCCCACTCAGCCCTACATCTGCAACCTCCATGGCAGGGGGAGGTTCACATCCCAGCTCCCCACAGGAAAAATGAAGCTCCCAGCTCAAAAGGATTCCTGCAAATGTTCAGACACTCCAGGTTTCCAACTCTCTTTGTGTGGTGTGCAGGGAAAATTCAGGATTTTGGGTTTTACACGACTCTGAGTTATCCCCTGCCTCCTTCACTTTGCCACTGTGTCTCCTCCTGGTATCAGGAAGGGAAATGTCTTCAGCAGAGGGGACTCAGAGGCTGCAGCTCTCTGGCAATCCCCTAAAGACAGGCACTCACATGGGCAGTGCTTGCAAAGCCTCTGCTCTTCCTCTGGGCCACTTTACAAGCAGCAACACAGCCAGGGACTTGTGAAAGGCAGAAAATTGGGCGCCAGGAACAAATTCCCTGTCCTGCCACTTTGCACAGCCCCTCTGCCACCGTGGAATATGCACACACCAACACTGGACAACAAACTGCAACTCTCAGTGAGCAGCAGTGTGACAAGGAAAGCTGCAAAGTAAACACTGAGGGCTTTATATGGAAACACAGCAGGAGGGAGTGTTATTCCCAGAGATGCTTCTCCATCAGGTGCTGACAATTGGTTCAGAGCATGAAAGCACCCCAGCTTCAGCAGAACCAGCTCACAGCAGCACAAGGAGGAGCTGGCAGAGGTGGTGAGAAGCCCTGGCTTCCCATTCACACCTGGGAAAAACTTGAAAAACAGTTTCTGGGGAAGAGATCAGAGATGCAGTGAATTCATGGCTTGATAAAGCAACCAACGTGAGGCCATGCTCAGCTTCCAGGCCTTACAACAGCCAGCACTGTTTGCAGAAGGAAGATAATTTGGGGTGAAACCTGCCTGGCTCCCAGGGCAGCAGCACAAAGGCTGGGAGAAGCATTTCTCTGCTCCCCCTGGGATGCAGCTGCCAGGGAGCTGAGCCACAGTGCTGGCACTACCTGCTGTCCCTCTCCTGTCCCTCTGTGTCACACGGTGCCTGCCTGTGTCACTGACACTGAGCTGGATGGGATCAGAATGCTGAAAACAAGATAGAGTGGAATGGAATGGAAAATAGAATAGAATAGAATAGAATAGAATAGAATAGAATAGAATAGAATAGAATAGAATAGAATAGAATAGAATAGAATAGAATAGAATATTTCTGTTGGAAGGACAAGGAGTAATGGCTTTAAAGTAAAAAAAGTTTGGATTAGTTTGGAAGAATTTCTTCATAATGAGGGTGATGATACACTGGGACAGCTTGCCCAGAGAAGCTGTGGCTACCCCATCCCTGAAAGTGTGCAAAGCCAGGTTGGGCAGGATAGTGGGATAATGGAAGGTGTCCCTGCCCATGGCAGGGCATGGAACTGGATGGTTTTAATGTCCCTTCCAACCCAAACCACTCTGAATCTGTGATTTCCAAGTCAGTGGTCAGACACTGGGACAGGCTTCCCAGAGTGGTGACTGATGCTCCAAACCTGTCAGTATTGAACAGGCAGCTGGACAATGCCCTTAACAATATTTTAATTTTTATCATCCCTGAATGGATCAGGCTGTTGGACCCCAGCCAGTGCTGTGTATCTCTCTGAATTTACTGGATTTCTGCACATTTATTGCTGTGTTGCTGTTGACTGGCTCAGAGCCACTTGAGCCTCCAATTAGCTGGAAACAGTAGCCTGGAGGGTAAGACAGGGGTCATCAGCTTCCAGAAATCCTGTCACTCCTCCTGTTCCTCTCTTCTGAGTTGTGGAGGTTGAATCCTTCTGTGTGAGTAACTGCAATGTGTTGCTGCCTTTCAGAGGAAAACAAAATGGAATTTTCTTCTGCAGGGAGGTCTGTTCCTCCCCCCCCCCTCCACAAAAATACAGGGTTTTCATTTTGTTGGAAGTTTCTTCACAAATATTAAGGAATTTGGTGAAGAAAATGAAATCTCATATTCTCCTTGTGGCTTTTTTGATAGCTGAGAACAGACATTTTAGCCAGACAAGGGGAGGAGGATGATTTTGGTTTAGTGAAAACTTGTATTGGTTGGGGAAGCTTTTCATGTTTCAGGCACTAACAAGTGTCAAACTCATCATTGCTCAGAGCTGGGACAGGAGTTGTGTTTCTCAGGATGATTTTGGTGCCTTTGATGGGCATCAGCAATTATGGGAGAGGAACCAGGCATGGCCAAGCCACTGAGCTGGGAATGTGTAATTGCCAGGGCTGGTGTTCTTTGTCCTTTAAGTTCAGTGTCCAAGTTCACCCATTTCACGTGTTCTCAGTGGAAGGGGATCATGGAAACCTTCCCAGGAAAAAAACTGTGACTGAGAAACATCATTTTAGCCCCCCCCAAATGAATCTTTACAGCTCCTGGGATGTTTTTGGGAAACATCAATAAAAACTGGGCAAACAGTGGTTTTATTCTGAAGGAACAAGGTCGCTCTTTGTTTTGAGGTCCTGCAGCCCTTGATGGGTGTATGACAAACAAAATGTGAGGCTGCCAATAAAGGCAAGACAAGCCAGCTGCTGTGGGCAGCACTGTACATTGAATTACCCAGGGAAAGGTGTATTTTAGTTCTGCCCTATGAGTGCTTGTACAGCTGGGAAAGACACAGAGATTCCAGCTGAGTGTTGCTGCTCTGGTACAAGCTGGGCAGAGTCAGCTCTTTGTGCCTCTTTTTTTGTTGGGGGTTTCCTAAAAAAGAGGAGTTTTGCTTTGCTTTGAATGTCTCAGTTGTAGATGCAGAGATTTTCCTGTCCTCCCTGACTCAGCCCCAGCTCTGCCCTCCCTCCTCTTTGACGTTGGCACTTCAGGGCAGGATCAAAGCGGGTGAAATTAGAAAGTCTCCTCCTCACACTGACTCATCACTGGCTTTGGTCAAGTGCTTTGCTCGGGATGATGTGAGCAGCAGAAAGGGGAGGGAGGGGTATCTGCATCCCCTAATTCCTCCAGGGAATTCACCCCAGCAAGAGGGGTGAGGCTGCTTGTCCTCACTTCACAGCCCAGCTAGTGTCGTTTTCTGTTCATCATACCTTCAAGCCAAAGCAAAATGGATCAGTTTTTACCCAGGCAGGAAATCCTGTCAAATCTGAGATCTGATCAGATCCATTAAGTTACTTTTTCTTTCACTTGCTGCAGAGAATTTGAGGCAATGAACAGCCAGGTGTTTCCCCAGGCTCCCGCAGGGCAGAGAGCTGTGGCTGGCCAAAGCCAGGGCTTGATTTTAACACCCCAAGCATTGCACAGAAATTTTCTGCTTTGAAGTCCTGAGTATGTTTTCCCCGTGAGGGGCTTGGCAGCACAACAGGCTCCTGCTCTTCAGCCTGTGGAGTGCTTGCAGTGAGGGGGGCTCCCCTGTACAGATGTTCTCTGGTGTCTAACACTGATTTCCAGCAATAGGCTCCACGTCCTGTAGCTCCTGGAGGTTCATAACAGAGCTGAGACCTGGCTCAAACCTCAGACTGAACCACAACCTTCCTCTTTTTTAAAAAAAATTTGGTAGAACTGCATGAGCTTTGCACAGCCTGGATTTGTACAGAGGAGCCAATTGGTTCTGGAAGGGGTTACCTGGGACCATTCTTCCCACCTGTCTCACACATTTGTGAAAATCTTAAAAAGAAGGAAAATCAGTGATTTTGTGTCTGGGACATGCACAGATCCAGCCTGTTAGCTCACCCTGCCTGCATCCTCCCAAGCAGTCTGGCATGCCTTTGACTGGGACATGTGGGAGGACACCCATTTATCCCAAGAGATGGATCCAACATCCATGCCAAGGGATGGGCTGAGCCCCTGGCATGGTGGGGTTGCCCGTGGCCTTGCTGTGATCTCAGGGCTTACCCATGTGCAGCTTTGGCAGGGAGCACCCATATGGTCACCCCAGCCAGAAGCATTTCTGTCAGCATTTTTATGCAGTGTTTTGCTAATTACTGTTTTCCATAATTGTGACAGTGACTTTCATTCATAGCTCTTAGATGTGTATAAAAGCAAAACTTTCCTCAAAACTCCCTTTTTCTCCAGACATCACTTAATACGTGGAAATTACACTTTGGCTGCTGTGGTTCCAGCATTTATTTATATTTTTACCATTTCCACGTCTGCTGTGGGAAAGGAAGCAACAGTAGCAGTCCTCAGCATCCAAAGATAGGAACCACTTTGTTTTAGCTTTACTTTGGCCATGTTGAATTTTGCTGAGCACGTCTTGGCCGAGCTCCAGGATGCTGGACCAAGCCCACCATATTCAGAGAGAAGTGAATAATTACTACTTTGTGGTGGCAACACGGGGAGGAAGGAAAAAAGTGTTTGCAAAGTGCTTTGAAGATAATGACACCCCCAATTTGACGAGTGACAGTGGCTCAGAACATCCTCTGGGTAGCTCATTAATGCCTGGTGATTAGAGGACCAGACAAGGAGCACTGTTCCCAACAGTGCCTGGTTTGGACTTCCTTTAAGGAGGGAGTGGTGAAAGGGAGGGCTCAGCCAAAAATAAACGAGCATCTCAAAGGCAGATGGTCCTATTCACAGACCTAAAATTACACCAGTGGAGGGCCAGGCAGGATGAAAGGAATTAGCATCTGGTGGCAGAGGGAGGGCAGTGTCACTGAGGGTGGGTGACCAGATGGCCGGGGCGCAGTCGGATGTTCTCCTGCAGGCAGTTGCAGCCTTTCCCCACTTGCAGACCTCAATATATTATTTTTATAGGTTTGTTTTGTTTTTTTTTTTTCCTGGGGAGGTGCAGATTCCTCCAGAGCAAATGTGGGCTTACTGGCAGGAGGCTCAAGTCTCCCAGTTCCCTTTTATGGACCTGTTCACACCCTGCTCCTGCAGCCACTGCAGGCCAGAGTGAGCGAGTGCTGAGAAGCCTTCAGCTCAGGCTGGGATCTTCCAAAATCCCAGGGACAGGCACATCCAGCCTGAAGGGAAGTCCAGAAAGGTTGAAGCACCCAGTTTCCAAATGAATGGGAAGCTGGTCACCTGATTTCTCCTTGTGAGAGAGGATTCACTTCGTAGCTGAAGTGAGGTGCAATGGCCTCTCTCTCAAAGGCCTCACGGCTGCTTGTGGCCACTCCTGTACTGTCCTCCTGCATCCCAGATGGATCATAGAATCACCAGGATGCTCCAAGCCCTGTCCAGCCTGACCTTGAACACTTCCAGGGATCCAGGGGCAGCCACAGCTTCTCTGGGCACCCTGTGCCAGAGCCTCATCACCCTCACAGGGAAGAATTCCTTCCCAATATCCCATCTAGCCCAGCTCCTGTCAGTGGGAAGTCATTCCCCATTGTTTTGTCACTCCATTTGTTATCCAGAGTCCCTTTTCTGCTCTCCTGGAGCCCTTTCAGGCACTGGAAGAGGCTCTGAGGTCTCCCTGGAGCCTTCTCCAGGTGAGCACCCCCAGCTCTCCCAGCCTGGCTCTGGAGCAGAGGGGCTCCAGCCCTTGGAGCATCTCTGTGGCCTCCTCTGGAATCATTTCAGCATCTTCATGTCCTTCCTGTGTTGGGGGTCCCAGCACTGTAGGTGGGATCTCACCAGAGCAGATCAGAGGGAAGACTCTCACCAGGTGATCCCCAGAGCAGCTCTTGGGAGGGTGCAGAGGTTCCAGCTCTTGTTTTGAGGTTTCTTTTCCCTTCTTGGGTGGAGCAGCAAAAGCCTTTAGAGAACCGTGCTGTGTCTCCCAATCCAGGTTCAAATGATCTTTTTTAGTTTATTTTTCCCCCTTATATTGTTATTTTTGGCTTGAAGGAGGGCAGAGACCTGGTTCATGGAAGGGTTTTGTTGAAGGGGTTGGATGCAGAGCCTGGTGCTCATCCTGGCATAAGGGGAAACCCTGGCACCCCATTCCCTGCAGATCACTCCAAGTGCATTCCTGTAACGTGACTTCAGACAGTATTTGAGAGCTCTTAAGGTTTAGAGCCCTGCTGCAATGCAAGAGCAAACCTGAGATTTAAATCCCTCCCCGTGTATACAGGGGATTTGGGGAGGGACTGGATTCAGTCCCGTGTTTCTCAACATTAACTCTCCAATATCTCCGACCATTCTGCAGAGATCAGGACAGAAATCTCTGGAAGAAGCCTCCGGTGGCTGCGGGGTGGGAGGAGGGGGGGGGTGGGTTTGCCTTGCTACGTAGCCACATTTATTTTTATTTTACTTTTGAGCTGGTATTCCAGGAAAGCCCATTAAAATCTGGCAGCGGGAGCCGTGTGCCGCCGAGGGCTGGGGATGACTGATGGTGCGAGGTGGGAAGGAGGGGAGAAGGGGGGATGTTCTCACTCTGCTGAACTTCCTTTGTGTTTCCTATTAAGCCCAGGGAGCCACACTGATGCGGCTGCTTTTTGCAACCTTCCAAGCTCCCCATTTAATTGGGGATGATTTCATCCCGGCCTTTTTCATGCTGAAGCCAGTGGCCTGCGTCATGCAACAGTGAATTTAGGCAGATTTTATTTGCATGTGAGTCATTGAGCTTTTCCAGCTGAATGTCACCAACTTGGAATTTTTGTCTGATTTTGTTGTTGTTTTTGTCTCTTGGTGTTTTTCCAC
>VZTB01006895.1:210820-240897 GCA_013397245.1 Thryothorus ludovicianus | reverse complement strand
GAAAAAATAGGGAAAGACTAAATGGGAGTTTGAGTTGGCAATGCAAAAGGACTGGATTAGGAATGTTCGGGGAGAGGGGGGAAAAAGGATGCTTTATGTCGCTGGGAGGGAAGGACTGGAGCCAAGTCAAATTGAGGGCTCTAATTTGGGAGTGGTGTTATTACAGGTCAGAGGGAGTCAGTTACTGGCTAAATTGGGAGAGCTGTCACATGCCAGGGCTGGAAATGCTGCTCACATGGCTGGGGCACACAGGCTGCTGGGCAACTCAGTTTGATTTTGTTGACAATGTTTTTTTTTAAAAAAAAAACCAAAAAAACAAAAAAACTTGTTTATTTTTCCTCAAATATAGGCTCCATAGCAGCGTCCCTCTGCCTCCACTGCTGGCTCATCCCAGCCCTTGGTGCCCTTTGCACAGAGAAATTTATAAATAGAGCAACTCCTCCATTATGTGCAGCTTCAGTCTCTTTATTTTTATACTGGAATCTGTTCAATGATTAACAGTTTAAACCATGTGCTGTATATCAATACCTTGCATACTCTTCATAACTTATTTTTAGTATTATTTTTTTCCCCCCTTCTAAATCCTTTATCCATTTTAGGCAACACCGTTATGATATTCAGATAATTTTTTATATATTTATTTTAGCCTTTGAAGGAACTTATCTGCATTTCAATTAAGCTTTTGGTAAAAAGCTTTTTGCAATTGAAATTAAGAAGTCAGAGGAGTATTTCCTCCGTGCCTGTGGTTGTGCCTGTAGTCTCCTCACTGAAAATCAGGAAGGTTCAGGTGTTTTTAAGGATTAGGCTCAAAGAAGAAACACAGAAATTGCATATTTATTTCCTTGGCTTCCTGCATCCTAGGAAATTCCACTGAAAACCTGGATTTGAGGGCTTGTGGAGGCATGTGAGCACTATAACCCTGGTGTAAGTGAAAGCAGGCAGTGACCTCATTTCCCACCCGTACCCCAGGTCCCTGAAGCAGCACAACCAGCAACGTTTTCCCATGGCTGAGCTCACGGGCTCCAGGGAGTGATGGGGCTCCTGGAAGCAATCAGCAGCCCCTGTTTAATTATGCTTTTAATCCTTGCTGACCCATCCCAGGCTGGGCTCTGCAGGCTGAGCCTGGCTGGCTTTGCACAGCAGCCAACAAAAGCCACTTGAGCCAGGGTCTCGTCGGGATATCTTTGTCCATCAGACCTGGCACGGCTGCTCTGATATTCCTGTCTCCTCATTTCATGCATGAGGGCTGATGGATTCCCCTCTGCTCTCCATGGTTTTGGTGTCATTTCTCCTGGGAGAGCCTTCCCTTGGATGATGCTCCTGCTTTCTCCTGCTCTTCTGTCCCAGTGGGCAGAGGTGGGGCAGCACCTCACCTGGCAGTGTCCACGGTGCTGGTGGGGTTTTTGCACCTTTGCACGCTCTCTGTGGTCAGGTAGGACCCTGGCACTATTTTCCTGGGCTTCCCAAAGTCCATCCTCCCCATCTGAGTTTCTGGAACAGGATGCCCATGATGCCCAGGGCATTGAGTGCTCCAGTGAGGAAAGGGAAGCTGGCACTGGGCGTTCTTGTCCAATGTCAGGTTGGCTTCACTCTTCAGGACAGCTTTAGTAGGAGATTGATTGGTTTGTCTGCCAAGCATCTGTCTTCCTCCTGACCTTGGGGTGAGAAGCAGGAGGTGGCACCTCATCCTTGTTGATGTCCCCCCTGCTCTGAGCTCTCATTTCTGACTCTGAACCATTTCCTGCATTTCTCTGCCTGAGCACTGAGCACTGTTGGATTTTCACTCTTACTTCCCACCCACTGGCACTGCTACCATCAATGTAGACATCACTCCACGCTGGCTGGACTGTGGATTGTGGAATCAGTGAAGCAAATTCCTCTTTCCCAAGGTGTTCTCTGTGCCAGTGCTGGCCACCTTGTGTTGAGAAGCTCGAATGCCATCATTCATGTGGTGTAGATTCCCTTGGCACCCGTGGGGCTTTTGATAAGGTTTCCCAGTGTGTCATCTTTGCTCTGAGTCAGTGAAATGCTCTCAGCATTGGAAATCTCTGCACTTAAATTAAAGTCCTGTTGCTAGGGAGTGTTGTGATAATACAGGGTATTATGCTCCCAAGCAAAAGTGTGCAACAGTACAGCCTGGAAAACAAATCCATAAAACCTCCCATCGGATGCACAGTGTGAAAATCGAGTGTACTTCAGTGTTAAGTGAGTGTACTCAGTATTAAATATGTCATGGAAAAAGGCTCCCGCTCCTCCTGAATTTCCTGAAAGTCTGCTTTGGGCTGAAAACTGTAGTGGCTGGAGCCAATTTAGAGAAGGAAAAATCCCTGCTCTTGTTGCTGTCTGCAGAAGCTCCTTAATGATCGTGCCATGCAATTCTCCAGTGCTAAAAATACATCACTTCTGGGTTTGTACAAACAGCCTCCTAATGACTGGAGCTCTGGCAAGCTCAGGAGGCAGAGGGGGAAAATAGTGGCAAAAATATGAAAATCTTACTCATTTCTACTCACAGTGGAGCTGTGCTCTTCTGTCCTTGTGGATCTCAGTGGGAGTTAAGGGATGTTTTGGTGAGAGATATTCCAGTTTGCTCTTCATCTGACCTAAATAATGGGCATTCTGCTCCCATTTGGAGTTTACAAGTTGGGGGGAGGGTGCTGAGCTGCTCTGTCTGCTGGTGAGGTTTCATCAGCCTGTTTGGGGTGACAGGATGGGAAGATCTGCTTGAGGCTTGTCCTTGAGACTGGCTGAAATTCCCCACTCCTGCTAATACTTGATGGGGCTGCTGTTGCTTTGAAGAGCATGAAGGAGAAAGGAGATGCCAGTGACAGACAGCTGAACTCACTGCCCAAGGAGAGCTGCCTTTAAAAAGGCAACAAGTCAAGTAGGGCTCGTGTCTTATCCCACACAGGGGTTTTGGAGCAGGGGGGGGTTGTTTGCTTTTTATTTCCTCAGAACTTCCATGTCATACAGTCACCTGCCCCTTGCCTGATGTCCCAGGAAGAATTGTGAGAATTGAAAGAGCTGCCCAGAGAAGCTGTGGCTGCCCCATCCCTGAAGTGTTTAAGGCCAAGTTGGGTGTGGTTTGGAGCAGCCTGGGATAGTGGAAGGTGTCCCTGCCATGGCAGAGGGGTTGGAGCTGGGGGGGGATCTTGAAGGTCTCATCCAAAACCAGACCTTTCCAGGATTCCATGAAACTGACTCTTCTTCCAAAATGAAGTGCAGCAGCCCATGTGCCTCTTGCTGTGCTGACACACCCATCCCTCCTGCCTCAGCCCTGGGTGCTGAAGGACTCACCTTGCACACAGGGGGGTGCTGGGAGCCATCAGGAAGGCCGTGGAACAGATTTGGTTTCGGTGGTTAAATACTCACTGCTGCATTTTACAAGGCATATCATGTTGTTAATTTACATGGAACTTCTTAATCTTGGTAATGAGGAGTGGAGGAGATGCTCCTTCCTGAATTCTTCTGTGCTCTTGTCAGTGCTGAACCACAGAATCACAGATTGGTTTGGGTTGGAAGGCACTTCAAGGATCAGCTCATTCCAACCCCTTGCCATGGACAGGGACTCCTTCCACTAGACCAGGTTGCTCCAAATCCCATCCAGCCTGGCCTTAAATCCTGCTCTGTAGTCAGAAACGTTTTGCTTTTCATGGTTACGTGGCTCTTGCCTTTGTTTTCCGAAGGAACCATCGTTGCCTGCAGTGGGGATTTCCCTGGCCAACACCTTTTGCCAAATGTCCTGTGCCTATTGCTCCATTTTTTTGCCTCTCCTCCCTGGTCTATTCACCTCCCCTCCTCCTTGGAGCTCATCTGCAGCAGCCACTCTGGTGGAAAGGAAACATTAAGTACTTTCCTAATGTATTTTTAGCCTCTTGGAGTGTGGTGTAGCTGCTGGAAACACGGAGGGGAGCCAGCACCATGTGAACCCAGGGGTTGCTGTGCATCACTGGCAGATTTTCCTTCTTCCTGGCACCGTGATGGAGCCAGGGTGTGAGGTGGGATGTGGCTGCTGGAGAAGGGAGATGGTGCTTGTGCCTTGTCTGTCTGTCCTCTCCTTGTGGGTGCTGGTGGGCAAAATGTCCGTCTGTCCTTCAGAGAGGTTGCCCAGCCTTGAATCTGTGCAGGAAAGGGACCAGTCAGGGAAAGGGGAATTCTGTGGTCGCCTTTTTATATCTCATTATAGACCAAGGATGCTGGGGTGGCACTGAGTGTGTTGGTGGTTCAAAGCTGTGGGATTGGGTTCTGCAGGAGGGGAGTGCAGAGCCCTTAATCCCACACATAGCCCTCCTGGTATCCAGGGATTTTTTTGCAGGCTGTTCCCAGCTCCTAGCAAAGGCCTGTTCCAGGGCAGGAGCTTCACCAGTTCTTCCCAATTCCCCTCCAGGTTGGGCTGTGTGACCTGAATGGGAGTGACAGCAGAAAGCCAGCCATGGGAGTTTATTTGCTTTTCCTCTGCATTATCCCCTGGGGTGAGAGGTTTTGGGGACTGTGAGGAAGCTGCTCCCAGGAGCAGAGCTGGCCCACCCCGGGTGCCACAGGAGGTGCCAGGCAGCTGTGGATGCAGCAGGCACGGTGCTGCTTGGCACAGCTCCCACTCCCTGCCTCCAGACCTGTGGGATTAGGTCCTCCTGCCATGCTGAGGCTGGGGCTGGTGCTGGTGCAGCCATAAATTCAGACCTGTGGCAGGGGAAGGTCGGTGGGGTTTACACACCTCGTGGATGTGGAGGTGCTCGGGAGCATCACTGCTGTCCTCTCCCCTGTGATTCTGCATCAATCCCGGGGAGGTGAGGAGCAGGATTCACCAGCAGTGTTTCAGTGACAGCCTGCCTCTCTGCCTGGTGCAGTTGGCAGGTCTGCAATAACCTTTATCGTTGAGATGTTTTTCCTTTTAATTAGTGTCGGTTGCAATAACGAGGAGGCACATGCTGAAATTCTGATTATTTGGCCTCTGGTGGAGGGAGAAGGCTGCCAGGTTTAACAGCGAGGGTATTGATGTGCTCTGGATGGGGTACAGAGTGTTTCCAACGGGGTTCTCACTTTGTTTTCCTTAATGTTGGCCTTTTGAGTGAGGCTGATTTACGGAGGGAATGATGTAAATTTGCCCAAACAAAGTATTGTGACTGGGCTGACGTGCAGGTGCTAATTACTGCAAATAATAATTTAAATCCCTTCAGCTGGAAACACTTTGTGCTTCACCTTCAATCGAGCTGCTGCAGCAGGAGCCAGGGCAGAGGTTTGTGTCTGCAGTACTGTTGGAGAGTGGATTTCTGTGATGGGTCATGGGGAGCTGAACCATCTCACAGAGCAGTAAACCCAGCTGTGGGAAGGCTGGGACTGGCAGCAACCTACCCTTGGTTGATAAACTTGGTGAAAATTGAGACTGGAGGGTGAAATCTCCAGAATTTTTTTGCTCTTCTGCTTTATCTTTGCAGCAAACTGCTCTGTGTGAGGTGGGGTGTAGTTTTCTCTACCCCACTCATAGAATCTCTGCATGGTTTGGGTTGGGAGGAACCTTAAGGATCATCTAGTTCAGAATCTGAAGTCAGATGAATTCAAGCACAAAACCAGATAAATTCAACAGGAAATGAAGGCAGACAGAAGTGCTTGGGAGAAACTGGAACAAGTAGACATAGAATTCAGGTTTGTCTGATAATGGTCACTCACTGGGAGATGATGTCATGGCCAAGCAGAGGTTGTTGGGCTGTGTTCATGTGCAGGGTCAGGTTTCCTGACCCCTTTTGCCCTGGTGAAGGCATCCAGGCAGCTGGAATAGGTGTGAGATCCCAGGGCTGAGTGGAGATGACCTCGGTTACTGCAGATTTTGGGAGATTTTGATGGAAGTGCAGCATCTCCCATGGATGTATGCAGAAGCTGGTGGGTCATGATGTGCTGCTGGGTCTTTGCACAGCAGAAGGAGTCTGGGTGCTGATTTTTCTGCCTCTGACAATAAATAGTGGGTGCCCTCCACACAGCTCTGCCCATCACCGATTCAGTTTCACATTCATAGTCCAGGAAACGGCGAACAATGGGAACCTCTTCTGGGAGCTGCTGAGGAAGCCTCTCGGAAAACCTTCCTGCAAACCCAGAAATAGCCATCTCCTGCTCTGTGGCCACTGATTCCAGGCTCACTGGAAGCAGTTGCCAGCTGCCCAAAAGCATGGATTGGATTTCTCTTTTGCTGTTGGCCATCCAAGACAGAAAACCTCGGTGTTGTCCATCCCTAGAAACATTTGATTGCCCTCCAGGAGCACCCAGCTCCTCTGTCCTGTCCCTCATGCTGCAGCGTGTCACTTTACAAGATCAAGAATCCCAGCCTAAACTTTTAGTACAAATTCCTGTTTTTTCTCCCCAAATACATCTGAGAGTGCAGTTCATTTCAGCCCTGCTGGGAAGGTGCTTGGAGGGTGCCCTTCAGATTTGAGCATCTGGTTAATGGTTGGGCTCAATGATCTTAGAGGTCTTTTCCAACCTTAATGATCCTGTGATTCCCATCTCGTAGTCATTTCTTGCTTGGGCAAATTATCTGAATGGGCTTTTGAGAACTTTTTATGGAAAACTGAAAACAAGGGCATAATAAAACAGTAATTTAAGAGCAATTTGCTGACAACTGGAGCCCTTAAGTGCACTGACTTAGCATCGAGGGGCAATGATACCAAGCCTCCTGAGTGAATGTCCTCTTTGTCACTTGGAAGATCCTTGGGCAGCTTTTAAAACACTTCTAGTCCTAAATTGGTGTCCTTGTTGCTCAGGATAAGCTGTGGTCTATTCCATGAGTTACACATCACTCATCTCACTCGCTTCACCAAAATCACAATCAGCAAATTCATGGAATCCTGGAATGGTTTGGATTGGAAGGGACCTTGGAGACCAACTTGTTCCACCCCCTGCCACAAGCAGGGACACCTTCCACTAAGCCAGGTTGCTCCAAGCCCTGTCCAGCCTGGCCTTGGACACTTCCAGGGATCCAGGAGCAGCCCCAGCTTCTCTGGGCACCCTGTGCCAGAACCTCCCCACCCTCACAGGGTAGAATTTCTTCCCAATATCCCATCCAGTCCTGCCCTCTGGCAGTTTTCAGCCATTCCCTTTGTCCTGTCCCTCCATCCCTTGTCCCCAGTCCCTCTCCAGTTCTCCTGGATCTCTTTTAGGCCCTGACAGGGGCTCTGAGCTTTCCCTGGAACCTTCCCCTCTCGAGGTGAGCACCCCCAGCTCTCCCAGCCTGGCTTCAGCCCTTGGAGCATCTCTGTGGCCTCCTGTGGACACTTCACTTGGGTTGTGCTTTGCTGTGAAATAAGTTGTATCTAGTAACAGGAGGAGAACTCAATTTCTGCTTTCAAGATGAAATGATTTATCCTGGATGGGTTTGGTTGGTTTTTGGGTTCCTTCATGTACTTGAGAGTTACTTGGCATTATCATTGTTCCTTGAAGATGTCACCAGGTGAGACCCACATGTTCTTGTCCTGTGCTGACACTGCTCTTGGCCATCCCTCAGCAGTGGTGCTGTTTTCAAAGTGGAATCTTCTGGCCCAGAAGTCTGCAAAAATCAAAACTAGAATTAAAACCCCTGCAGTTTGGTCCTTCAGGGTCTGTAAATGCAGGCACCAGTGAGCTACTCGTGTTGTTCTTTGCAGGGACTGTGTCTATCCCTGCCTTTATCCATCTGGTCTGGCTTTACATTTGGAAAACTGTGACTGTTCCCAGGACATCATAGCCCTGAGCCTTGCTGGTGTGGTTGAAATAACCCCTTCATCCCTCAGGAGGCAGGTTCAGAGTAAAGGCAGGAAGGTCCCTCATGCACTGCAGCGTTAGAGCTGGATCCATCACCACTGGACTTGGTGGCAATTAACAGTTTGCAGGGATCCAGCAGTGATTAAGCAGATTTATGATAGAGAAATCCCTTAATAGCTTAATAAATTGACAAATTTCACCTCTTTTTCCAGCCAGAAAGCCCCAGTTTTGGGGATGGTGTTGGTCCTATTCATAGCACAAGCACAGGTTTCAGTCTTGGAAGCAGAACCCGGCTATATTTGGAGCTGGATTTATCCTCAGGCATGCTGCACATGCATCAGCTGGGCTGTCTAGCAGCAAAATCCTGTCAGTTAAGTAATCTTTCAGTAGAAGGTAGTTTCACATCCCACCTTCATTCAGCTTCTCATCCAAGAAAATATCTCATAATAAAAATTGGGATTTTCTGCTTCAGGGGTACCAGCAGCTCCCATCCCTTTCCAGTGCAGGGCTGGTCAGTTATTTTACCTCATCTACAAAAGGAGATGGCATTTCAATGGAAATAGTGGGCAGGACAGAGATTTTGGGGGGTTTCAAGGCAGCAAGGGGGGGATTTTAACTTTGGAGCTCTCTCTGTGCTCAGATTTGCCAGTAGCTGTGACATTGCACAGAGCAGTGAAATCCTTGTGATGGGAAGCACCAGGCATCCCTGAAGCAGCATCCAGGGGAGCTGATGAGGCTGTGATGTGATTGATGCCTGTGATCCACCACAGGGTTTGTGCCAGGACCCTGGGATGAGGGATCCCAAAACACATCCTAGTCCCAGCTGCTCCAGAGTGCTTGTTCTGGCAGTAAAGGATGGGATATCCCAGATGGCCAGGAGGGCATGGCAGCAGGTGAGGGGCTGAAGTGTTCAGGGAGAGGGTGAAGAGGGGCTCTGGGGGGTTGCCAGCCCCTCTCCCCATGCCCACAGGCAGTTCCCTCTCGTGCACTGCCCTCTCCAGATCCCTGTTTTCTGGCAGATAGGATTAAGCCTGACCTTCTGCCCCATCTCGGAGAGAGCCAAACCTCTTTCAGATCTAATTATTTTCCGTTTTTGTTTAATTGTGCACAGCCTGCTGCTGGCTGAGGACACCAGCTCCTGCCTGGGCCGGAGCTGGGAAGGGCACCCAGCCCTTCATCAGCCACAGGCTTCTGGGTCAGTGCTCCACCTTTTGGGGTTTACACCCCCAAATCTCTTGGAGGTCCGAGGCAAAGTTCCCAAGAAGCAGCTCTGGCGCCATCCTGTGTTTCTCCAGTGGGGACCTTCCTGCTCAGCTCCCCCATGTGAGGAGGAGTCCAGCCACAGCCACCTGCCTCCCTCCTCCTCCTCTTCCTCCTCCTCCTCTTCTGCACCCAGTTTACACCAGGCTCTGCTTTTTCTGTGTGTATTTTGCTCCTGTGTTTTAAGTGGCATCAACTTCTTCAAGCAGCACATTGCAGGCCTTTTTTTGTTTTAATGATCTTTGATTTCTCAGTTTGTCTGAGCTGCTACAGAATCCCAGCTGGTGCCAGGCTGGGGTTTGGCTGTGCCAGCCTGAAAGTGCTGCTGAACCGCTACGAGAGCGATGATAAAATATCGGGGTGTGACATCCCTCTCTGCAGGAGGATGGGAGAAAATAAGACATGTTTTCAACTCACCAGGCAGCTGACTAAGAGAGAGGAGACAGATAAATCAGATTCATCCCAACAGGATGCCTTGCCTGGAGCAGGGACATCTGCATATGGAAAATATGGATGTGCTCTGACTTTGCTTGAGTCCTGCTACTCTCGTGTATCCTTTACAGCATCGCTTATGCTGAGTGTTGCTCTCCCAAATCCCATTTTTTTAGCATCAAAGCAACCTCACAGCATTCCCACGGGCACAGAGGCACCCCCAGAGTAGCAAAAGTCCCCCTTGCTGCAATACAGCAGTTCCTTCTCCACCAAAGCTGTGCCACGTCGTGTCCCTTGCTCCTTTCGGCACAGGACAGCTCGGGCACGCTGTCACTGGCTCAGGAAGTGGCTCTGGAGCAAGGGGAGGTCTTTGGAGAAGTAAATACCAGTGCAGAAAGTTCCAGGGAGAGTTGCCAGTGTTTCCAGCAAGCCATCTAGTGGCTTCCTCTTAAAACAGTTGGATGCCTTGGAACTGGGAAGGTGAAGCTGGAGGGGTGAGTGCTTCTCACCACCGCAGTCGTGTCTGGAAACTGATGTCCAGAGTTTGGTCCTAATTGGGAGAAGGTGCTGCTTTAAGAGCCCTCCTCTGGGTCAGGGGTGGTGGGAAGGTTGGGTTAACTGCTGGCTGGCAGCATGGGTTGTACAGAATCATAGAATTATGGAATATCCTGAGGTGGAGAGGACCCACGAGGATCGCAGAGTCCAATTCCTGGGTCACAGAATATCCTGAGCTGGATATTGATTTGCTCTTGTGCCTTCCCAAGAGCAAACCTGATGAATGATCCCACAGCTGGAGAGCTGCATCTGCATTTCAGTGGTGTGGGTTCAAAAACACACAGAGGCTATATGGATAATCAATGATTTAGAGCAGCTTCCTGTATAGAATTGATTGGAGACAGCAGACAGAGGAGAGAGAACATCAAATTTTGGGGGATTTTTTCAGCCTTTCACCTGATGGAGTTTTGGGCAGTGTGTTTAAAACAAGCAGGAGGGAGTTCTCCACCATGTGGTTCTCTTGTGGCTCCTGTAGCACAGCCCAAGACAGAGCCTGAAAGTTTGAAGGCTTTGCAGAGGGGTTTGGTCAGCCCTGGAGGAGAGACTGCCCTGGTAGATGTTTGGGGTTTGTATCAGCTCTTCAGAGAAACCTCTGGTGATGGAGCTCTCACAATGTCCTAAGCCATCCTGCCCTACAGAAGGCAGTTTCATCATGTCCAACATCATTCATCTTACAGGACATTCAAGTCACAGAATCACAGAATTGTTAAGGCTGGAAAAGCTCTTCAAGATCATTGAGTTCAACCATTCCCCAACACTGCTGAGGCCACCACTGACCCATGTCCCCAAGGGCCACATCCTCGTGGCTGTTGAATCCCTCCAGATGGTGGAGATGGTGACTCCACCATTTCCCTGGGCAGCAGCAGGTGTGGAGAGCAGCTTGTCCATGCCAGTGTCCACCCCTCAGCTGGGTGTCAGTTTTTTTTTCAGTGCACCCCAGCTGGCTGGTGCAGTTTTTCTGTCCTACATGGTACCTGACTGATGTGGTGCTTCCCAAGCCAGGCTCTTGCCCACCTCGTGCTGCACAGCCCCTTGTTCCCACCTGCATGCAGATGTTTGCACCTGCTTGTTGCAGATGTTCTTTCACATCTCTCCAAGTCTCACAGGATCACAGAATATCCTAAACTGGAAGGGAACCCACAAGGATCAGAGTCCAACTCCTGGTCCTGCACAGGACACTCCAACAATCCCACCCTGTGCTTGAGAGCATTGTCCAAACACTCCTGGAGCCAAATCCCTGGGGAGCTTGGTCAGTGCCCCACCACCCTTTGGGGGAAGAGCCTTTTGCTGATCTGCAGCCTAAACCTCCCCTGACACAGCTTCATGCCACCCCTTCGAGTCCTCAGCATTGTTTGACCTCTAGTCCAGTTTCATGGAGTGTTTTCTTTTCTCTTAGCACGATACCTGTGTGCTGATCACATTTATCACATCACCCTTATCACCAGTGACATGCTGGCTGGTGTGGGGACCAGGACAGGTCTCCCTGCCCAGCACATCCTCCCAGTCTGACAGTGAATCAGCACCACCAGCTCCCTCCATATGTTTTTTGGATGAGTTGTGTGCCCACATCAGAGCAGTTTCTCTCTGCTGTGCAGCTGAGGGAGCCATGTGCAGCAGAACCTAATGAATATCAAGATATACAGCACTGTTTGTTCCCCCAGCTATTCACAGGCCAGTTGCTCTGTCGCAGAAGGAAATCAAATTGTTCTTGACAAATGGGTGTCGGCAGTCACTTATCATCTTGTTATCTTCTAAGTGCTTACAAATAGGTTGTTTCATTATTTGTTCCATCAGTTTTCCAGGAGTTCGAGTTAAGTCACCAGTTTGTATTTCCCTGACTTTTCCTTCTGCATATTTAAATCTAACCCCCAGGTTTCCTTTTTTATTTTCCTTCTGAAAAAGGTCTTCTAAAGCCTCTTTTATTTGCTGTGATCTAACAGAGGAACAGGAGCTCTGGGGCTGCCTCAGCTGAGCCCTTCCCTCCTTATCTGTGGGGCTGGTGGATGCACCAACACCCTGCTTGGATGATTGCATTCCTGCTGGAATGCTTCCTCCCTCTGTGGCTCTCACTTGTGTTATCTCCTTTGAGTCTTGACCTTTTCAATTTTCCAGCTAAGTTTTTCTGAAGGGTTAGCTTTATCCACTGAGTGCTTTTGTGCAGTATTCCCTGTCATCTGCAACAACATGGAAAATTTGGGCCAAATGATTTTGATAAAATAAGAACAGCAGTAGAGTTGGGTGCAATTTGGCTTTTTCAGAGATTTTCAGGGGCATCTGGCAACTTTGGTACCTTGTTTGGCACACTTTGCCCTGACAATGATTTTGGGGGTGTGGAGACCCCCTTGCTAGGGAGATGCTCATGCTGTGGTACCACTCATGTGTCTGGTAACTTCTGGTATCCAGTTTGGCACACTTTGCCCTGACAATGATTTTGGGGGTGTGGAGACCCCCTTGCTAGGGAGATGCTCATGCTGTGGTACCACTCATGTGTCTGGTAACTTCTGGTATCCAGTTTGGCACACTTTGCCCTGACAGTGGGTTTGGAGGGTAGGGAGATGTGGAAATGTCCCACACATGTGGAAATCCCTTTGGCATGTTGCATTTACCCTGGATCTTCTTTTTTTTCCCCCCCTACCTCCCTATTCCTTCGACAGGAATCATCAACCAGTNGTACCACTCATGTGTCTGGTAACTTCTGGTATCCAGTTTGGCACACTTTGCCCTGACAGTGGGTTTGGAGGGTAGGGAGATGTGGAGATGTCCCACACATGTGGAAATCCGTTTGGCATTCACATTTATCCTGCCAGGACCTGGTTATTTCCTTATTAGCTCTGCTTTCCAGCTTCTCATTTATCTTCTTTTTTTTCCCCCCCTACCTCCCTATTCCTTCGACAGGAATCATCAACCAGTGGCAACAGGAATCCAAGGATAAAGTGATCTCCCTCTTGCTGACCCACCTGCCTTTACTGAAGCCCGGCAACATCGAGGCCAAGGTCGAGTACATGAAACTCTTGCCCAAAATCCTGGCGCACTCGATCGAGCACAACCAGCACATCGAGGAGAGCAGGCAGCTGCTGTCCTACGCCTTGATCCACCCCGCCACCTCCCTGGAGGACAGGAGTGCCCTGGCCATGTGGCTCAACCACCTGGAGGACCGCACATCGTCGGGGGGCTTCGGCGGGCAGGGCCGGGGCCGCTCGGACTCGCTGGACTACGGGCAGGCTCACTACTATCACCAAAGACAGAACTCCGACGACAAACTCAACGGGTGGCAGAACTCTCGGGACTCCGGCATCAGCGTCAGCGCCTCCAGCTGGCAGGACAAGAGCCTGGCCTGCGAGAACGGCCACCTGCCCCTCTACTCCTCCTCCTCCGTCCCCACCACCATCAACACCATCGGCACTAGCACAAGCACCAGTGAGTACCCACCGGAGCCTCTGGGGACAGTCCCACTTCATCCCGCTAGGAATTACTGCTTTGGGAATAATCCCCTCCCATCCCGCTAGGAATTACTGCTTTGGGGACAGTCCCCTCCCATCCCGCTAGGAATTACTGCTTTGGGGACAGTCCCCTCCCATCCCGCTAGGAATTACTGCTTTGGGAACAATCCCTGTCCATCCCGCTAGGAATTACTGCTTTGGGAACAATCCCTATCCATCCCGCTAGGATTTACTGCTTTGGGGACAGTCCCCTCCCATCCTGCTAGGAATTACTGCACTGGGGACAGTCTCACCCCATCCCACTANTTCCTGCTTCGGGGCCAGTCCCCTCCCATCCTGCTAGGAATTACTGCACTGGGGACAGTCTCCCCCCATCCCACTAGGATTTGCTGCTTTGGGGACAGTCCCCGCCCATCCCGCTAGGAATTACTGCTCTGGGAATAATCCCCTCCCATCTCACCAGGAATTACTGCTTTGGGAACAATCCCCTCCCATCCTGCTAGGAATTACTGCACTGGGGACAGTCCCACCCCATCCCGCTAGGATTTACTGCTTTGGGGACAGTCCCCACCCATCCAGCTAGGAATTATTGCCTTGGAGACAGTCTCAGCCCATCCCACCAGGAATTGGGGACAGTCCCCGCCCATCCTGCTAGGAATTACTGCTTTGGGAACAATCCCCTCCCATCCTGCTAGGATTTACTGTTTTGTGGTGAGCAGAGGGGCTAAACTCATCTGGGCCATATAAAGCTCTTTATTTATATTTTTTTTAATTTTTCCTTTCCTCACCTGCTTTTTTTCTTTCCTGCTTGCCTTGTTGGGGTTTTTTTCCCTCTAGTGCTGTGGGATTTTAAAGACCTGGGAGCTGGAGAGGAGGGAAAAACAGCAAAGAGTAAGAAAAAGTTAGAGTGAAAAATGTGCATTACTGTAGGGAACCCCTTGTATTTCATGTAGCTTTGTGTAGATCTGCAGTTCATGTTTTGAGAGTGCCTAAAGCAAGCAGGAGGCTGATGCTTCATGTCCAAAATTGAGCTAGGGGCCTTGAGGCAAGTCCAAAAGTGTGCTGAGGACTTCCTGAGAAGAAATGGGATTGGGACCCTGATGCAGGCATAAGTTTTGGAAGCAGAACTGGAATCCACCAGCTTCTGAAAACGTTCCCTTGTATTTGCAGTGCAGAGGTGTGAAGCTGGTGGTGGTTGAGGAGTTTAGATGGAAAATCCTCAGTGTTTTCCAGGAGAGCTGGGTGGTTTTTCCCCCATGGAGACCCTGCCAGGCTTTGATGGATGGTGCAGAGCCCAACCCGAGGCTTGGGCACATGGAGAGCTCTGTGACTGGAGATCTAACACTGGTTTTTGGGTGGAGCTGCAGTGCAGCTGTAACTGCTGTTCAAAGCAGCCATTGACACCTTCTTTGGGAGAGCAGGAATGCAGCATCTCCTCCGTGGGATTCAGAAGCTCCCCTGCCCACTTGCTCACTCTCTGGAGGGCTGTCACACCTTTGGGTGACTGCCACCATGTCACCTGCAGGGCTGCATGTCCTCCTTCACTCTGGGATATTCAGAAATCTCTCCAAGATGCTTTATCAGCATCTCCTAGAAATCAGGGATGCAGAGAGCGCTTTCGGGAGGAGAGGCTTCTTGTGGCAGCAGCCCTGATTTCTTTATCGGAGTGTGGAAAGCCACAATTAAATAGCTAAAAGCTTCAAAATGGTCACTTAAGGCTTCTGGGCTTTTCTCTCTCCAGTAAGAACTGTTGTTTTTTTTTAAAGTGGTGTTTCGAATCAACAGCAGTACAAAACACAGCTCTGGGTTTATTTCTGTAGCACCCTGGTCCCTGCCTCTCCTGTGTCCATCCTTGCAGGCATGTGAGAATTTAGCAGAAGGGTCTCACCTTTTCCACAGACTCTAAACCATCATTCCCATCCAATTTCCTGTCTGTGAAGCCCCCAGCTCCTGCTGCCGTGGGATTGTGTGATGTTCAGCTTCTCTGAGAGGCAGACCCTGTGCCAAGAAACGTTTCAGGGTGACTGAACTGCATGGGAAATGTCTAACAAGGAGGCAGGGTGAGAAAAACCCCACAAATTTACCTGCAGTCGGTCTGTTAAACCTCTCCAAGGATTATTTTTGGGGGGTTTTCCATGTGGTTTTCGTGTGCCTGGTGGTTCAGAGGCTTTGCCCACCATGGAAGCAGTGGGAAGAGAGGCTTCAGGAGGGATCTGATTCCTCATGTTTGGACCTGGAAGCAGGGAGGTGTTATGGGTGCATCAGGTTAATCACTGGCAGTGGCTGGAACTTCACAAAATGTGTTGGGTCATGAAGGACTCTTTCCATAAGTCCCTTGGTGTTTTTTGAGCCTTTCTGTGCTCACTTAGCTCTCAGCAGATGCACTGACCCACCCCTTGCCCATTGTGGTCCCCAAGTATTGGCATGAGATGCCAAAACTGAGTCAACAGCTGAACAACTCAGCAGTGCCTGAGCTGCTGCCATGCTGTGGTTTTTCCTAAATTTTCCCAGAATTTGGTGTGTTCAGCAGCCACTGGAACAGGAGCACCTGTGGGTCTGCCAACAGCCCTACACTTTACCCAAGGGGTAATTCTTTTCTTGAATTCCTCCTCAATCTCTGCCTCTTGCTTGGCTGCATCATCCTCTGCTGGTGATAGTCTAGGCCCACGTGTTAAGCTGTTGTAACTCCTGCAGACATATTTTGGTGGCACCATGCTCAGAAAGCCGTGGGCTGAGCTGGAGGTGACCCAACCACACTTCATGTGTCAGTTCATAAACTTCCTTAACACAATATTTGGCTTGGGCAAAAGCCTGGTGAGTCCACAGATAGATGCTAAAAAATAAACACGGCTGTCAGCCTTTGTCCCAGCCCCTTGACTCAATCAATATGTTTATTAATCTTTTATTCCAAAGCAAAGCCCTCAACTCCTTAGTGTTTGTTTAGGTTTTAGTGTTGTTATTAGTTTTAAGTTCTCCCTCTTACTCAGAGGTGTTTATCTCTGCAGAGGCTTTAATCCAGCAACACCCTGCAGGGCACAACCTTCCCTGCCCCATCCCTGCAAAGGCACAGCCAGTTCCTGACACCAGAATGGGGCAGAGTCTTTCCCAGAACAAAGATGTGATGTTCTTGCCTGGGCTATCTTCTTCTGGTGTTGTGGCACAATGAGATTTAATTTTATTTAAGCCCATGGCACAGGGCTTAAATATGGGTGACTGAAGCTCTTGTGATGTTTTGCTTTGTGCTGTCCTTGACTTTGACTCAACCTAGACTGCAGTTTTGAGATTTGGTTCAGGATTGGTTCATCTCCAGCTCTCCCACTGACAGGAGTTAGCCAAGGTTTAGCCAGGGCTTGAGGAGATGTTGCAGGAGGTGAGTCTGGACTGTTCTGAAGGGGTCACTCTGGATTTACCACATTAATGGTGCTCCAGGAGTGGGACCAGTGTCCTAAGTGATGAATTTGGGTCTGGAGTGATCAGAGGATACAGACTCACCCCAAACAATGGAAGCTGGCCCAGAGAAGCTGTGGCTGTCTCATCCTTGGAAGTGTTCAGGGCCAGACTGGTTGAGTCTTCAGTCTGTTCTAATGGAAGATGTCTGGCCCATGGCAGCGGAGTGAAACCAGATGGGCTTTAAGGTCCCTTCCAACCCACACCATTCTGGGATTCTGTGATGTTCATGTTCATGTGCTCCTTCCCATCCACTGCATCAGCAATTCCTGCAAAGCTTGAGATGCAACTTTAAGCCAAGCTTTAGCATGCTGGGAGTACAGACAGCCTTGGCATGGGCTCGGGAGCACAGGCAGGGAGGATGGGGTGGGGGACAGGGTGAAGCCCAGTCCTGGCTCTGTGGGCAGGTCAGGCAGCAGTTGCAAAATGTTGGGGTTGCACAACGCCTTTGTGACAGAGACACGTCCTGGAAACTCTGAAAGGACAGGGGAAAGCAGCTTGTTTTCAAAGCTGCCAACAGCTTCCTGCGTGGGGGCTCCAGCTCCTTCCCTACCCCTGGAACTGGCTCCACCCGAGCACGACAGGGTTTGTTGTCAAATGGAAGCACAGCTTAGCCCTGTGTTTTCCACCCTCTTGGAAGGGAATCTGTGCAGAGGCAAAGGAGAGGTGTTAGCTGTGCTGAGGAGGAGGATTGCAGATGCACTGGTCTCATTTGGACCATAAATTCACAGGTCAGTGGGGGGTAGATACAGTCAGAGACTTTGCCAGGGAATATCCTGCAGAGCTGGAATCCCAGGTGTTGGCACTGTGTTCATGCTGAGATGTTGCACTCTGGAGTTTCAGTGTCACTGCACTGCCTGGGTTCCCCTGAGAGGGAGCAGAGAGGTCCTTGGACCAGCAGAGTTTTTGCCAGTCTGGAGCCACCCTCCTGCTCCTGCACAGATGGGAAAGGTGCTGGGTGCTCAGACCTGCTGCACCCTTCCCATGGGAGTCTGCCAAAAACTGGTGGTGTTTGTCTACAAGGAGAAGGAGGAGAGTGAGCAGAGCAAGGAAGGAGAAACACTCACATGTATGAATTTCTTGTCCTGAAAAAGAAAAATCTCGAGCTTGTCCTAGAGCTGAAGAGAAGTAAATCAAGATTCTTCCTTCCATGTACCCCAGCCCAGGTTCAAACTGACAGAGGGGAGGGTTAAACTGGATATTGGGAAGAAATTCTTCCCTGTGAGGATGGCAAGGCACTGGTTGCCCAGAGAAGCTGTGGCTGCCCCTGCATCCCTGGAAGTGTCCAAGGCCAGGTTGGGCAGGACTTGGAACAACCTGGGATAGTGGAAGGTGTCCCATGCCAAGGAATTGTACTAGATGATCTCTCAGGTCCCTTCCAACCCAAACAATTCTGTTTTTCTGTGACCCAGCCCTGTACTGTTTGTCAAAACATGTGTGTGTGACATGGCTTGCAGGAATTTGCCAACATTTGCTCGAGTTATGGAATCCCCAGTGAGGGGGCAGATGGACGTGCTGGAGCTCTCCCCGAGTCATCAGGGAATTGAGGAGGAACAAACAACACCAAGAAAGCCCTTGCCATGAACAGAGTGTGGGTTTCCTGGCTCTTCCTCCCCTGCCCTGCTGTGCCCACCACTGGAGACAGCCCTGTTGCCATACCCAGTACCCAGAGTGGGTAATGGGATAACTGCTTGGTGTAACCCACAGGACCACCCTGATCTGTGCTGGGTTCATGGGCAGATTGAGAGTTGTCCTCTGTATAAATTTCAGCAACAGCTGAAGGGAGGGCATGGTGAGTCCTCAGCCCGTGTCTGCCTCACACAGGGGAACACATTTCCTGCCATGCAGACTTAGCAAAACATGTCATGAGAAAATGAAAAAGTCTTAGTGAGGTTACAGCAGTGAAGCCAACAAATGTCCTGTTCTTGCCGGGGGTGGATTAGCTTTTGGAATTGCCTTCAGAAAATTGTTCCTCAGTTGGCCTTGCTGAGACTTGGCACCCTGGCACTCATCCTGCCAGCTGGGGACACCTCTCATGTCTGCTTTTCTTCTCTTTGACTGATAGACTGAGAAAAGCTCGTTGGCCTTTATTACACTTGAGCTTCTCAGTGGTGGCAGACAAGGGCATTTGTTGTCTTGCTCATGCCCTCTAGTGTCACACACAACGGGCAGAGAACATTTCCAGAAGTCTCACACTTTGTCAGATTCCCAGTGCTACAAAATCTGGCTAATCCTGTAGCTTGAAATCAGAATTGTTGTATGAGAAGATGAGGTGTGAGCAGAGTTATTTGCTGAAATCCATGTACATCACTACAGCAGCAAACAGGAGTGTGGGTGAGAACAGCACAGAATCATGGAATCATTTAGGCTGGGAAAGACCTTTAAGATCATCATCTCCATTCATGATCTTCTGGAGATGAAAGTGCTGGTGGAGAACAAGAGCAATGTCCTTTTGAGGTGTCAGCAATGCTGGGAAAGATCTGCTGCTGCTCTTGAGTGTGTTTTATAGCCAGTGTCCCTTCTTGTTCTAACCTTGAAACTCCTGGTTAGCTGCCCCTGCTCATTTGGATCCTCCTTTGAGCCTGTTTGGCACGTTCCCTTCACTTTGCTCCCAAAGCATCTCTTTTCTCACTCTGGCTTTGGCTGAGTGACAGAAGTCTGTGTGATGCACCTTCAGTCATCTCCACAGGGTTTCTAGATTGATACCCACACTCATTAGCCTTTTTCTTGTCTTCCAAGCATCATAACCTGCACTGGAAGGGAGGACAGAATCACTGGATGACTTAGAGTAACCCATGAACCTTTGAAGAGCACTCAGCTCAGGATATCTGGGAGGGTGATTCTCCTGGTTTGTTCATTGGAACTTGCAGATCACAGACTGCTTTGCTCCTGGGGATGCTCCTTGCAGCCATGGGGCAGAACTTTCCAGCAGCTGCTGGCTCTCAGGGCATGCAGGTGGCCCTGGGGGATGGCTCAGGGGGGATTCCAGTGCCTCTGGCAGGATGTGGATGGTTCTGGGGGAATGAGGGTGGCTCAGGGAGGATGTGGGTAGTTCTGGGGGAGTGCAGATGCTCTGTGGGGATGAGGTTAGCAAGGCAGAGCTGATGTTACCTGAGGCATCAGACAGCACAGAGACAGAGCAGGGTCCTTACTGCTCTGCTCTCATGTGGGAACGAGTGACAACACGGGGCATATGTGCAGCCTACAGCTTTTGGGATGTGCTGATCCTGCTGTAGCAGGGTGTGGAGCAAGTGGGGGATCCCTGCTTGCCAAGCACAGTGAGTAGGCAGCAAAGGGAACACAATTCCTATGGCTGTGCTCTGGCAAGTGGATTTTAACATGGGCAGTGGGACAGATCTTGTGGCTGTGCCTCTGCTTGACCCCTCATCAGCCACAGTGCTTGGAGGCAGAGATGTCACCAAAAAGCAGAAGGGTCTCCAAAAGGAAAGAGGAGAGCAGAGCTCGAGGCTGGGCTCAGTGGTGACTTACACCAGGTGATGGTACCACGGGTGCCTCATATCCATGTGTGTCAGTACAGGCACATGTGAGTGCTCCAAACCTGCCCTCCTGACATTGTTTAAGTGCTTCCAGGCACTTAAACAATCCCTGTGCTCTGCCTTAGCCCTTGCAAACAGCCCTGTGGTGGGAAGCCATGGAGCTGGGGATGGTTGGTCTGCATGCATGGGGAGGAGGAGAGGGCCCAAAGTGGGCATGTCACACATGTGTCCTCTGGGATCACACAATTCCTTCCTCCAGGCATTCTTTATGCAAGGTTTGGTCTGTACTCACACATGGAAACAGCGTGAGGCTGTGTCAGGGGAGGTTTAGGTTGGATATCAGGGAAAGGTTATTCCCCCAGAGGGTGGCTGGGCACTGGGATAGGCATCCCAGGGGATGGGCACAGCCTCAAGCCTGACAGAGGTCAAGAAGTGTTTGAACACTCTCAGGCACAGGGTGGGATTCTTGGGATGTCCTGTGCAAGGCCAGGACCTGGATTCAATGATCCTTGTGGAGCCCTTCCAACTGTGCATCTTCTGTGATTGTGCTCTCACAGAGCACTGCTCCCAAATTCACATACCCTGCTCACAGAGCAGCTTCCTGGCTGGATTGAGGCCACCTAATTTGGGAATCTCTATTCCAGCAGCACCCAGGGATGTTCCCACCCTCTCAGTTTGTGAAATCCCAGGGCAGGAAATGCCTGCCATGGTTTTGCTGTTGATGAGTTGCTTGTCCCTTGATGGGAGGGTAGGACACTATCCTTGATGTGCAGTTTGGGATGGGGGAGAGATTGAAGCTTGTGGCTCTGATGCCACCTCCAGTTTCCTTGCAGCAGTCTGGGTCTCTCAGGGATGGATGTTAGGAAGCAGCAGCAAAGGTTTTGTGTGTATCCTACCGTCCCTGGGGTTCCTGTCACCAATGAATGGCGCTTCTGACCTGGAAGTGGCACAGAAGCCACCAGGGCAGCTGATTGATGCTCCCTGGGTTGTAGGGCAAAGTCAGACAGCCCCAGTAATTCCCTGAGACCCCCTGGCAGTCTCCTCTCTCTGGGAGGTTTTGTTGATGGATGGGCCCTCCTAGAGCTGGGTGTATTTTCCCAGCCTCCCTGGTGCCTGTCGGATACAGGCACAGACCAACTGTGGTCACTCAGTGCTTGGTGCCATCCTGAGGGAAGTTTTGCTTTTCCCACCACCCCAGGAGCACCTGTGAGCTCCTGTCTGCACTTTGTATCACCCCTGGAGCCATCAGCAGGGGACTGAGGGCTCTGTCTGGGAGCCAGGGATGTTCCTCAGCACCTCCACTATTAACTTACATCTGTTAAGGGCCATATGAGTGATTCCCTCCTCAAACATTTCTTGCTTCTCCGTGACCTCATCCCAGCACCACCATTCCCCAGCCTTCTCTCAGAGCATCACTAAAATCACTTTTGTGATGTTTTCCTGAGCATCTTCATGCAGCAAGAAGCCCCTGGAGAGAATCCCCTTCCCGTTGCTCATCCTTTGAATCCGTGCTGCCCGGGGCTTTGGCAAGTAGAGGAATGGAAAGAGATGAGCTCTCCTTCCCCCCACCATCACACAGCATGTGCAGACAAGTGGCAGGAGGGCATGGAGGAGGGATGGGGTTGCTGTGGTTTGAATTCATCCAGAGCATCTCCAGTTTCCTTCCCCACTGCACTGGGACTTGCTGTGTTCTCCTGACTCAGTAACACGCTGCTATTTAATTAACTTTTGACTTCTGGTTTAAAGGAGCAGTGCACAAAATAGTTATTTACTTCATTTGGAAATTCTTTTATTTGTTGCCATAATTATAGCTTCCTCCCCCATTTTTTTTTTTTCCTTTTTATTTTTTTTTCCTGGATATTTTAATTAGCAGGGGAAGAGAGGGAGGGAGGGGGAATATTTGCTGCTCTCCTTGTGGTTATCACATCCTTCAAATTACTAAAAGAGGCTGGGATAATAGGTCTGGTGATTATATATAGGCACCATCTGCTCTGTGGCTGCTTCCTATCAAAGTGCAGTTAGGAGAGTGCAAGGAGGATATTTTCTCTCCAGCTATATTAAGACTGTTTCCATCTCAGCTCCAAAGCAAAGCTCTCTGCATGCAAATGGATCAAATGCGCTGTAATCAATGGCTCAGTTTTGGCAGCCTTTAAGCTTTTTTTTTGTTTTTTTTTTTAAATTTTGTTTTATTTTCCCCTCCAGTTTAGCTGTTCCCGTTCGTTATGCAATTTTATTTCGGGCTGGTTGTTCTGCATTTGATGTTTCCTTGTAACCATAGTCGCCCCTGTTTGCTGAGCAATGCGGTCTCGTGTTAGCTGGCTCAGGGATCTGTGCCACAGCTCCAGTGCGAGGCAATATCTGAGCAATCAGGAATGTTTTGGAGGATGATGAAGGCAGATTTTTAGGATGCATCTGCTGTCGGTATGTAGAGGAGGTGGAAAGCTGAGCTGGGTTGATTTGGAGCAGTAAAAGGGAAAGAATTAATGCTTGGTTTATGATACCAGCCCTGGCTGCCCCGTTGCTGCCGGGGATGGTTGGGGAGCATTGCAGGGCTCGGGATTTGGGAGTAATAGAATTTTAGAATTCCAGATTGATTTGTGTTGGAAGGGACCTTAAAGAACATCCAGTTCCACCCCCCTGCCATGGGCAGGGACACCTTCCACTATCCCAGGGTGCTCCAAGCTCCATCCAGCCTGGCCTGGGACACTTCCAGGGATCCAGGGGCAGCCCCAGCAGCTCTGGGCACCCTGTGCCAGGGCCTCCCCACCCTCACAGGGAAGAATTTCTTCCCAAGATCCAATCTGACCCTGCCCTCTGTCAGTGAGATGCCATTCACCCTGTCATGAGGTGTCCCTGGTGGGCGCCATCTTTTGCATCTTCTCATGTGGGAAACTGGATACTGCATTTGCCCCTTGGTGGCCTCAGAGACCCAGCAGGCTTCTCTTTTCCTCCTGGAGCTGGTAAGATTTTGTGCTTTTGAAAGAGAAAGAAAAGGAATGAATCATGGCCAGCCCGGGTGGAAGGGGAAGGTGCTCAGGATGGGGTGTGTGAGTTCCCAAGAGGTGGAGGCCAGAGGAATGTTGAAGAAACACTGAGGAATCTGTCTTGAAAAATTTATGCTGTGATGCCTGCAGAGCAGGAGGACTAGGTGGCTTTTTTGAATGAATGAAAGTGGCTAAAAAGAGGTAAGGGAGGAGAAAATCCAAAATGAGTTGGCAAGGATGGAAAAGGCAACAGGTCTGTTTCAGTCTGGGTGATGACTGTGGGATGCACATCACATAAGACACTCGTTGTCCTCATGTATTTTGTCACTGTCAAAGACACTCTGCCTCCCTGCTCTCACTGCACAGCTTTTTAATGCCTCTAGGGATTATTTGATCCCAGTTTCTTGGGGCAATTCCAGAGGTTTCACATTCACCCCTTTCACTTGGCTGGTTTAAGGTCCTTCATTTCTCACTCCTGGTTTTCCACAGGTTGCACATTGCTGTGTAAAGGATGCACATCTTCCAGACTGGCCTCCTGAAATGGTTGTAAGTGGTGGAGGGGTTTCTCCATCTGGAGTGTAATGTGGTGGAAGCTGATGCTGTTGGAAGTCTCAGCAGGGAGATGCTCCTCAGACCAGGGGTTGAGGCAGTGGGGAGCCCTGGCTGCTGCTTGAGCAAAGAAAATGTTCTTGGACATCCCTTTTGGGTGGAAAAGGGGAGTTTCTGCATCCCAGTGCTGTTTATCTGGCTTCATTTGTGAGCAGGGAAGGAATTTCTCCCAGGAGCCCATAGCAAAAGCTATTTTCTGGGATAATTAGGGAGGCTTGGTTCAGCAGAGCAGCATTTGATATTAATGGACTGGGATTCCCCAGGGACAAACACTGATTTTCTGTGGTTTGTGTATAGATTTTGAAGAAAAAATGCATTTATTGGCCTGGACATTGGGGCATTCTGTTTACCCCAAGAGATTAGTGGTTTAGGGCAGCACCTTCTTGCAACATGCCCCTAATCCTCCATCCCCACCCATTCCCACCTCCCTGAGTCACCATTCCATGCATTCTTTTGTCTGTGAGTTAAATCCTGGTTGGATTCACATCTATTCTGTCTAGCTCACACTTTGCTGGATGCTCTAGTGGGAAGCAGGGACCTTTCAGTATTTAAGGGGCTCATAAAGAAAAGGGAAAAAGACATCTTATATGGGCTGAGAGTGATAGAGCAAGGGGAAAAAGCAAAATTAAAAAAAGGCAAAGGCAAAATTAAAAGAGAGGAGATTTAGATTAGTTTTAAGGAGAAATTCTTGGTTGTGAGGGTGGTGAGGCCCTGGCACAGAGAAGCTGTGGCTGCCCCTGGATCTCTGGAATTGCCCAAGGCCAGGTTGGATGGGGCTTGGAGCAGCCTGGGCTAGTGGAAGGAGTCCCTGCCCATGGCAAGGGGTGGAACTGGATATTCTTTAAGGTCCCTCCCAACCCAAACCATCCCAGGATTCTTTAAAGGGCTTGAAAGCAGCTCCTGAGCTCCTGCTGCTTGGTGAGACAAGCTGGGCTCCCTTCCAGAAACGCATCCCGTCGGATTGCTGGAGCCACCAGGGTCTGAATTTACACATCTTTAGATACAGCCCCGCTCCTGCTGCCACACAAATGAGAAAATAACAGCCCCAGCAGCTCCTGCTGGAGCCAAGCAGCAGGTCCACGTGTGTTTGTGCCATGCAGGGAATTTCAAAACCCTCTGGGAGTTCCTTCCCTGCCGAGCCTGGATGGGGCCTGGCAAGCAGCAATAAACGGGTTATTGTTTCTCTGTCCACTTTCTTCAACAGGAAACTGTGTTGGAAAACGCCATTCCTTAAAAAAAAGTTTGCTTGACAGTCTTTTCTGCAGTCTGTGCATCTTCCCATTTCTCTTCTCGAGACAGCACTCTGCTTGTATGGGTTTTTTTCCTGATGCAGGGGTTAATACCACTCATTTCCTAATACCACTAATTTCCTTATACCACTGATTTCCTAATACCACTCATTTCCTAGTACCACTAATTTCCTTTTACCCAGTGGATTCTTGCATTTAGGATTCTGAATCTCACCCCTTCATGGGTTATGTCAGCCCATGGTTCAGAGGGCAGGACGTGGATTACCCAGCTCCTACAAGCACAGTTAAAGTCACAGCCACAGGGAGATTAAAGAAAAAAAGGCACAAAGAAGAAGCTCCAAGGGTTAGGGGATGTTGAGCTGAAAAATGTTCCATCAAATTCTGCTCTGGCCGTGCTGGAGCTGCCTGGGGAAGCGTGGGGAGAGGGTGAATGGGGTGCCCAGGAAGGAGGCTGGGTGCCAGCTGGGCAGTGTGACCCACTGGCAGCTCTTTCCAGCAGAGAAAAGCTGGAAAAGCCCTGGGCATTGCTCTGCCAGCACGGGGAAGCCTTCCTGGAGGAGAGGATGTGTCGTGACTGGGGTAGCAAGGAGGAGGCAGAAGGGAGGACTGAGCTGAACTTGGGGTTTGCTTTGTGAGGGGGTTGCTCAGTGTTCCCTCTCCATGGGGGAGCTTCCAGGCTGCACAAAACCTTGTGTGGATTAAAAACATCCTCATTTTTTGGGGTCAGGCTGCTGTTCCAGGTACCAGCAGACCAGGAAAGGAGCTGTTTGTGATCAGATGCTGCCTGAGGACTCATCACAAACAGCTTTGAAGTCAAGAATTGCCATTTTTAAACTAAAAAACATAAAAGAAGGTCCCAAAGAGTTCAGTATGCACCTTGCAGTGCTTCTTCCTTTCTGCAAGCAGGGGGAAGATGTTATTTGGAATTGTAACCTGATTTATGGACCCTGTGCTGGTCCTTTGGGTGTCAGGGGCATGGTGGGGACTGGAGACATTCTGAATACTGCCAGTGGTGGGTTTGGTTCTCACTGGAAACTCTCACACAAGTGTCCTGCAAGGACTTTTGTAGCACTCTAAGCCAGATTTCATGAATAGCAGAGGGAGAGTGAGCACCTTGTCAGCCATCCCACGCTGTGTGGAGGAAGGTCTTTCTGCAATACCCAATTCTTCAGCTCTAATTACAGGAATGGGTGGCTTTTCCCTTCTCAAGCTGAAAAAAAATTGGCCCCAAACCCTGAGAAACCACAACACAAATGTCTGACGCTGTTCCACATGGTCCTCAGCAAACAAAAACCCTCTTGAAATCAGCCCTTGCCTCCCAAAATAGGCAGCACCACTTCAAAAGGGAAGAGAGGGGAAGGAAAAATCCCAAACCCAAGGCTTCAGGGGGTGAGAGCACTTGCAGCCTCAGAGTTTCTATAAGTGTGCTGTGGTGCCTGCCAGCCCAGCCAGGGTTTGGTGTGAGATAAATCCAGATTTGGGGAGGGGGTGGTCCCAAAAGGATGCTCCCAGCGTGGTCAGCAGCTGCCTCCTGTCATGGGGAGCTTTGTTGCCATCACTCCTACTCCATTCTCTGCTTTTTTTTTTTAACCTGAGGATATTACCCTGTGCTTGGTCCATGTCTGGTCATGGAGAGGGTTCTTGTAAGGAAACCTGGTCTGGTGTGGGCTGAGCAAAGAGGCAACACCAGCCTGCATATTCCAGGGAAATCCATGGTCTGCTCCAACCCCTGTCCCACTGGACACCAGTTTGGAAGGAGCTGGGCCAGGCAGTGCCTGTGTAGAGTCTTGCAGCACTTAAAGGGCAGGAAAACATTTCTAAAGCAGAAGTGGGGCAGGCTTACAGGCTGTAGGGGATCCGTGGGCCAGCGTGGGATGCTCTTTGCAGTGGTGTTTCCCCTCTTTGTTTGCCCAGCTCGCAGCACTCAGAGAGGCAGCCATGCCCACACACCTCCTGGGAGCTTATCTTGCCCCAGAATAACATTTTAGATTTCCTTTCTAAATTAAAGCTTAATATTTTTGTCGTAGAAGAAAAGGAGGCTTGAGTGTAAGGTGATAAGCTCACACTTGGTTTTCCTCTGCTGAAGTTAAAGCCCACGTGGAGCATTTCTGTTAGCCAGGAGCAGCCCAGGATTCACCTTGGACCATCCAAAAAAGCACACAGATTGGTCAAAGTCAGCTCAGGACCTACAATAAGCTGATGCTTTGGAAATAATTAGCTACAACCTCTTGCTTCAAGAAACTCAGGGCGTGACCACAAGCGTCAGCATTAATAATTATTAATTATAATATATAAAAATATAAATAATTAAGAATAAAAATAATAATAAAAATAATATAATAAATATGGGCATTTATTAATCCCCTGGGGGATTATAGAGTAAAAGAGAGGTGCCATCCCAGGATTCTCAACGTTTCTAGGGCTGGTGGAAATGAGGATTTGCAAGAAACCACATTATCACCAATGTCTGTTACAGCCAGAAGGCAGACCCCAAAGTTAGGCCAGTGCTAAGAGCCCTTAAATCATCTCAGTCAGTGCCCAGAGTAGCTGGGGTGGTTTCAGAGAGCTGGGGACTTGCAGCATCCTTTGCAGAGGGATTATCCCTGCTGCATCTCAGGGGGCTGTGTGAACTGACTCAGAGTTCAGTAAAAAATTTGGCTCAGTAAAACGTGTTCTCTTGGATCCAGACTTGTGTTATCTCAAAGAAGTGGAACTGATTTTTATCTGTTGCCCTGGATGGTTTCTAATTGTCCCTGGCCATCCTTGGGAGTTCATTATTTCTCCTTCAGCCGACACCGGCTTCTAATGAGGGGACATAAAATTAAGATGGAAGAGCAGCAGTGTGCAGGGGTATTGCTGCTCGTGAAGGAATCTGGGCTGGATTTATGCCAGAAATACCCTCCTGTGTGCAGGGTTTTGCTGGGGAGAGGGTGGTGTAAGCACTGCTGGGTGCCAGCACACACCCTGTAAGAGCTGGATTAGCAGAGCAGCCCTTTGCCTCCTGGAAGGGATAATTAATCTCAGTCCTCCTTGCCCCTTCTCCTGCATCTCCCCTTCATCTAAGAGGCACAAATATTTCCTAAAGCAGTTTTCCTACACCAAATTCAGGATTCTCTGCCCAGGGCAGTGTGACCATGGCTGGAGGCAGCAGGCACAGATGGGCTGTGGGTGGTGTGGAGCTGATGCTCAGCCCTGGTGTTGCATTTTAACCAATTTATCCATTTCCCCCTTATTATTCCCCCTATATTTGGGGGGTTTTTAAAATCCTAAATATATTTTTGTCCTGGGAGGGTGATGTGGCATCTACAGATGCTGTTTTTCAGCCAAGAGCTGAAAAAGCTTGGTCAGAACTTTCTGAAATCCATTTATTTCCCCATCCAAATGCATCACATCACAACTTTAGGAAGCATAACACTGCTCTGGAAGCAATCTCAGGATCTCACTGACATCCTTTTCTGCCAGGAGACTTCTGGAAGATGTTTGTGTAGTTTTTAAATGGGAAGGGAACAAATTCCTCCCACCCCAGTGCTTCCCTGCAGAGCGTGGTGTCAATGTTACATGTTGGCACAAGAAAACCCTTCCAGAAGTAGGAATTATTTAAACATTACAGAAATCCACAGGTTTTTTGGCCTCATCCAGCAGCTGCCTGTGGTACCAGCTGCTTTTTGCAGGTGGTTAATAAATGCAAATGTGTTCTGGTGTTTCTCTCTCCCCTCCTTTTGTAACCCCACTACTGCCTCATTTTCATCCCGCTCCTGGTCAGCAGTGAGGGCTTTGATGCTGGTTTTCCCCCAGGCTTGAGCTGGGAATTAAGCCTGGCTTAACCTTTGCAGCACAGTGCACCTGGCTGGGGGTTTTCCACCAAGACTCATTTATATTAAATAATAACATGGAGAGGAGTCGGAGTGGTTTTGGTGAACTGCTGTAAATGAAAAAAAAAAAAAAAAAGGGGATTAAGGAGCTTTAGAGCTTTGGTGCTTTAGATGGAAAAGCCATGAGAACAATGAATTTCCCCCAGGTTTTATGCAGTTTAAAAATTTGGTTTGGAAGGAAAAATTGAGAAGTTTTTGCTTCTGTATCTTGTAGGCTGAAAGGTCATTCTAACCCCTCTGCCCTCAGAATTTCCTGGAGCAGGGAAATTTTCCCTGGTTTGCATCTTAAATCTGTACATTAAATTACATACACTGTGTTGATGGTTAAACCAGTAGTTTAGTGGCTCTGAGTGATGGAATTTGAATTTTATTAAGCAAACAGAACAATATTTTAATACTTTTTTTCAGTACTTAAAACAGAGATAGTCCTTGGAAGTGTTTAAGGGCAGATTGGACAGGGCTTGGAGCAACCTGATCTAGTGGAGTGTGTGCCTGCTCATGGCAAGGGGCTGGAATGAGATCTGTAAGGTCCCTTCCAACACAAACCATCCCATGGTTCTGTGATTTTAGTAGGACTCAACAAGGCTGAGACATTCCTGTGGATGAGAAGTACCCTTGCAATGATTCTGAGAGATGTGTGAGTGCTCCTGCTTTGGGTCCTAACCCAGAGGGAGAGACAGAGATGCTTCCCTTGGATCTCTGTGGAGACATCCCCATCCTGGGGATTTTTATGCTCTGGAACTGCTTGATTGATTTTTTTTCTCCCTAGAGATGGAATCCATGCAACACCTTCCCTTGAGCTCGTGTGACCCCATCTCCTTGCAGGTACTCCTGTCCCTTTTGCTTCCCAGGAGGCAAAGCAGAGAGCTCAGGGTAGTGCTCAGGGGCGCTGCAAAGCCATCAACCAGGCACCATGGCCAACCACCACCACCACACATTTTATAATTCCATTTGATTTTTTTTTTTTTCCCTTATTTTTGTTTTTTTTTTTTTCGGGGGATTTTGC
>VZTB01006895.1:189534-202616 GCA_013397245.1 Thryothorus ludovicianus | reverse complement strand
CTGGTTCCTTGTCCCATCCACACCCACAGCCCTGTGTCCACATCCACAATTCTGTGTCCTCCTCCAGGGGCTGATTCCTCCTCCCATCCACACCCACAGCCCTGTGTCCTCATCTGGTTCCTTGTCCCATCCACACCCACAGCCCTGTGTCCTCCTCCTCTGGGGCTGGTTCCTTGTCCCATCCACACCCTCAGCCCTGTGTCCCCATCCAGGGGCTGCTCCCTTTCCCATCCATGTCCACAGCCTTGTGTCCATATCCAGGGACTAGTTCCTTGTCCCATCCACACCCACAGCNTACTTCCTCGTCCCCTCCCCCCCCCCAGCCCTGTGTCCTCCTCCTCTGGGGCTGGTTCCTCCTCCCATCCATACCCACAGCCCTGTGTCCCCATCCAGGGGCTGGTTCCTTGTCCCATCCACACCCCCAGCCCTGTGTCCTCATCCAGTGACTGGTTCCTCCTCCCACCCCCAGCCCCGTGTCCTCCCAAAGGCCTCTGAAGCTCAGTGAGGTGTCCATTGGGATGCCCCTCACGTCCTCGTTGATGCTGTTGCTCGTGGTTGTGCCCTTCCATGAATTCAGTGGGCTCTCCTGTCCTTCCTCTGTGCTCCAGATGTCCCAGCCTGGCTGAAGAGCCTCCGGCTGCACAAGTACGCCGCCCTCTTCTCCCAGATGACGTACGAGGAGATGATGGCCCTCACGGAATGCCAGCTCGAGGCACAAGTAGGTCCCACCTCACGTGGGGAATGACAACTTCCAAAGCTCCTTTGTGTGTTTTCCCATGGCTGGGGAAGGAGAAAAGGGGAAATTGGGTCATGAGGAGTGAAAAAAATCTCACGTTGTACCTGAAAAAAAACCTTGTCCCCCTGTTCTTACTGGGGTCCTGGTATGGAAGTCCCATCACTGGGAGCTGTGCTTGGGGTGTTTTTTTTTCCAATTGGGATTAAGTTCAGGAGTTTCAGGAGTGCAACCTGCAGTAGCCAACTCCCTTAAAGTCAGAGGGGCTTTGATGGCTGACTGCCTTTGAAAATGTCATGGAATCATAGAATATTGCTGGTTGGGGTTGGAAGTGACCTTAAAGATTTGCTGGTTCCAACCCCCACTGCTTTCAGATTCACCTCTGCATTATCCTTGGGATAAAGAGAATTGGGAACACTGTTGTTTCCATGTGTGAGGTGCACCAGGGAGGGACAGACTAGCTGGAAAAATCCATCTTCAGCAAGTCCCTGGGTGATTTTCTATGTCTCCCACAAATGCCTGCACTCAAAAATGTAATTAATTTCTAGCAGCCCTTTCTGTTTAGGAGAGGAAGTGTTTGTGTTGAGCCAGCTGCCCTGTGGAAGTGTTAACATCAAGTTTTGTCCTGTTTTTGCAGAATGTTACCAAAGGCGCGAGACACAAAATAGTCATCAGTATCCAAAAGCTAAAAGAAAGACAAAACCTGCTCAAATCTCTAGAAGGGGTAAGTAATCACAACCATTATTTGTATTTCTTGTGTTTTTAAGAAGCCAGGAATTAATCCTGAGGTGAAGCACTCTTTGCCTGCTCATATTTTGGGGATCTGGTGCAAGTTTTATTTCACAGAATTCCTGAGTGGTTTGGGCTGGCAGGGACCTTAAAGACCATCCAGTTCCAAACTTCTGCCATGGTGGGGGAGACACCTTCCTCCTGACCACATTGCTCAAAGCTCCATTTTGCAGAGTGGGTCCTAATGCATCTCCCACACCTCACAGAGCTGGGATGGATGTATCCTGTAGCCCTGGGCAGCTCAGAAAGACCTGAGCTTTCCTGGAACATCACATGGGCACCCTGTCCCTGGATAAAACACCAGACACCCATGTCAGTGCCTGAACAACATCTTGAATTTCCAAGGAGAATAAATAGAAACTTCTTAATCTCTTCAACAAAAGCTTAAACCCTGCAGAAAGGGCTTTTGGGAAAGCAGCAGCACCACAGCCTGGCTGGGAGCAGCTCACCCAACCTCTCCCTATTTATTATCTCTGTATTATATTATATTTAATTGCACCATCTTCAAACAGCAACTTGCAGAGCCTCCCACTAGGGGCTTTTAAATACTTCTGTGGTGTGTTGCTATTTATTGGTGTTTTCCTTAGCTCACTGCTTCACTATTTATTTATAATATGGGCTTGTGCTCAGAGTATGGCAGGAGCTAATAAAGCCATATTTACCTCCGTTATTAATAATAACTATAAAATCCAAGAGCTGGATGGAGCTGGCTGCAGCTCTGGGTTTTCCAGGCGGTTGCACAGCCTCTTTCTCTGCTTCTGCACTGGGATTTGGGAATCTGGTATTGATTGAGTGGTGCTGTGCAGGAGCTGGAGCCCAGCTCAGCTGGCACAGCCAACCAGGCACGCTGTAAAATACAGGAGGAAGGTGCCAGGGACTGGTTTGGAGCCCTCCAGGGGTGGATTTGGGCTGTGGCACTGTGACCCTGTCCCACTTTTGCTGGGGCTCAGACCTGCTTTCCCTGGGAGGAGACATCTTTGGTTTTCCAGGCTTCCCATCCAATTTTTGCTAAACAAGAGCATGTGCAGGACTTGATGTTTTTGGGCAGTGTCTTGCTGCTAAATACTGCTGCTTTCTTGGAAAGAACTGCTCCACCCCTCTCTGTTAGCTAGCAGGGCAGGATTTTGTCCAAAATTATAGTGCCCAGCAAACTGACGCCAGATCTTTGAGAGAAATGGAGCTGAGACATCCAAGAGTGAGCTGGGAATGCAGCAGGAATTAGAATCAACAACCATTTCAGGGCTTGCACACATCCCATGTGCCCACTTAATGTCCCTTCCTTCAGTGCATCAGGATTCACTCCAAAAGTTGCCTCTTTCCAGGCAGTGTCCCATGAGGCAGACCTGCAGTGAGCTGTTCTGGTCTGGTTCTGGCTACATTAAAAACAAAATGCAGTTATTTCCCATTGGTGGGACAAGGATCTGACCATAGAAATGGAGTTCTTGATCCACACCCAAAGCAAGGCTGGGGTGCACCCAAATTCTCTCTGTCCTGGGTGGATCTGCCCCAGGATCCCCAAGCTGAATGGTTTTGCTGTGGGAGTGTCAGTTCACCTTGTGGTGTCCCCTTCTGTCTGACCTCAAACCACCTGCTCCCCTTGAAACCCTCCCAGTGGCCTCTGCATCCACTCCCCCAGCCCATCCCAGAGTGGACAGGGATGTCCCCAACTGCTGCCACAGGACAGGCTCCTGCATCCCAGTATGGTCCTGGGCTCTGAGATGATCTCAGAGCATCAGGATGCCATGACAAGCAGTTTTGGGTCAGGGCAGTTAATGGGAGCCAGGCTTGAAGGCAGTGCTGGAAATGGGAAACGAGCCCATGTTAATGTAATTCCAGTGAAACAGAGCTGGAATGTTGAGACTGTAGGATTGCTGGGGAATGAACAAGATATTTGCTGCTCTGGGCATGGAAATCTCCCAGGCTCAGTCACTTTCATGGACTTGCTGTTTCCCTGGTGGAAATGTTGGAAACGTTGAAGCTGGATTGTTGATGGATTTGGGTCCCAGTGGTTGACAGGGGCACATTTATCTCTGGAGGTTCAGATTAACACATCCATGGATAATCAGACACAGTCCCTGCAGCATTCCCCTGATATAAGGAAAAAACTTGATGAATGGAACGTGGCTTTTGGCTGTGAAATGCAGCAAGATCCTGAAGCAGGAGGAGAGCTGGGAATCATCCTTCTCCCTGCAAACACAAACCCTCTTCTCTGCATTTCGATCCCCAGGACATCCTGGAGGGCGGCAACTTGCGTGTCCCGCTGCAGGAACTACACCAAATGATCCTCACCCCCATCAAAGCCTACTCTTCCCAAAACTCGAGCACGGAGGAGCACAGCCGGGACGTGGACTCGCACCACCCCTCCTCCCTGCTGGGCTCGGACAGCCAAGGCTCGGACTGCAAGGACTCCGCGGCGGCCGGGATGCAGCAGCACCACCTGCAGGGATGCGAGGGCGAGTCAGGGGGAGCCCCTCTGCCCGAGGGGGACCTGCCCGGGCAGTTCACACGAGTGATGGGGAAAGGTGAGCAGCTCTCTGCTGTCCCTGCTGACCCTTCACTAGGGAGGGCTGCTTTGGGGCAGGGGGTGTGTGGTGGCAGCTGCCTTCCCCCTGAGCTCCTGCAGCAGCCAGTCTGAGGGGTGATGGTTTATTGAGGTCCTGTCATGCTGGGGTTAGAGGTGGGAAGGTAGGGCTGTGATTTTGGGGAGGGGCAGCAATGGCCCAAGCTGCCTGCCTGAGGTCCAAGGTGGATGACATGCATTCTAAGCTCCATGTCCAAGGTGGGAAGCACCCTCTCCCTGCCTCAGGTCAGCAGCAGAAATCACAGCTTTTCCCAAGGTCAGGAGGGAAGACATCCTCTCTCTTCCCATCCAGAGCCCTGGGGTCATCCCACTGATCCAGAGGTGTGTTGAGCAGCATCCTTATATTTACTCTGCTGGGAGCAGGGTAGCAGTGGTGCTTGGGCTGGACATGAACCATTTGGAGTGCAAATCAGTGGATCCAAGCCCCTTTTTATGCCCCAGTATGGATGCAGGACATCCAGAATACTCTGGTGCCATTCTGTGTCTAGTTCAGGATGTGTGGCTTTGCATCTGGCACAACACATTGGGAGGTAACAGGAGCAAGCTGAGATGGGGACCAACCTGCTGTGCAATATTCAGGGCTCTTGGAGTAAATCTGTGTCAGCTGGGATGTGTCCTAACCCTTGCTGGTGGCACCTGAGAGCTCTCTGGGGAAGAGGAAGGGGGGTCTCAGCTGCAGGTGACTGGGAACAGAAGGAACATCATTGGGATGTCACAAAGAAATATCAGCCTTGTCCCTATTTCCAAACTTTTTTCTGCAAAATAAATAGCTGAGATGTTTTCTGTATAGAAACCTGGTGCAGAATTTGTCCCCAGCTGGTTCCCTGCAGAAAGAGCCACACGTGGGGCTCCAGTCCCATTTTATTTCTGTGACAAATGCCAAGGTGTGGCACAAGCCCTGCCAATTCGGGGTGTCCTCCTGGACCCTCAGGCATCCCTGTCCAGGGATTCACAACAGGAGAAACTCATTCCTCTGTGAGCTCATTCCCACTTCTTCAATGACATTCATTCCAAAAGAGGTTAAAATTCATCAGGGAGGGTGGGAATCTGCCACTCTGCAGCGGGGGCAAATTTTGGCCATGGGAGCAGGAGCTCTCTTGCCTATGAATAGGGATTAAACCTGTGCCCCTGAGATACTTAGGTCTAATTTTGGGAACTCCAGTGGTGCTACTCTGGATTTACACCATCATAACAGAGAACAAAGTCTGACCCTAAATACAGGAAGGCACAGCAGGAATTGGGGAAGGGCGTTTTTTCTCACTGATGGAAAACCTCCTCGTGGTTACAAGGGAAACAGGATGTCCAAGGTGCTTGTGGGACCCCTCCTGGGCCCCATCTTGGTGTCTCCATCCCCATTTCCCTTCTCTTCTTCTTTTCTTTTTTCCAGTCTGCACACAACTTTTAGTTTCCCGACCCGATGAGGAGAATATAAGTTCCTATTTACAGCTCATAGACAAATGTCTAATCCACGAGGTGAGTCGTGTCAGATCATCTAAAACTGTTGTTCTCATCACTTGGAAACTGTTTCCAAAGTGTCTGTTTATGTAAACCTTTCTGTTTCTAACACAAATATTTTTGTGGGGTATTAATAGTAATTCTAACAGAACAGACTTGGAGCAGTCAGTAGCTCCAACGTGGTGCATGGAAATGTTGCTTCCCCCCACGCTGGTTTAATTGCCAAGGCCTGGAGCTGGGAAATTCATCTGGCTCGTGACAGTCCCATCAGCAGCTGGAGGAAGGAGAGAATCCTGGGATGAACGTGCAGGAGGTTTCCATCAGACAGACCCAGCCATCCCTTGGCGTTGCCTCCTCCTGTTTTGCACCACGTGGTTTTGGGATTTTGCAACAGGGATTTTACATCTGTGTCTGCCTTGGCTGGGTGGTGGCTTGGGATGGCCCAGACTGTGCCACAGGGCTCTGGCACGCTCCTGCCTGGTGGCAGGGAGGGATGGCCAGTGTCCCTGGTGTCCTGAAGTGTCTCCTACCCACACTGGCAGTACCTGGAACAACAAGCTGCTTCCCTCACCTGCTCATATGGGAGCAGAAATGGTGGAAGCTGCGGCCTGGGGCCAGACAGCAAAGCCAGGAGGACTTGGAACTTTTCCCAAAGTGCCTGCACTTTTCTCTTCCAGAGCCAGCCCTTGTCCCAGGGCCACCCTCTGCGCTGGCTCCGGCATAATCAGCACCAGGAGAGAGCATCTCCTCCAGAGTGCTTTGGAGCAATCAAGTCAGGCACTAATTAGCCTCCAGACTGTCCTCTGGAGACTTCTGCTCCTCTCCAGCAGAGACCTTGGGTGTCTAAAGTTAGCCGTGGTGGCACGTGGGTGTCCCTGTCACCCACACCTCCTGCCTGGAGCTCTGGGAGCAGGTCTGTCCCTGCCAGGGTGACCTTTGCAGGGAGCCCGGGTGGGTGACAGGCTCACCCTGGGTGACCTCTCACAGAGCCTGCCAGTGCCAGGATCACAGCCAAGCTCTGCCCAGCCCTGAGAAGGGGGGGATAGGATGCAGGATGCCACAGGGCAGCTCAGCTTTCCAAATCCCAGCTTTGCCCACCCTGGCAGCATTTCTAGAGCCACATCCAGGTGACAAGTGTCACCACCCGTCAGGACCCACTGTCAAACCCCGGCTCTGCCAAAGGGAATTGGCAGCCTTGAGGCAGAGCTGTGCTGTCACTCTGGGACACAGGGAATGCCACCAGGGCATTTTCTCCACCTGAGATGAGTAAATCCTGAAGAAAGACCAGTGTCCCCCTGGACTTTCTGATGGGGCTCAACTCACCCCATCACCTGCTCCAGCTGCTTTTCTTTACCCACATCCACACCCCTGCTGGCTTTGCCCAGAGGAATATTCATAGATTTCCTTTTTTTCCTCTCTTATTTTTTTTTGGGCAGGCGTTTACAGAGATCCAGAAGAAGCGGCTGCTGTCATGGAAACAGCAGGTGCAGAAACTCTTTCGGTCTTTCCCTCGGAAATCCCTCCTGGAGCTGTCAGGATACCGGCAGCAGAGGAGGTAGGCGGGATTTCGGGAGGGGAGGGGTGGATGCCGTGGCCAGAGCAAGAGCACTCCAAGAGGGAACGATGCCTCCCAGAGGGAGGGATGGGTTCAGAGCCGTGTTTAAGGAAGGGAGAGGGCTGGAAAAGCTTCAGCAGTGAAATCCCAGGCTCTGGCTGGGAAGGGAACACAGCAAGGAAATCTTTGTGAGTGTGGTCACTGCCTTTCCCTCCCATCCCACCCTGTGTCCATGGCTCCAAACCCAGCACTTCCCAGCTGTGCAGCGCATCCCCAGTACTGGGCTCTTGCCCTGCTGCCCTTTGGTGATGGCATCAGCACTGGAGTTTCCTCAAAAAGCTGTCAAGTGGCTGAAAAAAAGGCTGGAAGCTTTCAGAAGGTGCAGTCAGAGAGCCAGGCAAGGGAACACCATGTTTGCTTCAAGGTGATGCTGGATTTTGGGTGATCCTAGAAAGCATAAGGGTTGTGCCAAGAAAAAAGATTTTTAAGTCACTTTTAACAACATCACCCCTTTGTTTCATTCTGCAAAGCTTGGTTTGTTGCCAGTTCCTTATTCCCAAAAAAGACTGTTTTGAAGATAACTGGGAGTAGAGGAACTTGCAGGATGAGATTTCAGGAAAGCACATTTAGCTCAGCCCTCCCTAATAAAACTTGGATTTATTAGGTCGTTCTAACCAAATTTTACAGAACTTCAGAAGTCTCAGAGGTGACCATATTTATAAAAATGAACCTTCTGGAAGGGGAGAAAGAAAACTCAACAGCATAAGCTGAACTTAAATTAGACACTGGAGAATCCACTCATGAGAAATCTCAAAGAAATCAAGTTCCCCGGGCATTACTTGAATTATTTCAGATTGTATTTAAGAACAGACCCATTTTTCAGGAGTAAAGTAAGCTTTAATGAAAACCAGTGTGGATCTCAGAACTGCAGAAGGGCAGGAAAGTGGCTGGCAGAGGGGAAGAGAGGGTGCTGCACTCCCAGACTGCCTCCTTCCCATTGCCTGTGCAGGATGGAGGGACCACCTCAGTGGGATGGGAGGGTCAGGATCCCCTAACAGGGATCAGTGTGTCACCCTCGTTGGGATGGGGGGTCAGGACCCCTCCCAGGGGTCAGTGTCTCACCCCTGGTGGGATGGGAGGGTCAGTACCCTCTCCCAGGGGTCAGTGTGTCACCCTCAGTGGGATGGGGGGTCAGGACACCTTCCCAAGTTTCAGTGTGTCACTATCAGTGGGATGGGGGGTCAGTACCCCCTCCCAGGGGTCAGTGTCTCACTGTTGGTGGGATGGGAGGGTCAGGACCCCCTCCCAGGGGTCAGTGTCTCACTGTTGGTGGGATGGGAGGGTCAAGACCTCCTCCCAGGGGTCAGTGTGTCACCCTCAGTGGGATGGGAGGGTCAGGACCCCTCACAGGGTTGTGTCTCACTGTTGGTGGGATGGGAGGGTCAGGACCCCTTCCAGGGGTCAGTGTGTCACCCTCAGTGGGATGAGGGGTCAGGCCCCCTCCCAGAGGTCAGTGTCTCACTGTTGGTGGGATGGGAGGGTCAGGACCCCTTCCAGGGGTCAGTGTGTCACCCTCAGTGGGATGAGGGGTCAGGCCCCCTCCCAGAGGTCAGTGTCTCACTGTTGGTGGGATGGGAGGGTCAGGACCCCTTCCAGGGGTCAGTGTGTCACCCTCAGTGGGATGAGGGGTCAGGCCCCCTCCCAGAGGTCAGTGTCTCACTGTTGGTGGGATGGGAGGGTCAGGACCCCTTCCAGGGGTCAGTGTGTCACCCTCAGTGGGATGAGGGGTCAGGCCCCCTCCCAGAGGTCAGTGTCTCACTGTTGGTGGGATGGGAGGGTCAGGACCCCTTCCAGGGGTCAGTGTGTCACCCTCAGTGGGATGAGGGGTCAGGCCCCCTCCCAGAGGTCAGTGTCTCACTGTTGGTGGGATGGGAGGGTCAGGACCCCTTCCAGGGGTCAGTGTGTCACCCTCAGTGGGATGAGGGGTCAGGCCCCCTCCCAGAGGTCAGTGTCTCACTGTTGGTGGGATGGGAGGGTCAGGACCCCTTCCAGGGGTCAGTGTGTCACCCTCAGTGGGATGAGGGGTCAGGCCCCCTCCCAGAGGTCAGTGTCTCACTGTTGGTGGGATGGGAGGGTCAGGACCCCTCACAGGGTTGTGTCTCACTGTTGGTGGGATGGAGGGTCAGTACCCCCTCCCAGGGGTCAGTGTGTCACCCTCAGTGGGATGGGGGATCAGGACCCCTCCCAGGGGTCAGTGTGTCACCCTCAGTGGGATGAGGGGTCAGGACTCCTCCCAGGGGTCAGTGTCTCACCCTGGCTCTCTCTCTCTCCCCACAGCCGAGGCTTTGGCCAGTCCAACTCCCTCCCGACAGCCGGATCCGCGGGGGCAGGGCTGGCTCGGAGGAACCCCCGCCAGTTCCAGATCCCCTCCCGCAACCTCCCCACGGCCCGGCTGGGGCTGCTGGGCCCCACTGGGCTGCTGGGCACCCCCCAGCGCAGCCCTGCTGCCAGCCCTGCCATCCTCAAGCAAGGCAGACAGGTTGGTTGGTGTTCACAGAGCCCTTCCATCCCTTCCCCGTGAGCTCCGTTTGCTTTTCCTTCCCTGACTTGTCCAGGTCCCTGCTCTTTTCCCACTCTTCAAGCAGTTTGCAGGCATTTGGGTTGTGCTCCCCTCTGTGCAGTGGGGTGTGGAAAAGTGGGAGCAGAGGGAGGGGGACAAACCAAGCAGCAGAGGGGGGAAAGCTGAGTCCTGAAAGTGGCTTGTAAAATAGGGAGAGGGGATTTTGACAAGAGCAGATAGTGATAGGAGAAAGGGGAGGATTTTAAATTGGCAGAGGGGAGATTTAGATGGGAAGGAATTTTTCCCTGTGAGGGTGGGGAGGCCCTGGCACAGGGTGCCCAGAGAAGCTGTGGCTGCCCCTGGATCCCTGGAAGTGTCCGAGGCCAGGCTGGACAGGGCTTGGAGCAGCCTGGGAGAGTGGAAGGTGTCCCTGCCCATGGCAAGGGGTTGTAACGAGATTATCTATAAGGTCCCTTCCAACCCAAACCATCCTGTGATTCTACAAGCCCAAAGGGCTATAGGCCCATGGCACAGAGGGCTTTGCTTTGCACCCCACACTTTGTGTTTGCTCCCCACAGAACCTGTGGTTTGCCAACCCTGGGGGCAGTAACAGCATGCCCAGCCGGAGCCACAGCTCGGTGCAGAGGACGCGCTCGCTGCCGGTCCACACGTCCCCGCAGACCATGCTGATGTTTCAGCAGCCAGGTAGGCAGCAGAGGTGCCTTCCCACTTACCCACAGCCAGGTGAGATGAGGGGAGGTGAGAGGAGCTGTGCTGGTGAGCCTCCCTACAGGCACATGGCCCGTGCTGGGCACAGTGTGCTCCTACTGGGGTATCTCTAAATTTCCCTGGGTTAAACACAGACATTGCTGGAGGGGTTTTTGACCCTCTGTGTGCCATCTTGACTCTGTGTGTTGCAGTGCTGGTGCCTTGCCTAGCTCTCTTCCAAGGGGCTCGTGTCAGGAGGGAAGGTGGTAACTCATCCATCACTTTTTCCTCATGGATGGACACGGAGCCCCGGTGCGGAAGGACTTGCCTTCGTGCACGCAGGGGAAATTCTTTCCTCAGTGCGTGTGAAGGGAAATGGTGCTGTGTCAGTGCTTCCTTCCCCAGCACTGCCAAAGTGCTCCTGTGTACAGGAGCATCCTCTGATTCAGGGAGGATCCTGCTGACCTTGGACCCTGGACCTGGAGCATCCTGGCCCTGAGGAAGCCTGTTTGTGTATCCCTTCCTTAGCCTTTGAGCGTGCCTTTTCCTACCAACACACCATAACCATTTACACCTCGGGACAGGAAATCCATCCCCCAGAGAACTCACCCTCATCCCTCCACTCCTGCTGGTTTGGGCTGGCAGCTCCCTGGCCTCACACGCCGGCGGTGTTAAACTGCAGCATTTGGGCAGCAAATGTTCCCTACAGCAGGAGCAGCAGCTGTTCCTGGGTATTGATTAAACACCGGGACAAGGGCACATTTCTCAGGCGCTGGAGGAGGATAAATGGGTTTCTCTTCCCGCGTCAGCCTGCGGTGGATGAGGGCGTAGGAGGATTGGGGAGCCAAAGACGTGGATTGAGTCGCAAGGAAAATAAGCAATGATGTGATGCTGGGCTCACAACCCGCTGCTTGCCAGGCTGTGGGGGGGACCTCAACCCTCCTGGATCTCGTCCCATGTTCCTGTGAGCCAGTGGAAAGCGGGAGATGCCGTCCAGCACAGTAGCACAAGCTGTGTTTGCAGGTTTTGCTGCAGGGTGGGGAAAGTTTGCTGCCGTTTAGATCAGGATGGGGGTTTTGGAACATTCCAAACTTCATGTGTGTGTCCCCTTTTTTGTGCTCACCCCCCCCAGGGATGTGGCAGTGATGACGTGGGCGACTGAGTGGGAGCCAAGCTGGTCCCAGAGAAGCCAGACAGTGGCTCTGCTGGTCTGTGCTGCCATCCCATGTCCAAGCACTAACCCTGCCTGCACGGACAGCATCCATCCCCAGGAGATGACCTGGGCTGCTCCCTCCGTGGGTGGGGTTCTGATCTTGCTCCAGCTGCCCCTTCCATCTCTTACCAGCACCTGAACCCCCTCAAATTCATTCCTTGTGGGTAACAGGGAGTGATGACTGCGTTTGTGCGTGTCTCTTGCTGAAGATGATTTTACTGGGAGTCTGTCAGACCCTCCTGGGACATTTTTCAGATGGTTTCTCCCACAGAACAGGCAGGCAGGGTCCCTGACCAGGATCTCCTATTCCCTTTCTCCCTGCAGAGTTCCAGGTGCCGGTGACTGAACCTGACATCAACAACAGGCTGGAGTCCCTGTGCCTGAGCATGACGGAGCACGCACTCAGCGGTGAGCATTCCCTCCTCCTGGGGCTCTTCCAGCACATCCACGCCGCCTCTGCTGAGCCCCCCAGCACCTGCCCCTGCCCCGTGCCCCCCAAAAGCTGGGACAGGCTGTGGCTGTGAGGGCGGGGCCGGCTGCAGGGATGCTCCCGGGGATGTTCCCGGGGGCCCTCGGACGGGAACGTCGGCTTCTCTCGGCGAGGTGGCCGGGGCAGGGGGGAAAGCCGAACGCAGGGATTGCACCAGCACTAGTGGAGTCTGTGCTAATTAGCCACTTGTCAGCTTGCTAATGATAATTAGTGTTAGCTCGCTACTCTCGATAGCTCTCGATAAAGCCCCTGCCGTCGGATGGGTCACGGGCCTTGGAGTGTTGTGCCCTTCCACCACCAGATCCCCCCTTTGGCCTGGGGTGCCCCAGAGGCTAAACCCCTGCCAGGGGCTGTGCTGGGCACCGTGCCCTGGTGCTGGCAGTCCACACACAGCCCCGGCGGTGCCAGCAGATAACGGGCACGGGGAGGGAGGAGGACCGGGGCAAAAACAAGCAGGGAAGATGGAAAAGGCAGCAGCAGCAGCAGCAGCAGCACGATGGAGAGCCTGGTGCAGCACAGAGCACCAGCACCAGAAGCTCCTGGTGTCCCTTGGCGACGCTCTGGACCCCCAAGCACAAGGGATGACCCCAGCGATGGGACGAGCATCGCCCGGATTCCCGAATGACCGGCTCGGGTCTGGCTGCGGAAATCCCGGACTGTGACGGATGCTTGAGGACAGGAGCCCTCGGAGAGGACGAGTGCCACCAGGCCTCCCTGCGGTTGCAACAGCCCTTCCTGGGGAGAGGAACAGGAGAACAAGGACTGTGGGAAGCAGCAGGGCCCTGGCAGCATCCCTGGCTGGGAAAACAAGGACACTTCTGTCACCCGAAGCGTTTCTCCGGCGTGTGCCCAGCCGAGGCTTAGCTGTCTTGTTCCTCTGCAGGGTACTGTTCCTCCAAGTTATTTTTTTCCAGGTCGCATTCCCTGAGCCTCTCCAAACCGGTCGTGCTATAAATAGCTCTTAAAAAAAAAAAAAAAAAAACCCTTTCGGGGGAGAA
>VZTB01006895.1:158588-185844 GCA_013397245.1 Thryothorus ludovicianus | reverse complement strand
AAATGCATTAAAAAAAACGGGAATGTTAATAATGTTAAACAGAATACTTCCTCCCTTATTAATATATATAACCCTGATGTATTTATGCCTATTGTAAGCTGACTTTAAAGAGCTTTGACCTCTCTTCTGTTGCATGCCGTTCCCGGGCAGCCTCTCCTTGTCCATGCATGCCTTTTGTCCTGGTTTTTCTGTACAAAGTTAGTGCACAAAAGAACTATTTTTGCCTAGTTAATGTTGCTGAGCAATGCCTATTTTTTAAATTTTAATTTCTTTTTTTTTTTTTTTTTGGTCATATATGGCAATAGCATGTTTGTTACATGTAAAAGCTTCCCGATATAAAGAAATACTAATGTTTGGAGATGCCAGTCTTTGCAAGTGTACAGTTTTCCAATGTTGTTCCCAGTGAAACACCCTCGTGATTTCCACTTGCTCCGATGTATTTATTACTCATTTCCTCCCGTGTAACTAGGAACCATGGCTATATTTCATATCTGCGCTATATTGAAAGTGAAGGGAGATGATTAATACAAGGTTTTGTAACACTGGGGTGTGGCGCCTCCTTATTTATCCTTTTTTTTGGCAGGCGGCTTCGGACTCGACGCAAAAAAAAAAATCGGAATTCAATAGATGTTCGTCCCGTGGGTGAGAGGGGAGGAGCCCTCCACAGTTCCACGAGGGGTTGGGGATCTTTATTTAAAGCTTGTGGCAGAGCTTCCAAATCCCTGGCATTCCCCACGCAGCTGCTTCGCTGTCCCTGTGGGATGCCCCTGCTCCAGGAGCTGTTTAGATCCAGGATTTTCCTTTGAAGTCGGCAGGAGTTGGGGCTGGAGCAGCCTCAGAGGCTCAGCCCAGAGCCTCAGCGTGTGTGTGGAGACTTTTGGGGTGAGATTTAAAGGCTGGGTTCTTTCTGGGCTTAAAAGCTGCACGTTTCAGACCCTCCTGGGGCTGGATCAAGCAGGGAAGGACACTCAGAGCTGGTGCTGCCACTTCCTGTGGATACAGGACCTTCTGCATCTGGTTTTTCCCTATTTTCTCAAGCTGAGCCTCCACATCCTCCAGGCTGATCCAGCCCAGCTCTGCAGGCTCCTTTTTGCCTCATCAGCCCAGCCATTCCTGCATCCAGGTCCAGGGATGCCCTCCAGGGACCTCCTGGGTGTCCTGGACCCTGCTCTCTGTCCCTCCACAGGCATTGGGGTGGCTCAGGTCCCCAGGAGGAGCAGAATTTGCAAACACAGGGTTTGTTCAGGTTGTTTGAATTCTTCATCTGCAGCTTGTAGGATGAGGCTCCTGCCGAGCTCTCCAAATGCTGATGGTGCCAAGACCCCAAAACCATCTCCTCAAGCTCCTTCTGTTTTGGGTGCTCCCAAGCATCTTGAGCTGGGCCACCCCAGAAGGCAAATATTTGCCATGGTGTTCAGTCCCACCTGAATTTCTGTGTCCATGAGAGCATCCACAGCCCCTGCACTCTTGGGGAATTGGCCTCCCAACATAGCTCAGACAAACCTAAATCCCAGAAAAAAAAGCCATTTCCTTCCATAAACAGTTTGCCTTTCCAGGTGCCTGTGCTTCTGTCTGGGTCTCACGGCGCAGGGTTGTTGCACTAACAGAGAATGGAAAGAAAAAGGAAAAGGCAGAAAAACCTGGGCTGGAAAACTGGAGTTGGAAGGGCTGAAAAGGGTCCAAGGAAAGTCCATGGCAGCCACACATTAGGGAGAGCCATGGGTCCTACTGCCTGGCAAAAAGGAGAGAGGCTTAAAAATGGAAAAGCAGGAGGAAAAAAATAATTTCCATGCTGCCGGAAGTTACTGGATGAATCCATTCCAGACACCAAAGGTTTTACCTGCTGGTGCCCCTGGATTCCACCACACCTGAGCCTGGGGGAATGGGGTTCCCTCCTCCTGCCCAGCAGAGGCTGCAGCCCATGTCCAGCTGGGAGCAAAGCAGGAGCTGGTGGCTGCTGTTCCAGCTGTCGTGATCCCAGATAACCCCACATTTGTTAACATGACCTTTTATTCCATCTACCTATCCCAAAAGGTGATGGAGAAGCAGCCCCGGCCCTGGAGCCAGGCAAGTGCCCCTTCCAAGGGGACGCTCCTGTCCCTTCTACCTGACCCCTGGTTCCCAGTGTGGGGACAAATTCCAAAAATATTTAACAGCGAGGGGAATATCCCAGGGAACAACCTGTCAGCGACAGCAGGCGGGTATTTCTCACTCCAGGGAAGATTTTATGCAAGATGGAGAGGGTTTTTCCAGCAGAACTCCTCAGGATTAAGGAATAATTAATTCCCCACGTCTGCTGGCTGCAGCTGTGCCAGAGATGAGGGTGATGCCAGCCTGGCTGCCAGCCAGGAATGCTCCCAGGATGTCCAAATAACCCCTAGCAGCCCTGGCCAGCAGCCTGGCCTCTGCATCCCAGATCAGCTGAGGTCACCAAAGGGCTGGGGAATGCACCCCTGGAATGGGCACCCTGGGGTGCTGGAAGTGGCAGGGATGGGTGGTCCCTGGGACAAGGGGTGCTGGTGTGGGATCAGCTTGGGTGCCTGATACCCACAGAGCTCCCTGTGGCTGCTCCCAAAGCCCAGGCAGAGCTGGTGCCTGGAGGAGCAGAACAGCAGGGGGACAGTTTTAAACTAAAAGAGGAGAGATTTAAATGAGATGTTTGGAAGAAATTCATTACTCAGAAGGTGCTGGGGCCGTGGCACACGTTGTCCAGAGAATATGAGGCTGCCCCAACCCTGGAAGTGTTCAAAGCCAGGTTAAACAGGGCTTGGAACAACCTGGGATAGTGGATGGTGTCCCTGCCCACAGCAGGGGACTGGACAGAAGACAATCAATAGTGACCAAAACCATTCTGTGCTTCTATGATTTTCCCTCTTTTCTCTACAAAAACACCCCACTGACAGAGCCTGGTCAGAGGAGGTGTGGCCCCAGCCAAAATCCCCACATTTCTAAAGAAAATAGATTTTTGGGCTAATTTAAAATAATAATAATTCTTTAAATACCTCATCCATTGGCTACATGCCAACGTAGCCTCTGCTTTTGGACGAACCAGCTCCATCCCCACCCCACCTGAGGCAGCACAGGTGAGTGTTTGCAGCATCACCCGGCAGTGGGATGCAGCAGAGGGGCTGGGTGCCCCTCTCCCACCCCCACGCCCCCCAGTCTGGCTTCGGGGTGATCCGTGAGCCTCCCGAAAATGCGTTTCCAGCCCCATGGAAGCCCCTGCTCCTCCTGCGGCGGGCGGAGCTCGGGGCCGGGCTCGGCAGAGGGAGCCACAGACTGCGCGTCCCCGGGCAGGCGCTGCGGAGCCGGGACCAGCCGAGCATCCCTGACCTCGGGCAAACTCCCTGCCAGCTCTTTCCCTCTCCCTCCCGCTGCTGCTTCCCTAAAAAAACCCTTTCCTGTCCTTCTCTTTCGCTCCCCCAGCATCCAAGATCCATTTCTCTCCCAGGTGCTCTCCAGCAGTGAAGAGCAGTGGAAAAGATGCTGGAGAAGGTGAGCCTGGGATAGTGGATGGTGTCCCCCCGCTGCTGCTTCCCTACCTGGGACTGGGCCAGTTCGGGTGCCCAGAGCCAAGGGCTGGCACCCTACACAATGTCANAGCCCCCCAGAGCCAAGGGCTGGCACCCTACACAATGTCAAAAACCAGCAGAGATCTCAGAACATGCTGAGCTGGAAGGGACCCACAAATCATCCAGTCCAACTCCTGGCCCTGCACAGACACCCCAAAAATCCCACCCTGTGCCTAAGAGCACTGTCCAAATCCTTCTGGAGCTCTGGCAGGACTGGTGCACTGAACATTTCCTGGGGGATCCCGTTCCAGTGACTGCACCCTNCTGCACAGACACCCCAAAAATCCCACCCTGTGCCTGAGAGCAGTGTCCAAATTCTCCTGGAGCTCTGGCAGAACTGGTGCACTGAACATTTGCTAGGGGATCCCCTTTCAGTGACTGCACCCAGAAATTTTGCCTTTTTCCTACACATCTCTGCCCCTCAGCATATCCTGGCTGCAGCAGGGGCTCCAGGCATCCCTGCAGCTCTCCAGCAGCTCCATGCCTTGTTCCAGGACAAGGGATCTGAAGAAATGCCAGCTGCAGGATGAGCTGTGGCTTCCCTGGTGGAGCCAGGGGATGCTGAGAGGGTGCACAGGCACCTACAGACAGGGCAGGGAGCTGGAGCATGGATACATTCCCACAGCTGCTCAGGGGATCCCAGGAATTATTCTCTCTGTGGTATCCACACATCCCAGGCCAAAGCAGCACCTCTCTGTTTTTCCTTGGCACTTTTAAAATAATTTTCAGGCGTTTGCAGTGGGTTTTTCACCTTTGCTTCACTGTTGCAACCCTGGCGTGGAGAAGAAGAGCAAACANCCAAAGCAGCACCTCTCTGTTTTTCCTTGGCACTTTAAAAATCATTTTCAGGCCTTTGCAGTGGAGTTGGTCCCTCTTACAGTGAGTTTTTCCCCTTTGCTTCACTGTTGCAATCCTGGCGTGGAGAAGAAGAGCAAACAGAATGAACATGGTAAAGTTCGCCCACCAAAACCACCCCTGCAACACCCCAACACCAAAAACACAACATGAAGCTGTTGAAAACAACAAATAAATCCCTTGTGATTATAATCTTGGTGTATTTTAGCAATAGTTCTTTGAATACTATGATTTATTTTCTGTCCCTCCCAGGCCAAGGCATATTAACAACAGCTTTAATGTTTTATTCCCCCTCAACTCCTAAATCACGAGAGTAACTTTAGAAACAATTGGAAGGCAAAGCTTTTCCTAAAAAGTTATTTCCAGGAGCTGGACAGAAGGGCTCAGCCAGAGCTCAAAGGGCAGAGCTCTTTGGATCTTTCCCAACTCCAGAGAGCAGGGGCAGGAACCAGGGGCAGGTAAGGAGCTGTCAGAGCTCATTGTGCAGCTCTCCAAGGTGTGGAAGGTTGTGAAGGCTGCACGAAGCCCCTGGGATGATCCCAGCCCTTTCCTGCAGCCATCCAGATGCTGGAAGGCAGATTTTTGTCTAAAAAGAGCCTAATTTGAGGTCCAGAGCTGGAAGAAGTTGCCTGAACTGAAGCATCTTTGTGGGTTTGGCAGTGCTAGGATAACTGCTGGGCTCGGTGGCCAGGGAGGGTTTTCCCAAATTTAATGATTCCATGATAAAAACCTCCTATTCCATGATAAAAACCTAGAGGTGGAACACAGGTGTTGAGGACCAAAGAGGCCAGGACCTGGCTGGATATGGCCCAGGGATTTATGGACTGGTCACTCCACGGCAGAGAGGCAGGAGGTGATGGGAGACACCCAAAATAACCACAGTGATAGAAAAAACCTCAAAGAAGCTGCTCGGATGGGGGACCCTTGAGAAAATAAAATTGATAAGCAACACATAGCACTGGAGTGCATCAGGAAAGGAATGGAGCACGTGATAAATCAGGCAGAATCCTGGGAAATGGGGCAGGTCAGGGCTGGGAGGATGCCCTCTTATGTAACAGGTTTTGGTCCTTCTGTTTTTGCTTTTAGTTTCAGGGCTTTTGGGGGTTTTTTTTTGAGCTATAAACACTTTGAAGCTGAATATTTTTTCACCCTAATGACAACAGATTTTCCCATGATCACAAAATCAGTGAGGCTCCTTCTTAATCCAACACCTTAAAAAAAAATAAAATTAAAATAAAGGCAAGAAATAGGTAATTTCCTGCAGAAGTGCCTGTTTTCCCAAATACCTTTCCCACCACAAACACCAGCTTTAATGCACAGCTGTGAGAAAGACAGAACTCAGCCTCACCACAAGGATGGGTCTTGCCAATGCTCCTGGGGCTTCCAAATATTTCCAAATAGCTCAGAACATTTGGGTAAAAGAGACTCTGAGGCCTGGAGGAGGCTTCATCCATCATCCCTTCCTGACCACCACAGACCCTGCACTCTCCCTTCCCTCTGCATTTGGGATCCCCAGCTCCTCAGGAGTCTGGAATCCATGCATTCCATATTTTTTTCCCCTGAATCCCAGCAATATCTGCTTCCTGGGAAGCTGGAGGACAGTAGGAATGTCTTTAAGGCAGCCAACCCACCCTGCACCCAACCCAGCCCTTGGGGGACCTTTGAGGTTTCTTGTGGCAGCTGCTGATGGGATTTATTTGTTCAGGTAACTTCAGCATCTGGCCAGGAACCAGACATTTCCTCAGGCCAACGTGAGGCCTCCAGGCCCGCTCAAGAAGGTACAAGAAGATTGTGAAACCCCCCAAGCTCAATGCCAGGAGCAGCCACTGTCACCCACCGTCCCTGCTCCGATTTGCTCTTGATTCCTCTGGCTCCAAGGAGCAATGAGGAGAAGGTGACAACAAACCCTGGAGGGTTTTTTTTTGCTTCCCAGCCACCAGCTGGGGACTCACCTGTGGAGAACAGCATCACCCATCCCAGAGGAGCAACCCAACACATCATCCACGAGTGCAGAATCCAAATCCACCCAAGGGGAGGGAGCTCTTGACCCTTCCCTGTGCAGCACCATCACCTGCAGGTTCCCAAGGATGCTCCCACTCCAAAGGACAACACTGTGCTTTAATTTTTCAGAGACAATGGACTGGTGAGCAGTACAACAGGGGCTGTACATCCTATACATATTTACACACGGGATGTAGTTAAAGCTCGTGTACTTGAACAATGCTGACGTTCCAAAAAACGCACTGAGACTTACAACAACAAAAAATGGGAACAAAATCCAAGGCCACGAGTAGAGAGAGGTATGTTTTAAGGACTACAGGTCACATGGAAATAAAAAACAGTGGTGGTGCAACGTGAACTTTATCCTGAATAGAGATAAGTGGTTAAAACACAACTTTTTTGGTGCCTCAGGAGCAAGGCAGTGTTTTATAGAGACTTAATTTCCAAATTAAAGCAAGGAAAGAGAAATAAGTGTATTGGTGTGTGCCCCTTTGGTCCTCAAAATCTCCTTCCAGTTGAGCTAAAAAGAGAGGTTTACTGCCAACCTCAGGCAAGAAAGATTTAAGGCTTTTCAGCTGGATATTTGGCAATTTCAGGAAAACAAAAGCCATGGACTTGGTGTGGTTTAGCAATGTGCAGCACAGCTTGCTTACACCAGGGACAAACTCTGTTCCAGCAGCTAATCTTACAGAATCCAGGACAGAGGATGTTAGAAAAGATTTTTCCAATAACACTGCAAAGGTTATTGGAAAAATGAGTAAAATGAGTGTCAAAGTAAAATGAGTGTCATTAAACACATGAGCTTGTTCTCCTTGAAAAAGTTCTCCAGGCCCAAATCTGACCAGACACGATTTTCATTTTGTTTCTAACAAGGGCTGGAGCAAGAGGGAGGAATGTTGGTGGGATGGAGCTGGCCAGAGCAAGAACTGCCCTGGGGGTTCGTGTCCAGGACATCTTGGATTGATATCCAGCAAAGCAGAGAGAGCCCTGGGAACCTGTGGGCATCCACCCCCCTGGCTGACATTTGTTTTACAAGCTCGGTGTGAGGAGGGTGGTTTTCATTTGCGCCCCATCTTTTCCCAGTTAAGAGTTACAAAACACTCATTAAAACGGCAACAAAGCAGAAGTTCAGCCAAGTCCAGCCGGACTGAAACTTTTTGTACCAATTCTGCCACTTACAGAGGTTGCCACATACACCGGAAAAAAAAAAATCAAGTGGTTTGATTCGTCCTGGTGGCCTGGAAATGCTTTTCTCAGCTGCTCTTAGGAAATTAGCTGTTTCCATTCCAGGTTTCTCTGCCCTGAAATAACCCAACCTGTCGGCAGGGAGGGGAGGTACCATGTGCTGTGCTCAGGATTTCATGCTCACATTTGGTCCAACATTGGAAATGGAAACATTGGAATGCTTGCACATCTTCATTTTCACCTGATCAGAGTAATTTTAGCTTCTCAGTCTCACCCTCGGAAACCCAAGAAGGAAAGCTCAAGATATAAATATCATTAAAAACCTCTTTGGATACCTCAGTACTCTGCAGACAGACTCTGCAGGGTTTTTTTCTCTCCTCTGATAAAGTTTCCTTAAAATCAGTAAGAAACTGATAGTTCAAGTGGTCAGACATTCTGAGGCACAGAGAAAAAGGTGCATAAACCACTTTGTACTGAGACAAGGCTGTGCCCCAAATAACTCAGAAGTTAATTCCCTGCCTGTTTAGACGATAGGAAAAATGGAGTTTACACATTTCTCAAACAAACAAAAATACACAAAAAGAGAAGATGAATACCAGCAAGAATATAAAACACACCAGAGGTAACAACTCAGAGGTATAACACACATATCCAGGTACTGAAACAGCCACTGCAGGACTTGCAATAAAACATAGTCCAATAATATGGGACAGTCCCAATCTTACAAGGATCCACATCCTTTCAGGTGGTTCCTGTGCTGCTCCACATTTATTCTACTAAACACAGCTATTTCACAAATATCCATTTCACTCCTAAGCCCCAATTCTCTCCTGACAGTTTGATATTCTGCATTACGGATGGAAAAACATTTCCAAACTCCTGTTGGTGGCTTGTAACTCTGTGACATCAGATCAGTGGAAATCCAGGAGGAGCCTCCCTCATCCCCACCTTTTCCATCTGCCACCAGAAGCCTCTCACTGCACAAAGACTATGACAACAATTCACGACGATTTAGTTTGGAATTGGGACGTGGGAACAAGGACAGACAGTGACATGGGACAGAACAATCCAGAGTGCATCCAGAGGGCAGAGCAGCTTCAGCTCCTGATGAGCGTCAGGAATTCCTCGCGGGTCTTTGGATCTTCCCGGAATACCCCCAGCATGGTGCTGGTCACTGTTTTACTGTTCATTTTCTGCACCCCACGCATGACCATGCACATATGCCTAGGAGAAACCAGAGGGGAGTCAGTGCAGCAGGAACACCCCCGGGGAAGGGGAAATCCCGAGGGGAGAGAAGTTTCTTACACGGTCACATTCAGCTCTGGGAAGGTAACAGCACCAGAAAGGGCAACTGCAGCACCTCAGCTGTGGAACACTCACATTCCCAGCCACTGAGCTCTTCCTTCTCTCCTCTGATCCCAGGAAAATCCTATGCCTGCTGCTGGTCCCAAGCTCTGCCCTGATCGAGGAGGCAGGAGGAGCCCAGGGCTTGGACCTGGTGCAGCTGGGACAGCTCCTCACAGCCACATCCCCACAGAGCAGTGCCCATTTTAAATGGCTCCAGCACAGCAGGATTATATTTTTATTACTAATGGTAGTATTTTATCATTAACAGGATTGTTATTATTACTGTTATTATTATTATTACTAATCTCTACCTGATAACCAAACACAGCTTACAGCTACCAAAGGGGTAACATGCACCAGCCCTGCAGCACAGGGATCCCACAGAGCTGGGATTCCATCCCTGGAACACCCAGGATCTCACTCCTGGAACATCTGGGATCACACAGAGCTGGGATCCCACCCCTGGAACACCCAGGATCACACAGATCTGGGATCCCAGCCCTGGAACACCCTGGAACTCCTGGGATCACTCAGATCTGGGATCCCACCCCTCGAACACCCAGGATCACTCAGATCTGGGATCCCATCCCTGGAACACCCAGGATCACTCAGATCTGGGATCCCACCCCTGGAATTCCTGGGATCACTCAGATCTGGGATCCCACCCCTGGAATTCCTGGGATCACTCAGATCTGGGATCCCACCCCTGGAATTCCTGGGATCACTCACGTCGCTTCCACGACGACGCCGACCCCGGCGGGCTGTAAGGCTTCTGTGATGGCGATTGCAATTTGTTTGGTAAGGCGTTCCTGGACTGAGGGAACAACAGGGAATTCAGACTCCCAGAATGGTTTGGGCTGGAAGGGACACTGAAGCCCACCTCATTCCAAACCCCCCACCGTGGGCAGGGACACCCTCCACTAGACCAGGTTGCTCCAAGCCCCATCCATCCTATCTGCCATTTGTATCCTGGAACTGTTCTTTTATTTTCTTGTTTATATTTGGAGCCATTCTGCATTCCACCTCTCCAACCACAATTTGTTGTAACAGCTCATCCATTTCCTATTTTGCAGTAATATTTTCTTGCCTCTCTGTTCCGTTTCAGTTTTTAATATGTTTGTTCCCAGCGTTACTGCTGCACCATTTAATTCCACACACCCAATTTCTCTTCTTAAGGAAAGGAAACAGAGATGAAAAATGAGCTTTGTCCTGCAAAGCTTTACTTCCTGCAGCTCTATCACCCTCTATTCACCAGCCTGGTGGTCACTGAGATTTCTTTTGCCAAGACCAGGCCAAATTTAACCTCTGGACAAAGGCAACAGGTTCAACCCAACCCAAAGCTTTGGACTCTGCAGCTTCCTCTCCTTCTCAGGGGCTGGAGGCAGCTCTTGCTCCATTTCCTCAGACAAGAATTCCTGAAGGCATCTCTCCAAATCTCTGCAGGAGAGTTCATCCCCAGCAGCATCCCTGTGGTTTGGTTATTCCTGGCAGCTCTACCTGGTAGCACATTTATCCCTGGAATCACTTCCAGCCTCCATTTACTCTCCTAGGCAGAAGGAACCCTCCACTGGGAGTGCAGGGGCTGAGTACAGTAACATAACCTCTTCAAGAAGCATTTTTCTCCCCTCTTAAACTCCACATCTACAGCCCACCCCCAGTTACCAGCCCCCTGCACTGGCTGGGAGAGGAGTGCACTCAACAAACTCCAAATTTCGTGTTTACCTTGTAATCTTCTACTGTAAATTTCCACGATCCTAAAGGAGAAAGGAAAAAGGCAATATTGCAGTTATTTCCAGCTGGCCACTGACTGATCCTCATGATTAATTTGATGTTATCAAAAGAGACCCCTGCACTGATTTGTGTCCTTCCTGGAAATCCATGGCCACGCTGCTGCCCAGGTGTTCCTCACAGACCCCCCTTGGCACATCACGGTGTTGAGTGACAGGTTCCCCCCACCTGCAGCACCAGGGACTATTTTAGGGCAAACCAGTCACTTCTGGTCTCCTTCTGTTGGTTTGGAATTCCTTGTCTCCCCACCCAGCTGCATCACAGGGTTGGGGGGGAATTCATGTCCAAAGATTCCCTGAACCTTAATTCCTGAACTTTTCCCAGTGCTTCAGACCAGACCAAATGCTGCCTTAAGGTCACTTCAGAAGATGGATTCCCAGAATGCTGAAATTGAGCAAGAAATGTTTGGGATTCTTTCATTTAGCCACAAATTTAGCTGAGAACAATGAGGCAGAATTGGCCTTGTTTAAAACAGAATCTCCCCACCCATATCTCACCCCATCCTTCACATTTCAATACAGGGATCACCTTAAGTCCCCTCCAACACAACTTCAAACTCAAACCATTGGTGGGCAGTGGAAGTGACACTTCATGACAGTTCTAGGACCCACACATTTAAGAAAATCCATATAATTGCTCTGTAACTGCAGGGGTTGTTCATGCCAAGCTCAAATGCTTAATTACACTTCAAGTGGCCACAAAAAGGAGCTGCTGTAGCAAGCTTTGATACCTGTCTGGTCACAGCAGACAAAAGCCAGACACTGGCTGGCAGCCTGGAGCATCACTTACAAGAATCATCCCCGACAAGGTGAATCTCCTGCTGTTTTGGAGAGAGAATTAAATGCACAAACTCCCCTCCAGCAACGAAATGGTTGTGTTACAGAATAAACCAAAGCAACAGAATGTTTAGATTGACTATATGGATAGGAAACATCTTGTGGAAGAAGTCCCAACAAGGTGTTTATGCACAAACAGTTATTTGAAAGAGCATTTTCAAGCCTGAGCTCAAAATCCAGAGAAAGATGTTTGTTTGCTGAATACAGGTCATCCCCAACTACACAAACCCACCACATTAGACTAATCCTATTATGAAAGATTAGGCCTAGGGCACCAACAGCCTCACAAATCTTTCCTTGAACACTGGTTGCATTATATAGGGCACGAAAGGGAGGCATGATTTGGCCCCTCAAACTCTTCATGGCAAGCACTCAAAAGTGAGAACATTTTGTTCTACAAGAACCTAATCTTTTCATTATTGCAGTATATGGGAGTTTTACCCTCACTCTCTAAAGAAGCAAAATTTAACCTTTGAGCACAGTGTGGGAAGCCTTGCACATATTGATGAGGATTTAAATTCTGAGAATAAATAGTAAGAAAATTGTGTCTTTCAAGCACTGTGTTGCCACTTGAATTGAAAAAAGAAAAAAATCACTGAAAAGTATTTTGAGCTCCTCTTTACAGCTGCAGACAGGAGAGAAACAGAGACCAGAGCAAGCACAAACCAGTGGAGGCACATTTCAGATGTGATCCTTAATCCTGCATTGGAGCCCTGCAGAAATGAAACCACGTGCTAAGGACAGTCCCTTCAGGAAGGATGGATTCCCTTCAGAAATCCAACTCCAAAAACCAACAACAAAACAACACCCCCAGCTCTGCACCACTCAAAGACCCACCAAAAACTCAACACAAGCCCTGGGATGCCACACAAATCCCCAAGCACGAGCAGCTAACAGGAGATGAAGAATTTTGACAGCCCAGAACCCCAGCCTACAATTCCAGCAGCTCTGCACAGCCACAAAAAACACACAGGGGAAAATTTACAGATGGAACAACCTTCCCAGCCTTTCAACCAGGGCAGAGCCCACTCCTAAAAGCACTGCTGGGGACAATAAGAGGTCACACAGCATAGATGGGACCTCCAAGGAACCTTCCACTTCCCAAAGCAGCTCCCTGTTGTGCAAGCACAGCACAGGAGAGATCTGCTCACTTTAGGACACTTTTCTGTCATATCCCACACGTTTCTTACCTGCTAAGAGAGCCCAGCAGACAGGCAGATTTGCTGGGCTGCTTTCTCACTGGTGTTACTGGAGCTACAGCAGGATTAGCAGATCCATCAGGGAAATCAAAACCTGTGTGGTCTTTCTGAACTTTAGCCAGGTTTTTAGATTTGTTTCTCAAAAAGGAACCCTCTCCACTCACTCTGATCCCAAATAATCTGCTTATTGAAGGGATCTACCATCCTCTTCCTCACCAGAATGAGAAAGTGTCACTTAACAAGAGTCAGTGCAACCACTGACCCAAGGACACTTGCTGAGGAAAAAAGCTATTTTACATAATAAATGGATTTCTCAAGTGTATCTCAATGGCTGTGTTTCTTAGGCTGAACTTTATCTATAAAATCTACCCTACAGCGCTCTCAGCACGTCATCAGTGAAAGAAAGAAATGCCAAATTTTTCTGAAGAGTCAGCTAAGCTTTAGAAAGCTTTAGATTCAACTTATATCCGTTAAATATGTTCATTTACAGTCTGGAATTTTTCAGATTTTTGTTCTTATTAGTCAATTTACACCCAAGTGGTAAAGAGCTGGAAATTCTCACTGGTTTTTGTGGCCTGCCTTAGAACATAACCAAATTCTCTCGTTCTTTGCCTCAGAGCTCCCTGCAGACCCCACTGCTCTGGGGGAGCCTACAAAAGCATCAGGGCTCTACTGCAGCCACTGGTGAGAATTTACACACAGCTCCAGGACTTATCTGTCCTCTCCACAAAAAAAAAAACCAAAAAAACAAAAACTAAACCAACTAATGCTGAGGATTGGCCTAAATCCAAATCCAGGACACTAAGTGGGCTGAGCTTTAGAGAGAGAGAGAGGGGATTAAAAAGATTAGCACAGCTAGCACAGCCTGGAATCCTATTTACAAATTAGCATCACTTTCATTAGAACACTTACCTGGCAAGCTTGCTGAGGCCAAGCACTTGTTTGTTGGGGAGATAACCAATGTGTACCTAGACAGGGGAGAACAACCATTAACAGCAGCAAAACCCACCCTGCCAAGGGCTTGTGAAACTCGTGCACAGACAATGGGATGTGCATTTGCCCCAGAATCACCTCTGGGATAGCTCAGAAGTCTTGGCATGTGGGAGGAAGGTGGCACCATGCAAGCCTGGGGAATTGTGGAGCTGAGGCTGTGAATGCCTCGTGGGGTCCTGGAGAAGAGCAGGTGAGTTTTTCTGAGGGGGAGAAAAGCCACAGCTCTTCAAGAGCCAAGGCTCATGTTCCAAGTCTCAGGAATGCCACAGAACACAGCTGCATTTGGGTACAAAGGCAGTTATTACTCAGCACAGCACTATTTGTCTAAAATAAACATACTTTTCTTTAAAGACCTTAAATGGGTTTAGGGAGTGGAAGGAAAAGGGGCTGTGCTTTGTTTCCAGTGAAATTTCTGATGGCAAGAAGTACTTTGCCACCAAAAATCAGGCAGCACTTCCTGATTTGAGGTTTTTTCTTTAGTATCATAAATCACTGATGATTAAATCAGCTTCCATCCTGCTCAAATATGGATTTGCTGAACGTGTACTTGAACTAAATCGGAAGAAGTTTAGCAGAAAAGAGCTCAGATATGAAGGGAAGGACATCCAGCTCCTTAGACATAGCCACAAAAACAGGCTTTCTAAAAAGCCTAAATCTAAATGAATTAGATTATAAACCAGTACTTCTGCCACTGTACCAGAGACTTGAAAAATCAGCCAAGATACATCAGGGGAGTGTCAGTGGGGGATTCTGGCTTTGCCTGGAGGCTCCATCTCAGAATCCTGTGCTGCTGTACCTGCAGTAGAGGTACCCCAGTGCACCTGATTTCCTGGCTAACTTGCTCATTCCTACCCCTTCTGTTAGGCAACCAACCCACTGACACCTGGAAAGACATGAAACATTTCAGACAAAGTGAGAGACACGACTTAGAAATAAGCTTTGAATCCTGTTCCTCATATTTTTGCAGATTTCTTGATTTCCTTTAAGATAGTTCTGCAAATGCAAGATCTACAGGTCAATGTTTGCAGCCTGTTTGGTGCACCCAGCTGGGCAATGGTTACTCTGAATATTTAGAGCCATGCCAAGTCATTTAGTAGGACTGAGTTGGTGTTTGTGAGGAGATTTCTCCAAAACACACAGGCTGAACAGCTGGACGTAGAAAAAAATGCACCCATTGCCACAGGAGTAACAAGAATATACACAGTAAACACAACCAGGAGTAACAGGCATGACAGAAAGCTTGCACAGAAAAAGAGATTATCCTGTCCTCCAGTATAAAACGCTTACAGCAAGAAAAAGAAGCAACAAACCTGAATTGACTCAACTAAATAAACAGCTGGTTTCTGTTCATGTGTTTTATTTTTGGGGAGACAATTTGCTTGGAACATATGTGGCACTGATTGAATTTTATAGACAACACAAGCACGTGCTGCCCTTGGACCTGTGAGCATTTTATGGTAACAGATGGATCAGGCTGAGCTCCATCCTTCTGTGCTGATAAGGGAGTGAAGAGGCTGAGACGTGTAGCTCCTGCTCAGAACACTTCATCACCTCCACAGTGGTTAACTGGAGAAATTTTAAGGAAATAAAATGAAGCACCAGCCCTTTTAATGGGACTGCCCAGTTAAGCATACCCAGCTCTGGCCACCCTCTCCCTGACTCTGTTCATAATTAAGGCAGGGCTGCTAATGAGTTTGTTCCACTCACAGGGGGTTTCAGAGATGAATGTGCACTGGATAGCTCTGAGCCAGGAGCTAAATCCATGACAGAGCCAGTGTGCAGGGTGAGCTGGTTTAATATCGAGATGTCTGCCCTCAAGGCTTGCTGCTGCTTCATGGAGAAGAGCTTTGATATGAAATGTCAGAAACCATTAGATTACTTAGACTAGGAAAGGTTGAGCTTTATATTTCAGGAGCTTAAACTCAAATAAAACCTCACATTAAGGAGACCTTCCTTATTTGTATTCCGAAGATTAAACTTCTGGAACTGTAGCCGTAAGCAGCAAGTACTTACAGCCTTAAAAGCTTTGTAGCTACAGCTACAAAGTCTTTTACATGTACTTAAGGTCTCCTATTGTGCATTCCCACATTTGTTCTGTGAGGGAGAGTTACCTTTCCAACAAATGGAACGAGGTGATGCTCACACAATGAGAACATGTCTATGTCCTTCACAATTACCATCTCATCATGGTCTTCGTCGAAGATGGCGTCGTTCAGGACATCTGAAATTAAACATTTGCATTAAAAATAAAAGAAAAAAGCACGGCAGGGTCTTTCAGACAGTGCCTGAGAAAGCTTGTAGCAAGGGCAGAAGTCTCTCAGGGCTGTAGATTTTAGGGTAAAGGTCTGGGAGGGAAGTAAGGAGCAACGTCACAAGCACGTTTGGATTTGCGTACGATCCCACGTTTGTCACGGTGTCACACTGCCTACGTGCTGCACCAAAAGTCAGTCTGGAGTGTTTTATTTAATTAATAGCTTGAGCATGGGATAGAACAGGTCTGGTCTTTGCAGAATTACTGACATCTTAAGGGCAATTAAGCTACAGCTGACAAAGAGAGCACCGTGGGCTTCCATCACTGCTTCCACAAGCAAAGCCAGCCTGAGCTCAGGGAAAACCTAAACCATCACAGTGGTTCCTCCAAACACTTTAACACCAGCATTATTCTCTCCAAGAAGGCTTTGCATGCAAATTTCATCCTGGCAGCAGCTGTTTAGGTACACACAGAAGTCAGAGACACATCTGGAGAGAGATTTACTGTCCTGATCTGAGACGGGCAGGCACTTCCACATTACTGCCTAATTCTGCACCTCAGAGTTAGCAGAAAAGTGAGCTGCAGAAATCCCCACAGGGACAGAAGGGAGAAGAGACAGCTCAGTAAGAAAAGGAACATGTACTATGACACTTGGCTAATCTCAGAGCTCTGCAGAACAGATCCTCAGCTGATTTTCCACTTTCAGTCCCTTGACAAATCCCCAAACAGTCCTGGCACAGGTTACAGCACTTCAGTCTCCACAACGATTGCAGGCACCTGGACCATGCTCAGAGAGCTTACAAGCAGAACAGTCCCAAGTCATGAAACCAGGACTTTTGAAGAACAAGAGAGAAAAGTTGTTTATGAGGGTGAAACTCGCAGGAGATGACCAGAAGTACAGATGGGCTGAGGACGTGGAACTCTGCAAACAAGTTCAGCTAGAAGCCACACTGGCTCCTCGGAGTTAATTCCAGGAAAGCAGATTTTCACACACCACAGCCAGACCAGGGCACTCAGGGAGCACCTGCAGGGGTGGTGACACAAATCCAAGAGTGGTGGTGACACAAATCCAGCAGTGGTGGTGACACAAATCCAGCAGTGGTGTCTGCTCTGCTTGCCTTGGTGCCTTCCCCTGCCATGCACAGCCAGCTAATGGCCACCATCTGCTGTCGATAAGGGATCATCATCATCAGGGAGCATTTTTAATTTCCTGCCTGCTATCAGCACTGCACAGGTAACCCTGGAAACTGCTCAAGACGTTCAGCCTGCGACGTGGGCTCTTTCCTGAGAAGGGCTGGCAACCTGCAAGGCAGCCAGGATGAATCCCAGACAGGTTTGAATCGGTCAGAGAGCAGGAGTAGGGGACACAAAAAAGGCCAGGGAACAACTCTGTGAAGGCACGTGATTGTGTTCTTCAAATTTCTGAGTCTGGTTTACACCAAGCACTGCTGGAGAGGGTTTTGATTGCATGGGCAGCATCACGCAGTTGTGTAATTAAGAATAAAGCCAGGCAAAGGGAGAATCCAAGCAGAGGATCTGAAGAGGCTCACGGGAGAGGGAAGGGGAGGCAGAGCAGCTGTCTGGGTTAGAGACTCCCTCCTGCAGCACTCTGCAGCCCTGCCATTTCCACAGCAGAAAGGCAAACAGTGCTTGCACAAAACCTGCTGCTGCGGCCAGAGTTATTAAAAAAAAATCCAAGCAGATCCACGAAGCATCTCCAGAGTGACTGCTGCTGTTATTGGACCCCCAGCCCAGCTCACAGCAGCCTTGCCAGGAGCATATCAGGGCCTGATGTCAGATATGGATTTACGTCAGCAGATTGTTCAGAACAGCCAGAAATGCCCAAATTCTCATTAAGTCATGGAAATGTGTGACACAGAGCAGGGCCAGCGCTACAACAGAAGGTTCTTCACTCATGAAGCTTCATATCCATGTGCATATAGATGCATATACACACTGATTAACATACAAAATATATATTTTGTACACATCCTTACAGTCTTTCTCTCACAGATGTGTTTTATCATGGAGACAGCTCAGCCAAAAAGAAGTTACAGTGACTTCAGAAGGTAACTCCAGGAGGAAAAGGCATCCTGCATCCTTCTTATGGCCAAAGCAATCAAACAGGAACACAAAGGACATCCACGCTCCCTGCACATCCCCTGTTACACCACAGCCCAATCTCAGCAGCGTGGGCAATGCCCCTGCCCAAACAGGGGAGTTTTAGAGGGAAGAAAACAGATCTGCACATCAAGAATGCAGCCACAGAGCTGCGAGGTGCTTCACACTTCTTAATTGTAGTGGTTTTGTCATTTTTGCACCTTTTTTTTATTTAATATTAGCAGCAAGTTGCAGCCAGGTCGCAGACAGCACCTGCAGTTGTGCCTGCAGCAAGGAGTGCTGGTTTTGTCAGCACCAGCCACTCCTTGAGAAGAAAAGCCCATAAAGGAAGAAAAGAACTTAGTGTTAGGCCCTCCAAAAACTGCTCCACAAGGACACAAAGGTAAAACAAGGTGTGAGGCTGGAGGCTACCACCTGAGTAAATGGCCACGGTCTGGAGTGGATATTCACCCCCATTCTGCTCCAGTCCCTGCTGCTCCCACTTCTCTCCCTGAAAATCAGCACAGCTTGAAGCCTGCCCATCCCCACACCTCTCCCTTTGGAGCCCAAGCCCCGTGTTGACAAAAGCAGAGTGAGCAGAGCATTTTTCACAGCTGCTTCTACCTGTGTCCCACTGCAGCAGTTGTTTGCAGTAATCACACGGGAGACAATTCTCTGGCACAGACTCAAACACCTTGTGCAAGGAGGCAACACCATTTTATCTAAATTTGTCAGGGGTTTTTTTAGGGGGTTTTTGCAGGGTTTTTTTTCCTGGTTTTTCCATTTGCAATAGCATCAAACAGGGCTCTGACAAGCTCAGCCTGTGTGCTGCAGCACGTGCTCTGGAGAATTTAACAGAGCTGAAAGGACAGAAAGGGAAAGAGCCTCAGACTAACCAGGCCAGAAGCAAAGCTGGGAACAGATTTTTGCCCCTTTTCCCATTCTCTCACTCTACCTACTGTGCATGGTTTGTTTCTTGAAATGAGCTGGGGGTCTTTTTTATGAGGAATCAATTAAAATGATGAAGTAAAGTAAGTCTTCTTTGCTCTACCTTTTTCTGGGTATTTGTGACAAACAAATCCTTGGTAGAATTTGCAGTTTCCTGCATTTGATCTGTTTCTTACTATGGGAAAGTTGGCTATTGTCCATAAAATTGACAAGCAATGAGGTATTAGATCTTGGATATCATATCTGAGATTTGGTGTCTGTTAGGTAAAGTTTATCTGTCTTTTTTAGCTAACAGAGCATCTATTCTAACTGTAATCTTAACTTTTCTAAAATCCTTAATTCCTCAGAATTAACATCTCACTACTACTCCGTGCTGCCTGCTTCACTAGTTTGATTTCATGGTGCTCTCCAAATTATTCCAGCAGATTTTTCCTTCAGCCAAAAAGTTCAGTTCCCGGTGCAAGAACTTCACTGGGCTGTTGAAACTAAACAGTCACCTGTGCTGCAAGTTAACTCCTGGAGCAGAGCAGAATTAATTTGCCTTTTATCTTCACAAAGAGTTGATAAAATGAAAAACCAGAACTAGATGAAGACAGAATGAGAAAGACCTTTCAGGATTTTGCGTCAGAGCTAAGCAAAGATACCTGTTGCTATAGAAACTATTTGCATGGCTTTAATGTGACACAGGGAAGCAAAAACACCTCTGGCAATCAGGGAAGGCAGAGCCCACCCAGAACAGGCTCAGGAGGTGAAGGGGATGAAGGATGGCAGCGCTGCAGCAGCTTCACAGCACTTCAGAGCTGCCTTTTTCACTCTGCCTGGGAGTGAAGTGATGCACTTGCTCTCTCCAGGAGGTAAAACACTTCCCCGTGGTGCTAAGTTCCCTCACAGCTCCAATTTAAGTGCAGGTTGCTCAGTGCCAGCAGGATGAAGGCAGCCTCAGGAACTCCCTGGCACTGCTGCTGGAGCTCATCCCTCCTGGCAGAGACAAAAGGCACGAGGTTCTCCTGACACCCATTTCACAGGGCCAGGCTGTCCCCGCTGTCCTTTGCTCTCCACGGTGACCCCCAAGCTCCAGAAGCTGCCACAGGCAGGGCAGGAATTGGCTGAGGCCAAGGCAGGATGACATCCTCAGGGACCTCACCAACAGCCACAGCTGGAACAAAGTGAAGCATTGGCTGAGCTCAGACACCTCCAGGAACACAGAGTTACACCCAGAGCGTGGCAGGGACCTTGGCAGGAGCAGGTCACGGCTTGGAGGATGCTCCAGAAGAGCAGTGCCATGAGCCAACTAAGATAACTGATCCTTAAGGCAGAAGCACCTGTATGCTGACAGATATTTCTGATTGTCTTTCTCAGAGCTCCCCCCCAGCTGAGGACAGATGTAACAGGCAGCAGGAGACACGAGTTAACAGCAGACTGCAGGGTCAGGATGAAATCTGGAAGGATTTCAGATTTGCTGTGGAAACCTCTCTGCTTCTGCTGGGTAAGCAGTAAAATGTAGAGTTAAACCTGACTTTCTTTTTTATTTATTAATGTGATGGTATTACAGGTAACTGTAGTTAGGGAAAACATTACAGACAAGCAACAAGGAAATTATTGGAGCCTTTGAGTATTAAAAAGGCACCAGGAATTTATTATACATACAGAGGGCCAGGATATAAAAATATTAATGTAAAGGGCTTGTACTGCTGCAGAAAGTTGATGACTTCAGGTTGCTAAGAAAGGAGAGACTCTGGGTATGTAATTTGCTTCAAGAAGTCTTGGAGAGCTCTAGAAAGAGGAGCAGCCTGAGATGCCACATGACTGTTTAAATAGGCAATAAAGTTCAAAAGATGCTGAGAAATGAACACTTGTCACAGCACACCTTCCTAGCAGGAACCAGGAGGAACCTTAGACACAAAAGAATTTACAAGTTTCTGGCAGCAATTTCAGTTTTCATCCCCAAAAAACTAGAAACAAACACTCAGCTTCAGACAGGAACGCTTGCTTCAGAAGCAAAGATTAATCCTTCAGTTACCAGAAGGGAGGTGAAGCAGACGTGTGATTCAAGGGATATTTCATAGAAGCAAAGATAAAGGAAAAGCATTATTGCTGTTCAGCTAATTCTGGCCATGATTTGTACAGATTTGTTTGTTTTCCTCTAAGATACCCTCCATGTTGTAGTGACACTGGAGTCTATTCATAACAGATCAGCTACTGCAGACAGATGAAGCCAAGATTAGGTTCTAGAAGTTGTCCTCTGCCAGGAGGTTTATTAATATGAGGGAAAGCAGCATTATGGAGATGCTCATTAAAATGTATCAGGATTTCAATAACTATTTCAATGTCCCATGTCACAGAAGGTGCTCATCCACACTTCTTACTGAAACAGAGGAAAAATCAAAGACAAAACACTTTGGAAGAGCAACGTGAAAGATCAAAAGCCTGCAACAGTTCAGATCCAAGAGGTTACAATATTTAATAAATTCCTGACAAAACCCAATCAAGCTTAGTGTTACTTGAGCATTTACAGGCAGGGGAGATGATCCAGGAAAGTCCCAGTTCCCAGAAGTTTCACTGCATTTAGTGTGTGATCCAGCATGGTGGGCTTTCCTCATGTGGGAACAGAGGCTGAAGAAACCCCAAAAACCCTCACTCTGAACAACCCTGCACCTCCCAGCCTCTGTTTTGCAAGGAACAAACCACGGCTGGAGCACAGCAGTGCTGAGGTTTCAGCTGTTAATGGATTACGGTGCTGCATCCGTGTCCTCAGGGATGAGCCAGCAGCACCTCGATTCCAGGAAAGCACAGCACCTCCCCAGCTCCCAGCAAAGGGCAGTGCTGCTGAGCAAACAGCCCTGTTTGCTTAAGGCACTGTGTGTTTTGACACAGCAGTGCTTAGCACCTCAGCACAGCAAACACAGCAAGCTGGAAGAATTTACGAGCTCTCACCATTGTTGTTCTCTATGAAAATACCAAATCCACACAGACTGGAAGAAAAGATTATTAAGGGTGAATTTTTTTCATCTGGCAGTGTAGGAAAAGCATCAACTAATGAGTGAGGAAATGACCTGGCTGGTTATTTGCTTTGAAATGAAAGCTGCCCAGCAGAGTCACTTGGCTTGCAGGCAGATAACATGCAGCCTTTCAAACCACAGAGGTCCAGGAAGCAAAGTTGTGCCCTCCCAGTATTCCTGATTTTCATTTCTCTGTTAAACACACTGAAAGGACAGGTGAGCAGTCTGAGAGCTGCCGTGCTTGCATGAATAAAGGCTGGGAGACTTCCCTGGGAGCAGCCCCCACCATCACCAGCAAGCCCAGTCTGGGGAATAAGTTTTGCTTTCAGTGTTTGTGGCTGATGGGAACAACTCAACTTCCTCCTGCAGATTCAGGCAGCCTGTCCAACCCTGTGCCTAATGTTTCCTGCAGGATTACACAACCCAAACCAACTCCTTTATGATTCACCTTTCAAAGGCAGAATCATTGACTCTGTGTCTATAACTTTACCAGTTGCTTGGGTCTGAAACCTTCGGCTTCAGTTGCCAGTTAGAGCTGTCTGCAACCTTGTACTTCCATTTATTCACTCATTTACTGCCTTTGCACACACTTGTGCTTTGTAGTGTTTGTTATTAGACCCTCAGACAGCACCTCTGAGCATGACATGAAGCCCTTAGTAAAAGGACGGAGAAGGTTTAGCCTTTGTGTGGCAGGTAGCTGCCTGAAAAAGCTATCAAAAAGCTGTTCTGAAACACAATTTACACCCAGAGGTAAGAAGCTGATAGATCTGACCCTGGAAAAGAACACACCACAGGTTCTTGGATGCTGGCACAGCAGCACTGCATGAAAACTGGAAGTTACTTTTTGGTGACTTTCCTGCTCTGCCATCCTTACCAACACGCTGAGAGGTTTCTGCTGCAACAGCTGCCAGTCTACACCACTGCTCAAGTGTCTGCACTGAGCTGTCAGGGTTTTTAATCTGGTCCCCAGGTGGATTTTATTTGAAATCACTAGAGGCATTCTTGCCAAGTGTGATGACTGGTACTACAGAATTGGGAACAGCACGTTTGAATACATCCTGTCAATGAAAGAGGTTGAGGCCTTTAGTAAAGACAGGATTAATAAATGACAATCTGGAATTAACAGAAAGAGGCAGATACAGATATTTAACAAGTAAACTCCACTAATGGCTCTGCCACACAACACTGAGCAGCTGCAGAGCACAGATAGCAGAGATGAAAAGGGGGAAAGGCAGGGACATTGTCACTCTGCACTGCTGAAAACAAGAGAGGAAATAGAGTAGAAGCTGGAAAGCAGAATCAGCTTCCCTGCTGCTCACACTTCTGAATGGAGAGACAGAATTTAGGTGTTATCTTCCCTGCAATACTACAAAGTCAAGCTATGGGAAATACAAACATACAATTACAATCAGGTGTCATGGGAGCAAAGCAACAACACCCAGGAGAGGAGATCAAATGTCCAGCACAGTTAACCATGCTCCAAGTGTATCACTGTCTCAGACACACAGAAACCCAAAAGATCATGCAATTGTTTGGGCTGGAAGGGATCCTTAAAGGCCAACTGGTCCAGCCCCCTGCAATCACACAGCAAGGGAGGCTTCAGTCAAGCACAGACCTCTGGCAACTTCACACTCTCCAGAAGGGAACGGAGCTGGGGAAGGCTCTGGAGCACCAGGAGAGGCTGAGGGAGCTGGGAAGGGGCTCAGGCTGGAGCAAAGGAGGCTCAGGGGGCCCTTCTGGCTCTGCACACCTCCTGCCAGGAGGGGACAGCCAGGGAGGAGCGGGCTCTGCCCACAGGGAAAAGGGACAGGAGGAGAAGGAACAGCCTCAAGTTGCACCATGAGAGGTTTAGAATGGATATTGGGGGAAATTTCTTCACTTACAGGGTGGTCAGGCACTGGCACAGCTGCTCAGGGCAAGGGTGGAGTCTTCATCCCTGGAGGGATTTAAAAGCCATGTGGATGTGGCATTTGGGGACAGGGGTCAGTGCTGGGGGAACGGCTGGACTCGATCTTAGAGGGACTCTCCAACCTAAACAATTCTATAATTTGGGTGTATATTTATCTCATCTTCCTTTGTGCTAAATGAAAACTCCATCAGACATTAATTGCTTTCCTCCTGCCTGCCCAGGGCAGGTGCTGCAGCAGACAAGGGCACAGGGCTGATTTTAAAGCCTGTCCCTGCTCTGACATTCACTGTCCTGGTTCACCTGTGTCACTCCTTCCTGGCTGCACACCCTGGAAGGTCTGAGAGCTCAGCAGGGACCTGTTGCAACACACTTTGCCTGTGGCCATGTGGCTGTACCACCACCACCACCATCGAGCTTTTACCTGAGGAACCTTTCCTGGGGAGATGGAACTTGCAGCTGTTGTAACAACCCCTCATCTTCTGCCTGTTGCAGGGATAAAATGGAAACACTCCTCAAAACACACCCTGCAAATCCCTGCTTTAACCTCTACCCACTCAGACAGCTCCACAGGAGGAGCTGAATAAGCTGCAAAATACCTCTGAGAAAACAAGAGGTCAGGGCTGTATTTTGTCAGGTTTTTGGGGAGGGTTTGGGCTTGTTTTGGTTCATTTTCTTTTTCACAAGCCACTTGCTGGTCCAATGCAGAGCCTGGCCAGGCAGAGAGCTGGATTGGTCTAACAAAGGGGTCAGCACAGGATGCTGCAGCAGAGACAGCAGCAGTCCCACAGCACTCTTGAGCCCAAATATTCTGCAGCTGTTGGCTCTAGGGTTCATGAGGTATTTCAAACTCTCTAAGAAGAATTTACTCATATTGACTCTCCTAGCAAACTCTTCATCCACCCCTTGCTTTGCTATCTGCTGTGGGCCTGTCCTTCAGCTGCAGCTCTCCTGTTTGGCTGGGAAGGGTGAGGAAAGTGGAAGCTGAGCATCCTTCAAGAGGTGAGTAGCTGGAAAGTACAAGAGTTCCCCAACTGAGACAGGAAGGAATGTTAGTACCACAGCTACACATGATTCACAAAAAGAAAAGAGCACTCCAAGAGTAGAGAGCTCAGCAGTGACATTTTTTTACCCTTGGATATATTCAGCTCTCTCCCAGGTATGGGTAATCAGAGAAGGGGATTATCCAGAACTACTCTGCTTAATGAAATGAATGTGAGAGATCAGAAGACCCCAGAGAACCCATCCTGGAGCAGAAAACAGTAATTTTTAAAATTTAAAAAGTAATTTTTAAAAAAATTACTTCAGGTAACCTGTGCACACAAAACTGGCAGCAAGATAAGAGAGGACTTAAGAAAGGCAGCAACTTCATCCAGGTTCAACACAAAAATTCATGTTCAAATTATCACTGAAAACATTCCTTCTGCTTAAGCCTGGTGGGATGACTGAGAGACCTCCTGTGTTTTACAGCAGTAAAATGAGGGAAGTTAATCCCAGCAAACAAAAGATGACACCGTGAAACCCTGATGAAAGCTCACCTCAAACACTCTGTGCAGCAGGACTGAGAGGAACAAGGGTGGCCACTGCAGCCCAGAGCCTGTTCCCAGATGTGACCCCAAAACCTGGGTTGATCTGACAGGCAGAACAACTTCCAAGGCAGAAATGCTGCTCCTGGGGGACCTGGGACACGAGACTGGCACAAGAGTTCAAGCTGGCCATGAGTAAGTGAATGCTGGAAGTTGCTGTAATCTGATTTCAAAAGAGCCAACAGCTGGGAAGTAAAAAAGAAACTAAACACAAAACGAAGCCTTTTAGTTGAAGCACAGTGCACTTCATAAAGGACTCTGAGGTGCCAGCAGGAGCTCCCTGATGCCATCAATCAGCACAATTCAGCCTTTGCATTTTCCTAAAACATCCTGCTGCAGCTCTGGGGCAGGCTCAGCACACCAGGGCTGCACTCCAGAGCACAGAGCAGGAGCAGCTCCTTCCTCAGCCACACTCAGAGACCTTGGCTGGCGCTGTTTGCATCCCTTACTGACAGGAACTCGCCTTTTACTACAAGAAGGAGAAGAAAGGGGAAATCCCAAGCTCTCCAGGCTCTTTTTTACTGTTTGTATTGAGTACAGTTCTTAGTCAAGTGGCTGAGAAGATGAAAAGTGATGTAAAAAAATTTTTTTTCAAGCAGTATTTACCCTGCATTGGAGCCACGAGTTGCTGGTGAGAGCGTATCCCAGCCGGTTCCTTTCCTCACACCCACACCCAGCAAGCAGAGGCAGCTGGGGCAGGGATGTGAACCTGGAATCCTCTCCACACCTGCATTTGGTGCTGGGACCCTGAGATGGGGACAGGATCTCCCTGTCCTCTTCCTTTTTTGCTTATGTGGCTTCCTCAAGTTTTGTTCCCACCTTTGGAAAACCTCACTTGATTGAAGCATCAGCAGAACTGAGAGAATTCAACCCCCTTCTGTCGGCTAATGGAAACAAATATTCCCATCCTGCCTGAACACAGCCTCGCCCGGCCGGGGAGGGAGGAAGGGGAGAACCCGCAAGTTCCTACGCCAGGGCTGGAAAAGTTTCCGTCAGAAGAGAGAAAGCAAAAGCACTTGCTCTGCTCACCCAAACGAGAGGTTTACGACAGAATGGAAACTTTAGCACAAAGCTTAATAAAAAAACCCCGAGATATTTGGGGAGGGAGAGGACAGCGATACAAGGGAGGCGATAAAGGGAGCACTAGATGGGTGATGCGGTGACGGGGCGACGATGTTAATAAATTAATAAACTTATTTCAAGGAATAAAGCAGCCCCTCGGCCGGTACCCGAGCAGGACACTCCATCCCCGCAGCCCCGGGAGCTCTCCCTACCCGCGATGGTCTCCTGGTAGCCCTTGGTGAAGAACTGCATGGCCGTGGCCGCCCTCCAGGGCGTCTTGAGCAGCCCCTGGCGCTGCGGGTCCTCTCCCAGCGCCCTCAGGATGGAGGTGTAGGCGGCGGCCAGGCTGGGCAGGCTCAGCTCGTTGTCCTCCTCGCTGCGGGGCCGCTCTCCCCGCCACCCGTCGGTGCCGCTGCCCGGGGGGACCCGCGGCTGCTCGGCGGCGGCCGCGGGCGGGGAGGGCGGCGGCCGCTCCTGCCGGACGTACCCGTTCCATCCCCGCCGCCCCTCCATGGGGCCGTGCGGGCAGAGCCGGGCCCGAGCTCCCGGGCAGTCCCTGCCCGGCCCGAGCGCTCCCGGCCGCCGCCGCCGCCGCCGCTTTTATCCCGCCCGCGCCGCCCCCCTTGGC
>VZTB01006895.1:121551-158400 GCA_013397245.1 Thryothorus ludovicianus | reverse complement strand
GACCCGACGGGATCCCCGGGCTGAGGGTCCGGGGAGGATCCCCGGGCTGAGATCCGAGCTGGGGGTACTGAGGGACCCGAGGGGATCCCCGGGCTGAGGTGTGTGAGGGAGGCACCGAGAGTGCTCCTGGCTGGGGGTACGGGAGGATCAGAGGGGATCCCCCCGAGATGAGATCCGGGCTGGGGGTTCAGAGAGATCCCCGGGCTGAAATCCGAGCTGGGGGTGCAGGGGGATCCGAGGGGATCCCTGGGCTGAACTATGGGCAGGGGCTAAAGGAGTATCCCAAGGGATCTCCTGGTCTGAAGATACGGGATCCCCTCGGGTGAGGTGTGCGAGCAGGAGGGGGAATGCTCCAGGCTGGGGCTAGGGGAGGATCCAGAGTGATTCCCCAGCTGAGACCTGGGCTGGGGTTCCAGATGTTCCAGGAGGGAATCCCATGGACTGAGGTGTGCTGGGGGTATGATGGGATCACTGGGGCTGAGGATGTGTGATGGGGACACTGGGGCACCCCCCAGGCTGGGGGTACAGTTGGGATCCCTGGGCTGAGGCATGGCAGAAGGGTACAGGGAGATCCCTCAAGCTGGGGAATATTGGGGGGTTCTCCAGGCTGAAGTGTGAGCTGGGGTTATGGGGAGGATTCCCTGGGCTAAAGCTCAAGCTGGGGATTCAGCCCCAAGCTGTTGTAGGGTGATCCCTTCCATCACCCCACTGTGGGGGAGGGCTGTGGGGAGCCCAGGGTGAGCAGCAAGGGGATGGGGATGGGGATGGATGGGGCAGGTCCTGCTGGGATGAAGGTTGGTTCCCTGCACAACAGCTCTCAGCATCATTCTCCATGTTCTCCCCATCCCCTCAAACTCCCAGAGCCTGTCCCTTCCCCACCAGGGTGGTGTTGGCACATCCTGCCCAGTCACTCCCTGGCACTGCTGGAATGGCACCACCACCATCCTGAGGTGCTGCAGGGCACTGGGGTTGGGATGCAGTCACCAGAATGATCCCAGGAGGGGACAGATCCTCCCTGGTGACAATTCCCACCACGTCATCCCAGCTGGGCTTCCATCCCTCCAAACCCCTGAGCTCTGCAGACACCTTCCTGCTGGGCTGGCGCATCCCAATGTTTTCATATTCCCACCCAAGATTCTGGAAATGTGCTAACTCTGATGACCAAGACCAAATATTTTGAAGTTTCTGTGGGGAACTTATTGGCATGTCACCTCAAAAGGTGTTTTGAGCATCCTGCATCCTCCTGGGCACTTTTGGGGCACACTAAGCAGACAGAGCATAGCTTGGCATCAAGTGTTGGTGAACAAATAAATTCTGGGGCAGGTTTTTGGAACATAGGTCCCCTCCAGCTGGAGCTATTCTGGGATTTTATGAGCTGGAAACTGAGTCTAAAGGCTCAGCTGAGCATAGGGTGAATGCTCCACCGCCCAAGCATGAGAAGGGGGACTCATATTTTCTGGATTGCAATCAAAGAAATGGCCAGGATCTAAAGGAGCTGCAAACCCTTCTCTTCACACCATCCATCCTTAAGGCAGCAGGGACAAATTGTCCCCCTCTTGTGCCTAGGAAATGGTAAATTGCTGGGAAGATAAGGAGGGGAAGGAGCTGTCAGAGGGTGGGGTGTGACTCACTGGCTTTCCTCCTCCTGTCACAAGAGCTGCATTTAACTAAGACGAGCAAGAGAAAAAAAAAAAAAAAATACCCCAGCAGCTGTAACACACTTCACATTTCCACATTTATCATTTGGTTTCTGATCACAGGTTTCACCAGAGGAGCCAGGATGACTCAGGTGAAATCCAGGGCCCTGCAGCAGCCAGGCTTTATTGCCTCAGGCTCCGATCAGGAACAGGAACTGCTGTACCAGGAGGATTTGGAGCCCTGAACTGCATCCCTGCTCCTCCCCAGACACCCAGCTCATTTCCCAATCCTCTGAGGACATCCTAATCCTCTCTTTGAACCAGAGAAGTTCCCTCACTAAGAGCATCTGTGGGCCTTGGCAGAGGGATCCTTCCCTTTGAATCCTGGCTGAGCAGACACGGTTCAGGGGGCTGGGTAATGTTCCTGAGGAGCTTCAAACCACTGAGACCTGATCATCCATACAGCAGAGGGGTTAGCAAAGGCCATCTGAGCATCTTGGTACTTTGCTGTCTTTATTTTCTTGGAAAAGAAGAAGATAAGCTCCCTCTGGAGTCAACACTGACTCTGTAACTGCCTGAGCACAGCTGCTGTGGGAGCTGCTCGTAATTTTTCTCCTATTTATGGGGCAAGAAGGGCAGTTTCCAGCTTATTTACCAGTGTGATCACTGCCTGGCTGTGCAGAAAACCACTTTTTTCTGGGAATGTTTGAGCAGAGGCTGCACATACAGGAGCTGATGCCAGCAGTTCTGTTAATGGCCTTTGCCCACACGGAATTAGCAGGGTCAGGTAATTGGGATTGCCAGGATGTGGAAGGACACACAGTCCAATTTCCAGCCACAGTGGAGTCCTCTCCCTCTGAAACATAACCACGCAGCAGCTGGGTAAGAAGAAGCACTAAAACTTGGCCTTTTGGGTTTTTGGAATATGTTAGATGAGATTTTATTGATAGTTCCCTGTTATTTACACCCCATGTTCTCATTAAGCCTTCTCAGATAAGTTTTCTTTGCTATTTCTGAATACATACCCAAAACAGTGAACCAGAGGAATCAATGAATATTTAAGGTTGGAAATTACCTCCAGGACCACCAAGTCCAACCATTAACTCAGCACTGGCAAGGCCACCACTCACCCATATCCTCAAAGGCCACATCCACATGAGTTTTGAACATTTCCAGGGATGGTGATTCCACCACTTCCATTGGAAGCCTAATCCAACACCTGACCATCCTTTCCATGAAAAAATTTTCCATAATACCTAATCTAAACCTCCCCTGGCACAGCCTGTGGCCCTTTCCCCTTGTCCTGTCCCTTTTCCCTGTGGGCAGAGCCCGATCCTCCCTGGCTGTCCCCTCCTGGCAGGAGTTGTGCAGAGCCACAAGGGCCCCCTGAGCCTCCTTTGCTCCAGCCTGAGCCCCTTCCCAGCTCCCTCAGGAATTCTCCAGCCCCTTCCCTGTTCCCTCAGGGATTCTCCAGCCCCTTCCCAGCTCCCTCAGGAATTCTCCAGCCCCTTCCCTGTTCCCTCAGGGATTCTCCAGCCCCTTCCCAGCTCCCTCAGCCTCTCCTCACAGGACTTGTGCTCCAGACCCTCCCCTAGAGGGAATGTGCTCTGTTTTTCTCTCCTCTGCTTCCTCAGACCTTCGAGGATATTTTCACTGTTTAAAGGGAAGAAATTAGTAAAGATCAACAAAACACGGAGTGCAAAAAGTCCTGAGATTGTAACTTGAATTATTTTCAAATGCAGAATAAGGTTTAGAGGAGGTGAAAGTCCTGAGCACCTACTGAAGGGTGTTGGGAGGCTCCTGAGAGAGACAGGGGATGCTGCTGGGGGGGCCAAGGTGCATGGGAAAGCTCTTCAGAGACCTCTCTTGTCTTTGAAAGTGGAGCAAACATCAAACAGAGACAGGATGGGGCAGGTCTGTGTTCAGGCTCCCTCTCCTTGCCCTGCTTTAGTCTGTTGGGTTTCCTCGTGGCTTTGGTGGCATCGAGTGGGACCCAACTGGGTAGGGCTGGAGCATCACTCCCTGTGTGCAAAAGGTGCTTCTCAGGGTTGGAAGGGTGGAGTCCCCAAAAGAAACCTCTCCATGCCTAAGGCTGAGGATGAAATACTCTGGGCAGTCCTCACTGAGGCAGATGAAGCCATCACAAAGGTGTTTCAAAGGGAATTCCTACACCAACAGCTACTAAAATGCTGCTGGAATAAATAGAAATCATGCAGAGAAACCTGCTTTTCCTCTGCTGGCTATGAAATGAGATCATTCAGGACTGGGCTCAGAGCTTAAAGTTAGAGATGATGAATTCCACTCTCTCAATCCAGCTGTGCTGACCCAGTGCATCATTAACAGCTCAAGCAGCAAAAGAGCAAAGCAGATCAATCCTGCTGTGGCCCAACGTGATCCTGGAATAATAGCTGAGCCCACAGAGGCGATGGATGGCAACATCCCAGCCTACAGACATCCTTCCTATGCTCTGGAAACCCAGCCTGAGATTTATCAGCCCCTGGAATCAGAGTGCATCAGCTGAAAGAGTGAATCACGAGCAGTTTAATTCTATTACCCATAATAACGAGCAAAATTGATTACAGGCTCCTAAAACACTGATCTGTTACAGGAGGATTTGTTGCTCCATGAGGACTGAGGATCCCCAGGGTCTGAGGGGTTTTCTGCAGGTGGGATCTGCACTTTAACTTCCTGGGTGGGTTCTCACATTTTAGGGATGAGTCTGGAAGGGGAGGCAGAATTTTTACCCTGCCCCAACTTTCCTTTCCTGCCCTCACAGAGCAAGGACACAGGATCTCTTGCCAATGGGCCTTTCCTCCTCAAAATTTGGAAAACTTCAGAAGGATTGGCTTGGGTAGGCTGTAGCAGGTGAATTGATATTTATGAATGTGAAGCCAGGCAGGTAACACAAGTCCCGTGGCTCTCATGGACCTGTTCCCAACAGAAGCTCCCTGACATCAGCCAGGATGGTCTTTGGGTCCCTCTATTCCATCCCATTCCATAACCACGGGTGGCTTTGGACTCACAGGCAGGCAAATGGGAACAGCAGCCGTGTCCCTGCATCACTCCCCTCAATTGCTCCTCACTGTTATTACCCCAAGATATCGATAATGTGATTTGGAGACCAGGCTGTTCCCTGGCAACACATGCCTTGAAACTATTCCTGCAAATTTTCCCTGCCATTCGTGTCCAATTGAGTCAGGATCAAGTGGCTCTTTTCACAGCCTGGGTCGGTATTTGTGTTTTGCCTGCCTTTAAGTGAATTATTTACTATTAAATTTGTTTGGCAGCATTCAGCTGAGCACGTTTAGTGCAACAACCAGGCAGAGGGAGAAGCCAGATCTGCTGTTCTCAGCCAAAGAACTCCATGAGGCACACGACTTCCTCACAGGCAGCTCTCACAACCCATCTCCTCCATGGATTATCCAGCCAGGACCACCAGGTCACTCCATGAACAGCACAGTTGTGTTTTTTGGAAGGAAGCTGAGGTGCATCTCACAGCCAGAGGACCTCTGAGAGGGGAAATCTTGTCCAAATAAAGGTTCTCCCTTTTCCAGCTCCACCCTGAGAATCTGAGAGTGATGGATCCATCCTGACTCTCCTATTCCACAAAATTATTTGGCTCGGAAAAAACCTCTAAGATAACCAATTCCAAACATCAAACCCAATCACTTGAATTTCTAGCACAGCCAAAGAAACATCAGGCAGATTCCTTGGCACAGTCTCCAAGTTCCTGGTTTTCCAGCAGAAAGGTGGCAAATTCAGACAAACAAGCATTTCTTGGACTTCGGTGAAATTCTATTGAATTATTTAGCAACATTGTTTAAAAAACAAAAAAGATTGAAAACAAACAAGCAATCAATCAAAACTAGAGAGCAGAGATTTACCTGTTTTCACTTGAAAATCCATTCCACATTTTTTGTTTCTTGGCCTGGCCTTTCATTTCCACTCGAATTAGGATTTATACCTATCCCTGTTGCTGGATGAGTGCACCCCATTCCCTGTTCTGGCTCAGCAGAGCTCCCTGCAAGGCTCCAGGAGATGGAGGATGTATTTGTAGCTCTGCCTGGAGCTGTGTAATAGAGCAAAACCCATCTGTGATGAGAGAAATGTAACAGCAGCCTCGTGGGAGATGATCCTCCCCACACTAAAGCAGCTGGAATATTCACTGCCAGGGTCTCAAGAGCCTCTTTGCTGTTTATTTTAGGGCCATGGGCAGCAATTACCAAAGTCCTGGGAGGAGCAGCTGAGGGAGCTGGGAAGGGGCTCAGGCTGGAGCAAAGGAGGCTCAGGGGGGCCCTTCTGGCTCTGCACAACTCCTGCCAGGAGGGGACAGCCAGGGAGGATCGGGCTCTGGCCACAGGGGACAGGGACAGGAGGAGAGGGAACTGCCTCAAGTTGTGCTGGGAGGTTTAGACTGGATATTAGGAAAAAATTATTCATGGGAAAGGTTCTCAGGCACTGGCACAGCTGCTCAGGAGAGTGGTGGAGTCCTCATCCCATGGTTACAAACCACGTGGATGTGGCACTTGAGGACAGGGGTCAGTGGTGGCCTTGGCAGTGCTGGGGGAATGGTTGGACTCAATGACCTCAGAGGTCTTTTCCAACCTTAATTCCATGATTCCACCCACAGCCACACAGCTGTGATGCAATTTTTTACAATCTGGTGTTGGAAACAGCTCTGCCAGCTCTAACCTGCTGTGAGATCCAGAGTGTGACCCCAAGGCTGGGGACATTGAGTCTGATGAATTCCACAAGTGTTACACTTGCAAAAACTGTTACGCAGGGAGAAAAAAACCTGGAAATCAGGGCCCTGCAGGATGGTGCCCAGCATCCCCAGTGATTTCCATGAAACCACCCCCTAAATCCAGGAGCTCCTTTTGAACTGACCTTTGGTGTGTTTGTTCAGAAGAGCTGCACGACTGCAAACAGCCAGATCCCAGAAAACTCCCCTGGAAGTTTACTTTGGCCCTTTCCTCCCTCCTCTGGGAGCCAAAAGGACTTTGGATGCTCTGCAGCACCAGTCTGGATGCCCCCACAGCTCCCTTGGAAGTTTTCCCTGCTCACTTCCAACATCAGGTCTGTAGAGAGGGAGAGGCAGCCCAAATGTGGATTTTGGAGGTGGATGATAAGAATTACCTGGAAAATCTCCCAGCACCACACTCGAGATGCTCAAGTCACCCTCAGAACAACCTAGCCTGAGAAAAAGAAAACATTTCAGTTCAGCAAGCCCAGTGATTCTTCATCAGGGTGCTTTTCTTATCACTGCAATCCCATTTTTTCCCCAAGACACTCAAATAGGCTTTATTAGCTAAAAATAAATCCCAGTCTCTGATATAATAATTTCTTCCCAAATAATGCAGAAAAATTAGAATGCTTCCTGCATTATGTCAGTGCAAAAAATATATTATTTATGTTAAATATTACTTGCTGTCCACTATCAGCCTAAACAAATAAAATGTGAAATGATAGATAAGAATAGTGGATGACAGAAGTACTGAAGTTGTCAGGTCTTCAGGATTTTCTGTTTGTATTTCCCACCCCTGGTTGACATCACAACCCTCTTTTTTTGTTTGTTTTCTCCAAAATTACTACAGGCATTGCTAAAATAGCCTAATAAAACACTTCTTGTGGTAAAATTTAATGGTTTTTAGTGAAATCTCACTCAATCCTCAATCTACAGATTTCAAGGTTTAAAGTGTGTTTTGATTGGAAAGGCATTTGCCTTTTCTAGAACCAAAGAATTGTTAAGGTTGTAAAAGATCTTTAAGATCATCAAGTCCAACTGATGCATTTTCAGTATTAATCACAGGTTTGGGTGGGAAGGGACCTTAAATCCCATCCAGTTCCACCTCCTGCCATGGCAGGGACACCTCCCACTGTCCCAGGCTGCTCCAAGCCCTGTCCAGCCTGGCCTTGGACACTTCCAGGGATCCAGGGACAGCCACAACTGCTCTGGGCACCCTGTGCCAGTGTGAAGAGGAATGAAAAAAGAAAACAATGAAAGGTTGTGCAAACACAGGGAAAAAAAAAAAGAATTTGAGAACTTTTCAGTCTCAGCTGTTATGCTAAAAAGTTACATTATTTTAACTGATTTTAGAACACCTTTCAAAATTTGAGGTTGCTTCAAATAGATTTATTAGACATGGTGCTCTGTCTCCAGAGCAGGGTAAAACCAACTGACTGCCTTAGGGGCTGGTAGGTAGAAATGTGTTTGTTTTAATTACAACTACAAAGAAGACTCTGCCACCTTAAACAAAGAAACAGCCACATTTTATTTAAAGAAACAAACATTACAGAAACAAATGTTAGAAACATTACAAGTTCTGAGCAGTTTCTGGATCCTGCTGAGGCATGGATTGGGAAAGCACCTTTGCACAGCCTGGAATGGCTTTGCACATCTGACTCCCAACTCAGCTTCTGCTCTGGTTTTTTATCCCTGCCCATATCAGGCTCTGGTGCTGAAAATGCAGCTTCACTTGTTGCTGGTGTTCAGCTTTCTCCCCCTCACACCTATTTCCTTGAGTGTCTCACTCTCAAGGCAGTAGGGATGGTAGGGAAGCCATTATTTTGCCTCTCTAAAACCACAGGGCAGATTTTGGATGTAGTTTACCCTCCCCAGAAGGATTAATCTGCATTTAGCACCTGTATCAAGGCACACAGGGTGTACCACAGCTGCACAGGGCTGTGCTGCCAGGGAACAGGCCCAGGAGCAGCAACTTGTAAAAGACTGTGAGAGGGGATTCAACATTCCTGTCAAAAATTGCTAATAAAACACTTTCTATCAGACTATTTGGAGCCAGTGCTCTTTGAGCACAGCAGCCAATTCCTCAACACAGAGGAGCTTCCTCCATCACACAGACACTGAGAAGGCACCACTTCATTTAGCTCTGCTTGAAGGCAAAAGCTGACAATCTGTTGTTTGTGGATGAATCTAAAGGCTTGGATTTTTTGGGTACATTTGTGTCCTCAGATTTCTGCTCCTGGCTCTTTTTCCCTTCATCCTCCTCAGCTATGGGACGCTTCCGCTTTTTGTCTTCTGCCAAGTCACTGACTCTTCCTCCTCTTGCTTTCTCAGTCCACACCTTTGAAGGAGAATAGAAAACTACAAATGAGGCCACAAAACTCACCACTTTGTTTTATACACATTATTACTCTGATTTGAAGGTACTGAAATAATTCCTGTGAAGAACTAACAGGGATTAAGTAAGGAACTATTTCCTCACTTTCCTTTTTTCTAACAACATTCTCCTTCAAAACTTGACTTCTTTTGAAACTGTGTATGAAATTGAAGCTCTTAATTGTCTTTCTGGAGAAATGAGAAACTAAAAAGGCCCAACAAGTTAAATTAGAACAAATTTAATCCCCAGTGAATTAAGCCTGGCTACGTGACTTTAAACTCATTCCTTTTGTTATTTGTTCATTGATTACATTCCTCTCACAAGCCTCCCTTTGGAAAAGCTGCTTTCTGATATTGCTTATAATTCACTTTATATTTTCATAAATTATATGTCACAGATCACGGCACAGTTCAAAATTGAAATCCATAAAGATGGACAAGAGTGGAATTTCAAGAAAAATTCAAAACTGAAAATAACTCAGGGATTAATTAGAGGGAAAAAATTATCAAACCCACAGAATTAGAGAATGTTTTCTTACCATCCTTTCCTCTGATGTCAGCATTCTAAATCGACTCATGCCTTCTTTTATTACTTCTGCTTCATTCAGATCAGGATTATCTGTCAAAATGTTTGCTCTGTTCTCTTCTAGCCACATCTGGAAACCTGTCTTTGGTCTAAAGCAAGCACACAAAAATTGTCTGGTTATAAGAAGATTATAGGAAAACCACATCCTCCCAAAGCAACATTTCTGAGCAGCACCTAACTGGGTTTTTTTGTTCTCAGAAGACCTCTCAGGGCAGCAGCCTCCTCTCTCCCACTGCAGGATGCTCTGGGAACATGCTGACAAGGCAAGACTAAGTCAAGCATTTTTATTAAAAAAGTGTGATATTTATATATGGAGATTAATATTCCAAAGCATAATGATTCTCTTCCTTTCTGACATGGTCCCATCAACCTAAAAATAGAGCACATTCATCAACACAACTCAGCTCATCCTTCTCAGCTCTCCTTGCCACTGGTTGTAGAACATCATCTGTAAAGTTTAACAAAGAGAATGCAAGTCCAAAGAGTAATAATTAATTTCATCTTCCTCAGCTAAATGAAGCCTAAATGAAAATGAGGATTTGGATTGTTAGGAAACACATCTGCTTCCCAGGAACAAAACAAATCAGAGCCTTAGCAAGGAAGAGGTGAGCTCCTCAGGTGATTCAAGGTTTTGTTGACCTTCTCCTTAAAAAAAAAAACCCCACCAAAAACAGCTTTTACTCTTTCATATAAGACCCTTAGCTTTGAGACTTTGAGATTTCCTAGAGCTGTTGAAACTTTCAGTATTTCCTATACTTGGAACTGACACAGCAGCATGGTTTCATTTATCAAAGGTCATTACAAGTGGTATCAAGGCAAAAATGTTGCACAGAACCCCAAAATTATATTTTGAGCTGCTCATTTATTATTCCCTCCCATATTTTACAAGTGGGTTCATGAATGTGACAATTTGTGAGCTAGACTTTAATCTTCATTTTATATTTCTTTGGCCAGCCCAATAGATTCAGAAATAAAATAGATTTTGGGCTTGTATTTCTGTCAAAATTGGAATATGGCACTGAGATGCAAGTGTCTCTCACCTTCTGTTTTCAGTGTTCTCCTGTGCAGTGCCTTTGGCTTCTTGGGACTCATTTCCTGCTTTTTCCTCTCTTTCTTCCACTGTTTTTTCACCAGGATTAGCTGCAGGTGTGCGAGGCTGGAAGAAGGAGGCTGCCAAAGCCTACAGAAATCAAGAATAAGAAAGAAAAAAGTAAAAATACCTCACTCTCAGACAACATGTACCATGTAGCCTGACAAACCCCAAGCCTTTCCTAAAGACATAATAACCACTTGCATTAATGGAGTATCTAGTCCATCCAATTTCAGCACAGCAGATGTTCACATTATTTAAAATAATGTAAACACAAGGCTCAGTCCAGAAAGTAATTTCTACAATTGATTTTTATTTTATGTGCCATCCCAGATTTTGCACTATGCTTAAATGAATTCTGCCATCTAAGCTGCTTTACTCACAGGGTTTCATACTTGATAAAAGCTGCTAAAATTCCATTTTCTGTTCTTTCCTCACTGAGATGATGCAAGAAAGACTACAATCATTACCTGCTTGGCCTTGGGTTTGGGAGTCAGAGGCTTTATAACTGGAGAGTTCTGCTTGTTTGCAGCTCGACTGCCAGACAAAGATGTTTTCTTTGAGTATTTGGTCATATTGTCTAAAATATTTGCTGAGGGAACCACAGGGTCCTTTTTGCTGGATGACACCTAGCAAAACAAATAAATAGGTGTTTTATTTATTTTCTGTCATGTTCCCCTCCAAGGTATCTGTTATATTGGAAACTCCAGACAGAATCTGTTGTGATTTTCAGAGCACTGCAATCGACCCAGCTGCAGAATTCTCACCTTAAATGGATTCATTCTTCCTCGGCTGCTGGATGCAACCAGAGCTATTTCAGAAAGAAAAAAAAAAGGAATGTCAAAATGTGTGCACTCACACATCTACCCAAATCTTTGAGGCAATGTGCACACTTTACAGGAGTAGAAAGAGGCTTTAATAACCCTGTGAAGGTTATGCTGTACGTGCTCAGCTATTCTTAGTTATCAGAAATGCCACACAGGACCAACAGCTTAAAATACAAACCCAGAGGAAGACCCAGTACTTCCTCCACTCCCAAATCCGTTTCCACTCCTATTATTCTTGCTCAAGGGTTGGCAGGTTGCTGGAGGTCACATTCTGCCCCTGCCTGCCCACATTCACAGCTCTACCTCAGGATTTCTCACTCTGCCTTGCAAGTAACAAAGTGCCTGTGATTAGTGAAACAAATCTATTGATCACTGTTCTCATTTCTCCTTGTCTCAAAGAATTTCTTCATGGCACAGCCAGGCACAGCCTTTGGAACAGCTAAGGCAATCAGAAGAGTGTTATGGAACAAGGAATAGGGAACCTCTTAAAATGTGAGAACAACAACCAGTGAGACCAGGCCAGGCTGGACAGGGCTTGGAACAACCTGGTCCAGTGTCCCATGCAGGGGGAATGAGATGAGTTTAAGGCCCCTTCCAACCCAAGCCATCCCATGATTCTGTGAATTTACCATTTGACAACACTGTTATGAACCAAATTTAAATAATAATGGGACAACAAAGGATAAAAATCCAGGAGCAGATATTGTGAAGAATTACAAAGGTGTTATCCTTTTATCCTGGAATTAATGATTTACTCACCAGGCTTTGGGGTAGTCACCTCTGCTGAAGTGACACCTTTGGAGAAATGATTTGGGCCTTCTGAAATAAGAAAGAAGATATTTAAATGCAATAAAATATTGTAGCATAAATTCTTTTAAAAAAAATCAAACCAAACAGACAAGTAAGGAAGGATGGGGCTTGAGCAACCTGGTCTAGTGGAAGGTGTCCCTGCCCTTGGCAGGATGGTCCCTTCCAACCCAAACCATCCTGGGATTCCATGATTACAGTAAAATTATTGATATTTTAAAGCATGACTTTTCACTTTCAGACAGTACAAACACTTCAACAAAACCATCTGTCACCTCTACCTAGATTTAGAGTTGCAAATTTATTTCTTAAACCTTAAGCTGATTCCTTAAAGTGTGCCCAGCAAACTACTCATCTATCAAACCACCTCCTGCAAGATTGGAGATGAAACCAAAATACCTGATTAGAAGGTGAGCCAGTCCTTTAGGAATAAAATCAGGCAACAGGAAAGAGTCCCCCAGGGCCCCTCTAATGGACACTGAGCACGATGCACACACAGATGACACACACTGAACTTGTTTCTCTGCAGGGATTGCAGGCACAGGCACAGGGAGATGGACTAAACTCTTTAAAAGTTATGTGGATTACTCCCAGTCTGTTCAGAGAATATATTTTTCTTACTCTCTTTGGGCACTTCTGGGGTTTCTTCTGCGTCTTCACAGGTTTCAGCTTCTTCAGCATCTTCCACTTCTTGGTCCTGCTGAACATTCCTGCCTGAATGACCCCACTCGGTGGCAGAGCTGCTGGAACTAAAAGGAAGGAATTCAGCAGAAAGGAAATGGTCACCAAACTCAGAAGGAAAACTGAAACAAGAGATAGCAAGCTCACTTACCTAATTCAGGCAATAAGAACAAGAACATTTGGCACTTATGTGCATTATACCTTGATTAAACTGTGATGATTAAAGACTCATTAACCACTTCATAATTTTACTGCCAGAACACTTTGCAACAAATACAAATGCAACTATTAAAGATATTCTTAATCTCCATGTAAACACATATACTTCCAGTATAATCAGATTATTTTTCTGCATGCATGAATATACACACAGGTGGTAACATGGATGTATAATTTCATACTGAAGGCATCAAGCTCTAACACTTAATCTGATTATTTTCTAAATTCCCAATATAGTAGGATGTACAATTGTTGCATTTTCCTCCTAAAATGTCCCAATTACCAAAATCTGTATAATATACAAAAACAGAAGGCCCATTTCTTTCAACCAAAACAGTCAGTATTAGATTACTCTGGCACTAAGAACAACACAGTGTTTGTGCTGGATTTTAACCCTCAGAGTGGCTGAAGTTGCAGACATGGGATTACAGCTTCCACACACGATCCAGAAGAACAAACCAGAATATTTAGAAATGAATTTTAACTGTGCAATTTCACACAGAAAAATAAGGGAAAGGCTACAGATAAGTCCAGGGACTTACCACTTCCTTTTGCTTAAATAAGTCCCAAACTTCATACATAAAATTGCTATAGAAAGACATTGCTTCCAATAATATGACATAAATGAATATAAATATAAAAATTATTTATTATAAATTTAAATATGTTAAAAAACAATCCCATAACATTAAAAAAAAAAACAAACACCAAAACACACACTCCCCTTTTGCCTCATCATGTTATACAAAGCAGATGCAGGTAGGAAAGGCAAGATTGTCAGCACAAAGAGAAAAAGAATGTAAAGCCAACCTGTGGTACCTTCCATAGCTTTGAAGAGCTGGGATTAGATAGGANTTTAGAGTTGCAAATTTATTTCTTAAACCTTAAGCTGATTCCTTAAAGTGTGCCCAGCAAACTACTCATCTATCAAACCACCTCCTGCAAGATTGGAGATGAAACCAAAATACCTGATTAGAAGGTGAGCCAGTCCTTTAGGAATAAAATCAGGCAACAGGAAAGAGTCCCCCAGGGCCCCTCTAATGGACACTGAGCACGATGCACACACAGATGACACACACTGAACTTGTTTCTCTGCAGGGATTGCAGGCACAGGCACAGGGAGATGGACTAAACTCTTTAAAAGTTATGTGGATTACTCCCAGTCTGTTCAGAGAATATATTTTTCTTACTCTCTTTGGGCACTTCTGGGGTTTCTTCTGCGTCTTCACAGGTTTCAGCTTCTTCAGCATCTTCCACTTCTTGGTCCTGCTGAACATTCCTGCCTGAATGACCCCACTCGGTGGCAGAGCTGCTGGAACTGAAAGGAAGGAATTCAGCAGAAAGGAAATGGTCACCAAACTCAGAAGGAAAACTGAAACAAGAGATAGCAAGCTCACTTACCTAATTTAGGCAATAAGAACAAGAACATTTGGCACTTATGTGCATTATATCTTGATTAAACTGTGATGATTAAAGACTCATTAACCACTTCATAATTTTACTGCCAGAACACTTTGCAACAAATACAAATGCAACTATTAAAGATATTCTTAATCTCCATGTAAACACATATACTTCCAGTATAATCAGATTATTTTTCTGCATCCATGAATATACACACAGGTGGTAACATGGATGTATAATTTCATACTGAAGGCATCAAGCTCTAACACTAAATCTGATTATTTTCTAAATTCCCAATATAGTAGGATGTACAATTGCTGCATTTTCCTCCTAAAATGTCCCAATTACCAAAATCTGTATAATATACAAAAACAGAAGGCCCATTTCTTTCAACCAAAACAGTCAGTATTAGATTACTCTGGCACTAAGAACAACACAGTGTTTGTGCTGGATTTTAACCCTCAGAGTGGCTGAAGTTGCAGACATGGGATTACAGCTTCCACACACGATCCAGAAGAACAAACCAGAATATTTAGAAATGAGTTTTGACTGTGCAATTTCACACAGAAAAATAAGGGAAAGGCTACAGATAAGTCCAGGGACTTACCACTTCCTTTTGCTTAAATAAGTCCCAAACTTCATACATAAAATTGCTATAGAAAGACATTGCTTCCAATAATATGACATAANATACTGAGATGGGATATGGAAAAAAGGGATGGGTGGAGAGATTTTAAGAGAGGCATGGAATGAATCAAGATTGAGAGACTGAGACAAAGAGGAAAAAAAAAATAGGTGGGAGACAAATAACCAAAGGCAGGGAAAAGTGGGAAGAGAAAATTCCAGTCAGAGCAACTTAGTATTGAGCGTGCTTTGGCTCTGAGGCTGTTGGACACAGGCACACAGGAAGTGAGGAGTGGAGATGTTTCTCTCTGTGCTGGTATCCTGGAGATGCCTTAGGTTTTAGCTTTTATATTTTTTTAATTTTGTGCTGTTTTGGTAGGTAGTTTAAGGTTTCATATTAAATACTACTGACTTCTCTTCACAGAGTAGGGAGACAAAACAATTCCTTCTCTATCCTGAGACCAAAGACAACTTTCAGACCCAAGAACAAAAATAGTGGTGAAGTGAGAAGAAAAAATGAGGATGGAGCTTCATAACCTGGAGCTGTGGTTGGACAATTGATTCTAATACGCTGATGGACCAGAACTTATCAAAGTGTGGGACCTTGTGATTTTGTGACATTTTGTGACCATTTTGGGGCATCTTGGGTGTGGCCTGGCTGGGCTCTTGTGCTGCCCAGGTGTGCCCATTGAGGTCTTTTAATAAATCCCTGCTTTATCCTCCTGCTCTGGCTGGGCTCTGCTCCAGCTCAGCCTCCACAAGGCATCACTAATGATTCCTCACAAGAAACCAACAAGGCCGTGCCATTCCCCCAGTACCATTCACAAGCAACTCAAACTGACACTTCACCCACGAATACCCTGCAAGCTGTGGGCCAGAGAAGGCCATCAAACCACCAACAGAGCAGTAAAAACCATCCCAGTGTTTTTAGAGGAAAAAACCATCCCGGTGTTTCAGCCGCGAAATCCGCGTTACCCGGCGTTTGAGCGCTGTCGGAAATCCTCTTCTTCCTCCTCCTCCTCCTCCTCCTGCTGTGCTGCTGCCAGCTCTGAGGCTTTCTCCACGGCCACCTGGCTGAGGTGCTGGGCCAGGTTCAGCCTGCGTGAGCGGGAGGCGTATTTGATGGCCAAATTCACCACGCTGGGGGTCATGAGCTCGGCGAGCTCCACACAGCGCAGCTCCCGCTCCAGCTTGCAGGAGAGCTGCAAGAGAAGAAGCCTGGGGTGTCACACAATTCCACAGCTCCCTCAAGACTCCAGGAGGAGAATTGTTGGGTTTGCTGCTTTTGCAGGAATTCCCCGAGCTAATAAAGTCCTTTTTTCTACGGCCGAGATGGAAGAAAAAGATGAAACTCTTTGGGCTTCGTTCTCAAGGTTGTTTATTTAATCTTATCTAAAACATTCTCTCTCTGACCTGCTGAGCTCCCTCCAGCAGGGCAGTCAAAGGCCTTCTCCTCCCTCAGAGGTGGTGTTTACCTTTTATACTAAAAATTACATCCACTTTATTTATTAATTACTTTCTAATACCTATCCCCTACATTAGACAGTTTGTCTCTACTCTAAACCAACCACCCGTGTCACCATCACAGCAGAAATGGAGAAGGTGAAGAAGAAGAAACCCAAAAAGCCACGAGGTTCCTCCATCTTAGCAATACCTACCCCCCTGTACTAAAACCCAAAAACTACTTTTACACCCTGTGACAAACTCTATTTAAACTCTTGTGACCTGTAATTCCTCTTTTAAGGTTGGCAATCGTTCCCATGGGCTAAAATCCCAACCACAGGTGTTTTGGGCTCTGTGCCAAGATTTCTGAGCCCCCTGACAGGGTCCCTGAGCCTCCAGGGCAGCCAGAGATGAGCCTTGTGTTCCCACAGAAATATCATGGTCTTGGAGGAGTGAGTGAATAATTGCAAGCCACCAACAATCATGAGCTATAGAGATCAAAGAAAAAGTTTTTTTATTTCCTTCTGCCCCCCACCCTTCATGCTGATAAACAAGATTACCTGCAGCCCTTTCACCTTTTATCAGTCTAAACTAGCTGGATTGCCAATCCCTAGCCAGACTCCTAATAAGAGGAATCACAATCAGATACCATCCACAAATGAATTACAGAATCATAAAATGGTTTGGGTGGGAAGGGACCTTAAATCTCCTCTCAGTCCAACCCCCCTGCCATGGGCAGGGACACTTCCACTATCCCAGGTTGATCCCTTCCAACCTGGTCCTTAGCACCTCCAGTTTCAGGGATAAATCTCAGGGATTTTTTCTATTATGTATTTGCACTTACAGCAAACAGCTTCATTAGAAGTTCCTGCTGTTCTTTCACTGCCAGGTTTTTAGCATTTTCATCAAATTCATAGCCATTTTTTGACAAGTAATCCACGTGCCTGTGAAATACAACAGAACGCCAGTACTGTTCCTGAAAAAAAGGGAGAAGGAGGAGAGTTGGAATTTAGAGGGGAAAAACCAGTCCTTAACATAATGCCTAATAATTTACCATCTATTTTATCCACTTATTCTCAAATGTTCCTTTCCTCTGATAATGAGGGTGAGGAGTTAACAATTCTCCTTCAAGTCAATGCCTACCAAGGAAAAGATGGATAACAACTACACTTACACAAACTGATGCAAACAGTTGCCATGTATGTTGAATTCCATTTATATTCCATTTATATTCCATTATTACATTACATTATTATCCATTTATACTATTTAGGCTTGCAGCAGGATGAAACCTTATATGTTCCCCAATATATTATCAGGATAGACAATTCTAGAACAAGTTATTTTATCTGCTGTCCCATAGCAAACTGGAAATATTCCAGAATAACTCAGTAAACTTAGGAGTTTACCTGAGAGACACATAAACATAAACTATAATGCAAGTGTGGCTATTAGACCAGGCTAGCCTTGTTCAAAATAATTATAAACTTATTCAAAACCAGTATGTTGTCATCAGATGTATTAGAATAACTTTTCTTTACCTACATGTATTCCCTCAAGCCAAATTAACAGTTCCTGGCAATCTCATCCCATTATTTTGGGTAGAGGGGAGAATGGCAAACACACTCTACCAGGTAAAGAACAAAACACTTAACTAAATGAAGAATTCATTAAAAATGAAACTTTTTATCTACACATCTATCAAAGAGAATAAATTTCAAATAGCATTAAACTGGTCAAAGGCTGAGGTTAGAATTTTATGTTCATTTCTCTTCTGTGCATTACAGCTGAGCATCACAAGTTTGAAATATTTAAACCAATAAAAATTGAAGAATAAATAGTTATTTTTCTAGAAGTTGTCCACAGGTACATCTTGCTTCAACCAGCCTCTAAATAAGCCAAGCCAGAAGACCTGTGTTTTCAATGATTTTGAATTTGGATACTTAGTACATCTTTCAAAAATTTTTTATGCCTAAAATAGCAAAATCCAGACATTTTCAAGGGCACCTTGACCGGGATCCCCAAATCTGGTATCACAACCTACTAAAAAAACAAGAGTGACAAAGACCTCACTGACCAGAAACAGTTGTAAATAAAACTTTGCATCAGCTCTGCCTGATATATTGTGTTCACTTAGTTGTGAACCAAACCAGAAAAACTCCACAAAACACTGAACCCAAATAACCCCCTTGTGTTTTACTCAGGGTTTGCACTGTCCTGAGAGGTGATTAATAGGGCTCCTGTACAATCCCCACTCCAGGGACACCTGGGCCTCCCAGCTGTGGGCTCCACAGCATCCCTTACCTCCATCTGGCCCTTCTCTGTTGCAACTTGGCAATAAGGGAGTTGAAAAGGCAGGATTGCTACAGCAGGCCGTGGCAGGGTGGGAGGGAAGCGAGCTCCTTTGCAAGGGATACACCTGTGCACAGGAGAAAAACACAGCCACACTCACCAGATGCTCCAGGTCTGAACCAGGCCTCCTAAGCAGCAAGGCACTTTAAAGGGATTTGTCCTTTGGAAAGCAGCAATTAAAGACTGGCTTCAAGACAGCAATGTGTAAGGTTGCATGATAAAGGGTTATCTTTACATGGCAAGCAAGAAAAGATTTCAAAACCAGCAAGGCACACGCTGCTCTAGTTCACACTTTAAATTCCAAACGTGGCACACAACACACCCTGATGCTGAGCTCACATAATGTCTGATTTAACAGCTGTTACAAAGAATAAATGCAAAATATTAAAATAAAAAACCACTGGACAGCTGAAGGCACAGGCTCATTGTTTCATTATATTTAAAGGAGTAATTTCTGGTAACAATCACTTAAGCAAACCATTGACTGGGGAAGAGCTGTGCTTCCTGCAGCACCAATGCAGCATTGACAAAAACATCTGGGTTTCTAAGCTGCTGTTTCAGAGACTTGGAAAAAAAAAAAAATGAACAGGAAGCATCAGTGTTCTGGCTATCTCTTAATTAAGGCATGTGGTGTTTCTACAACAACCCTCCCCCCTCCTTATCTTAATTATGCTGCTGGCTTTGAGTAAAATGTTCTTTGCAATTCAGAGAGCAGCACTCTCTTTCTTGCAGAAGAAGGAAAAACTCAGGATGAGAGACTCACAGTTGACCATCTTATCAATATAATGTGACCTGCACACTTTAGGTGAATTTTCTGGAGGCCAACATAATGATTTGGAGGGAGAAACAGGCAGGGAAGTGACATTTAAACAGAGGTATCCAATTATTTCTCTTATTCCAAAAGCACAGTATTATGAAGTATACCACATAAGTTTAAAGAAAGGCAATCTTCCACCAAACTCTACAACTGTCCATAATTAGTAAAGTAAGGGAATATAAATTTCAGTAAAACATGATGGATTCTGCCCTGGTAGGAAAAGGACACAGGCCACTGAATAAAAAAGGCTACAAATAAAGCTTAGCAACAAAATGTCCAGCATGCAAATTACATTAATGAGAAACAGTTATTTAGACACAGCAGTACAACATTTTATAAAGAAGTAGTTAGCTTTCAGCTAAATATTTGAGCAATTTTCAGCCAAAATGGTTCTTCAAGACTGCAGTTTAAATATTAATATAATAACAGACAGCTCTGATTTATCTATGTCTGATGATGGAGATAATTATAGGATTGGATTCTTTTCAAAGTCAAAACACAGGGGGGAAAAAGATACCAAGAACTCCAAACACTTGGAAAAAATAGAAAACCCTACCAAACCCATCAAAAGCAAATTTCTAACAGCCACCATAACTTAAGAGTTTCTTTACCAAAATGAAGTTTTATGAATGTGTCAATAAAGTGCACACACACCTCTGAGCCAACTAATCAGCTACAAATTATAAAACTCTAATGAGTTACTCCAGACCAGTTTAATAATGGATCCTCCATGCAGAATTCTATTTGGGGAGCTACCATTTGCTGTGCATATTCACCTGTTTCAGCACCAGCTGAAGTTTGCAGTTTCTCTGTAAAAAGGGATTGAAAAGGGATTCTCTGGGATTGAAAACCAAGACAAACAAAGCATTTCCTTGTGAATCATCTGACCTGAGCTGCTGGGGATTTTCATGGATGCCAACGACCCAGTAATGATCATATTTCCCTTTGCAATGCTCTCTGGTGTTGCACACTGGAACCCAAGTGTTCCCAAGGCCTCGGTTCAGCATCCGCACGATCCCCTCGGAATCCACGTAACAAGGGGTGCCTGTTGGACAGAAACGAGAGCATTTCCTCTGACAGGAGGCAAATCACAGCCCAGCAAGATGGGAGAGGTGGATACAGCTGGGAAATGATGCTTTACATGTTTCAGATACCGTGTCCTCTCTCCCAGCCACGGCACTAATGAGTTTGGAGAAGGCGGATTCCTTGGAAAGATGCGCCACCTTCTGTCAGCCAGCACCACTGCTGGGCAACCAGCAAGCTCAAAATTAAAACATTTTAATGGACAAATCGAATTTATACTGCTCGGGCAGATTCCCAAAGGGAATCAGCTATTATACAATTACTTTTTATGTTTATTATAAAAGGTCCTCCCAAGCTATCAATTTGAGGAGGTTGGGGTGCCCTTATGGTGTGTTAACACAGTTTATTTCTTTTGGCTGAGCAGGAAAACCAATCAGGAGAACAAGTTCTGACAACCTTTGAATGGGAAAATATTAAAGATTTCTGAAAAATATATTGAAAGAATAGAAAAAAATATAATTTTGTTTATTGTTTAGAAGATTGGAAGGAAAAGTCCAAGTCCGAAGATCTACATTTCTGAAAGGGCATTAATTAGCCAAATTTCTCCATAGAATAACAGGAAAGTTTGGGTTGGAAGGGACATTAAAAACCATCTTGTTCCATCCCCTGTCATAGGCAGAGACTCCTTCCACTATCCCAGGGTGCTCCAAGCCCCATCCAGCCTGGTCTTGGACACTTCCAGGGATCCAGGGGCAGCCACAGCTTCCCTGTGCCAGGGCCTGCCCACCCTCACAGCCAAGAATTCCTTCCCAATATCCCTTCCATCCCTGCCCCCTGGCACTTTGAAGCCATTTCCCCTTGTCTTGTCCAAAGTCCCTCTCCAGCTTTCCTGTAATCCCCCCAGCAGTGTGAATATTTCTCAACACCTCTCATGCAGGTGTTTCATACCTTCTGCAGAGAATCCAACCCACACCAAATAGGATTTCCTTGTAAGACAAAGAGGGTCTCCATGCAAAATCTGTTTTTTCTTCATTCCCAGCTCCATCAGCTGTACCCCGAGGCACTGGTCCCCATCAAAGCCAGTACCTAGGAAGAAGTTGTTCAATGACTGTGTTAGAAAACAGAAGAATTGGCAAAATTAGTTTTGAATCAAAAACTAATTCTAATGCAGGGTTACCCATGGATACCAGTGTCAGACACACAACTATTTGATATTTTGGACACATGAGATGTGCATAACAACAACTTCCTTAATTTCCTGTAGTAATTCCTTCTGGCACATCTGAAACCCACATTTAATATAATAATTTCACTATTGCAAAATTCTCTCCTTGCCCACAGTTTAATCTCAGCATCCCAACATCAAACATAGGCTCTGCTGCCAGAAGTCCCAGGTCTGTGAGTTGTGATGGATGTGCTTGTAAAAACATCACCCAGAAGAGGAAAAGAAGAAACACCATGAAGAAAAGAAGAAAACACTCTCTGGTGATTACAAACAAATTAAGCAGTGTGTGAAGCCAGTGAGAGGTGAGGATTCAAAACAATCCCAGTTCAATAAAAGACAAAAAGGAGAAAACTACCTCTGTGAAAAACAACCATCAGCTGCTCTCCATGCCCTGCCATGGACACCACTGGGCCTGGGAGGCTGAAGATCTCTCTCTGGACTCCTCCAACTGTGAACACACGGACCAGCAGGGCAGTGGTGGCACAGGCAGCCCAGCCCTGACCTAGACAGATGGCCTCAATCTCTTCATCCTTTGGCATATCCACAGTCCACTCCTTGTTGGCATCCCAGGAGCCAAAATGGATGCAGTGGAGCTTGCTAAGGCACAAAGAACCAACAAACATCTCAACATGAAGTAAATATGATATCTGAAAATACACCAGTGTATTAAACTTTTATCAGAGCCCTCTGATGGAACTACAGATGGCACTGCAAATTTCAAGTGGTCATTTGCAAAGGTGTTGATCTTATTGAAAAACTGAAGAGCCAGCTTGATCTCCAGCACTGTAGATTAAAAGCCTCTAAAGCCTGAAGCAGAGACAGTCAGAAGGTCTGAGGGGAGATTTTTTAGATGGAAGCAGGTAAGTGCCCTCCTTGGCACCCTGAATATCAGCCCTCATTAGAAGTCAGTCATGCTATCTTTCAAAGGGAAAAAAAAATAGAAATTTCAGTTCTTAATAATTGAAAATTGCCTATGGCCAATGCACAGACATCATGCCTTTTGAGGTTACCCATTTCCATTGAGAAAAGCACACTTTCAAAATCAGACAGTACATAACAAATAATACTTTTAAAGGGTGCTTTTCAATTTACCACAAGGCTGTGTGTGTGAAAATAAGAAGAAAGCTCTTTCTTCCAGCTATTTCCACAGAAATCAACAATAAAAAACTATTGAAATTGTTCTTAAATGCAAGAACAGAGTTTAGCTGGCCCAGCTGCCTCAATCTTTCTGTGGTTTTCATAAACTTGTGTTTTTCACACATGAAATTCTTATGGGTATCTCCAAACATCTCCTTAGCAACAGTGTGAAAAGAAACAGCTGAACCTTTATGATTGATCTTTGATCTGAGCAGACTGAAAAACTATTGTTCATGTTTACAATTCCCTTTGAGCCTGCAGTGTGTGAAGTTTCCAGCATATATACATTTGATAGAAGGAATTAAAAAGAAATTCTCGAGAAACAAATTACATTTTTCAATACCCTTGAGGTCTCCAAGTAGGTGGAAGCTAAAATCCTCCTTGGGAGTAGCCCCATAAATAAAAACCACGACCAACAGCCAGAAAAACTCAAAACTGACAGAAGCTGACAACAAAAGACGAAATATTAGAAACCAGTTAAAAGCAGCTCCCTACTCTGGGATTTGCAGAGCGAGGCCATGACTTACCTTGCAAGTTCCTCTGTGCTGTCACAGGCCAGCAGGATGGCCTCAGTGGAGAGGTCAGCCATGGTGTGGCTCAGGGAGTTGGGCAGGTGAGTGGCGTGGTGCACCGAGGTGTCGTGGAACTCGATGTCGATGGCGTTGTCCTGCTCGTCGTTGTAGCAGCGAATGATCCCAACCGAATTCCACACCTGCCAAAAGGACCCAAAAAAACCCATCAAATCCAATCAAAAGCCCTAAATCCATCAGATATACTGCCCTAAAAGCAGCCTGCTGTGATTATTTTATCTGAAAGCAGAGCTGGAGAAAGATTGAAGGTCGGTGCGATCAGGACTTGTGGTTCCTAAAACAGCTGAATTAGGCAGGAAGAAGTTTCACTCTCACTGCTCAGCCATCTTTCTCCCTGCTAAATAAAGTGTAAAGAACTTGCAGACAGAAAGAAATAGTGAATTATTAACATACAAGTCTTAACAGCACAAAGATATCCGCAGTTCTGACTTAAAAAGAATTTTTAAATGGATTTGCTAGAATTGAGTAGCACAGGTACAAACTGCATAGCTTGATTTTTGTCTTAGAGCAAAGTATTCATTTCTAAAGCAACTGAAATGTAAAGCAAAACATCATGGAGTCCTTGCATGAAAACAAAGCTACTTTCCATTATTTAGCTTCACACTGTAAAGTATTAAAAAAAACCATCAAAATATCTTGGATTAGATTAAAACGTGACACAAAATGGACAATATTAAATATAAAAGAAGCATCTAAATCTAAACAACCACACAGATTTACCATGAATCGATGCATGAGATGCACAGGAGTGGAGCCAGACTGGAAGGGCTTTTGCCTGGGGGTTGGCACTGGCCCATCATAGAAAGGCTGTTGTGTAGATGATGGTGGCAAAGCTGAAAAGCCACCAGTCTGATCATCACCATCATCCTCCTTTCCAAGAAGACCAGATCTAGCTTTTATCAACCCAATATCTATAAGTTAAAAAAAAAAACAAAAAACTTACACACAGTATTATAACAGAATATAGGTTAAAAAATTTTTTGAACAGTCAAGATTTCTCTGGAAAAACAAAGCAGGATATATCTGAGTAAAGGATGCTAAAAGATCATGCCAGTAAAAGAGTTCTAGAAAATAAATTCATTGTGTACCTAGTGAGTTATCATCATCATCATCATCAATTACTGCCCTCCTCATATGGCCTGGGGGTTGCACAGGGTCATCAGCATCATCCTCATTATCTCCAGTTTTTGGGGAAGAGGGTGGTTCAATCATATCCCCATTTAAATAATCATCATCATCTCCATCAAACAGATCGTTGTAGTCTTTGGCCACTGCACTGGCAACCTACAACCAGATCAGCCATGAGCACAAAACTTCCTTTGGACATGGAACTCAAGAAATAAATGAACACACAAGAGGGAACTTGCAAGGCACAGAACAGAGTGTTCCATATAACTTATAACCTAAATAATGATATTAATTCAAGAAGTCATTGGTAATGAGCACCTTGTCATTTGGCTTCTCTACATCACCAATATTTTCCAACAGCCCCAGATTTCCTTCAGTGTCTGTGTAAGCAATTTGCTTATATTTTGGGTGCCATGCCAGTCCACAAATTGAGTATTTTTTCTCGTGCTTCATCCTAAAAATAATATGAAAATAATGGATTTTAGTAAGCTCCTCAGGACAGAACCTTCCCCTCCAAGAGTAATTGCAAAAAGTGGTAATTTTTATTAGTAAAAGAAAGTGATATTACACATAATAAGATAATTAATAAGTCACCTTCAGAGTAAACAGCTGCTATAAAAATAGAGCAAGTCTTTCTTTTCTATGAAGAAAATAATTTAAGGTTTAAAAATCAATCAAAATCATATTCTTAAAACAACAGCTTCCTGATACACATTTAGAAGACAAAGGAACTCCTTAGCACTCATTTATTCCAGAACCATCCAGTTATAGAAAGAACATTATTTGTTTCTCTTGAATAAGCTTATAAATTCATCCTTTATCTTTTCCAACCTTTATCCTTTCAAAAATCATTCCATTAATTATTTACATCATCTGTCTATAATTCTTAACATAGAGATTGAAGTTACAATCATGTGTCTTACACAGAATATTCAGATATTTAATAATATCTTTGATTTTAACTAGGGGGATATTTAGGTCTTTTTAAGACCTTTAATTAACCAAATTGCAATTTGCCAGTCTGTCCTTTTTGGCCTTCAGGTGAGGATGGCTGACTGACCTGTTTCCCTTGCTTTAGAAATGAAAACATGTTACTGGGGTCTGGGATATGAGGAAACATTGTTTCCATCAAAGCTATCCTTTAATCAATCATCAGTTACAAAAATAATAAGAGATATACACAGAAAGATTCTAAGATTTCAACAAAATCCCCATTCAAGTCCCTTCTCCTAAGGTGCCTGACAGGTTAAACCAGAAAACCCTGTAAATCTCATCAGGGTTTTTTCAAGAGGCAGAGCTCTACATTTGCACAGAAAAAGTTTTACAGACAAGACCATAAAATTCTATTTTAGAGGAAAAGAGATGAACTTGGGGATTTTTGGAACAAGCCTGAATACCTCTCTATGCACTGCTGGGTTTGCACATTCCACACCACTATATTCCCATCCACACTTCCAGCTGCCAGGAACTGCCCACAAGGAGACCAGACCACGACATTCAAGGGCTAAGGAAAAAAAAACAAAACAAATAATAACAAAAAGTGACCAATTCAAGCACAGTATTCCTATTTTGGAACTTAAAACAGATATTCTGGAATAAAAAAATTAATAATCATCTTCAGCAGACCATATCCAGCCTCCTGTATATGGGCTGGGGTTATGCAGCTCTTTTTCTTTAAAAACTATTATAAAAATTGTTGCTTTAAAAAAAACACTCTTTATTAAACACTATCTATTTTTGTTTCAGAATATGCATCTTCTGTCATTAAAGAGTGCCATGAGGCCAAACAAAACCCAATTCTAGACCTGCAGAAAGAAGCAGAGTGTATTTTGCAAACTCAGCACTAAACATAGCTTTATTTATTTTGAACTTAAAATAGCCCCATAAATTAAAATCCAAGCCTGTGTGTTCTGCATCTTAATAACTCTAGAAGGTGATTCTCTTCAACCCAAAGATTCCCAAGCACAAAGTGAGGCCAAAAGAAAGAAGTCAGGTCTACTAAATTTCAGCTCAATAAAATATGAAGTGAACAACTGACATCTCTGCTCCGTACAGAAATAACACTCCTGACATTTTCTCTGAAAAGCTCTGTATTTAGAGCAGTTTGTGAAAACAGATGTTCTTCAGTGCTCTGCAGTGGGTGAGTCACTGGGAGACTTCAGAGACCTGGTGGGTTACTATAAATGAAAGAGGGGAATGAGAGACACATGAAGGTGTTTGACACCACTCAGGATCTCTGCCCTGTTTTCCAACAGAAAGTAACAGGATCAGAAATTAACTAGAAAATGTGAACAATCATTACCAAGAGAAAGGGGCCAGGCAAGGGAGAGGTACTGTGCAGTAGACAATTTCTAGCAGAATAACTTCTAAATTACAGAGTATTTAACAAGCCCCTGGTTTCTGCACCTACCTGTGTGATGGAGGCATCTGACAGATCAAATTGACTGTCCCAGGTTTCTCTTCTGAACAGTTTAACAACTTTATCTACAGGAACTGCCAGCAGCTGCTCAAAGGAAAAATATTACACAATTTAGAACAGCTTACCTGTCACACAGAACACTCAGCACAGATCCTTCATTCAGAAGCCTCACAGATGTGACTGCCTCAGGATTTAACAGCTCTCCAACATCCCAGCCATGCCAACTGAGAGAGGAAGCTGAAGTAATTGAAATTACAAGGTTCTTTAATGCTTTCCACATGCAAGAGAGCAAAACATGCCTGTTTTTACTGTAATCTTCATTTCCTTCTGGCAGAGAACTGCACCATAAAGTTATAAGTTCTTATTTATCAAAACATGACACACACATACAGTTTTCAATGCCCTGAGCACAAGGCTTAGGTGATTCTTTACCCTCCCTCCCCAAACCCCTTTTGATCAGGTTATAATTTCTCAACAAATCTGATTTGAATAGATGATTCCTAAACCAGATCATTTCATCTTCCATAAAACTACAGAAATGTTACTGGTTGGTTATTTCTTTAGGATTTATTTTTGTTAGGACTCTAACAATTTGCTTTGTAAGAGAAGCAAGACAACTGCTTACATTTTGAATACATGTGTGTGTGAAGAATTAGCCTAAAAATGGAAAAGTATTTGGCTCCATGCAATATGGATATTGAAACAATTTGTACTGAGGGTGATATTCACTTTTCCATGGAAAATTGATATAACACTGTCATAGCAGCCAGGGATTTTGAAGAATCATGGAATCACTTAGGTTGGAAAAGAACTCTGAGGTCATCAAGTCCAACCATTAACCTGAGAGTGTCATCTTCACCACTGTCCCCAAGTGCCACATCCACACAGCTTTTAAATCCCTCCAGGGATGGGGACTCCACCACCACCCTGGGCAGCTGTGTCAGCTCTCACAACCCTTTTGGTGAGGAAATTTTCCCTAATATCCAAACTAAACCTCCCCTGATGCAAACTGAGGCCATTTGCTCTTGTCCTGATGTTTGTGACCTGGGAGAAGACACTGACCCTCACCTGGCCACACCCTTCTGCAACTTTGATCTTCAGGTGAAAAGAAAGGGAGCAACTTACTGAGGAAATATTTACTGCCTAGGATAAAATTTACTCAAAGCAGAGGACAGGACTCCTTTGATGCTCTGTTGAGAACAATTTGATTACTTCCCTCGTGTACAATGTTCCTTCCCATTCAGCACACCAAGACTGTTTAATGCTGGCAGCTGGACTCCTGCCAAACTCAGTCTGGAGCTTAAACAAGGAGCCATTTCCAGCTTTTTTGTTTCCTACAAGGGAACTTCAGCCCAAATATTTTCCTTACTCCCAGGAGGTGCAATTTGGGCTTGCCCAGATTGAATTCCACCATTGCACTCAGAGGCAAAAGAAGGATTAAGATGTGATAAAACAAAGTCACTTACCTTGCCAGTGCCAGGTTGCCAGGCAAGCCTGCAGATTGATTTAGCATTTATCACATCATTACATTTCTGCAGCAGCAGCCAGCTTGTCGTGCATGTCTGAAAACAAAATTTAAAAAAAATAAGCTTTTTAGCTCAGCAAAAATCTGCTGTTTAGTACAAATTCTTAAAGGAAAAGGGTGGGGAAAAAAAAAACCAAAAGGAAGAAATATATCTGAACGGAAAAATCTCTTTCATCAAAATACAGTAGTACATACTGCCTTAAAAATACATTGTCAATGTAGCCCTGAAACTATTTTAATGACAATAAAACTACTTGTAACAGAAATAAGATCACAGAACATGTATTTTTAATATAGTACAGAACAAATGAGCCCATCTATTTTTGGGTTATAGAGAAATGTGGCCAAAAAGCATTTATCAAACCCAGATCAGCTGCAGCAAGGTGACACACAGCAGCCTGAATATGGTCCCAGCAGTAAAAAGAATGAATGGCTGTAATCTCAAATCACAGCACAGATTCATGCATCAAACTGCCCTAGTCCTGGAATATTCTCAGTATAATTTCCCCAGAAGGCACCCACTGTCAGTCTGGAACATGAGATTTCACACAACTATGCTTGTGTCTTAAAAAAGTAGCAAGCCACAAGTGTGGGGGCTATAACTTCAACTGTACTTACAGGAATAATTCCACAGGGATTCTTATTCCAGTCAGTGGCATTTAGCAAAACTAATGCCATATGCAGAATTGCCTTATTAAAGCCTTCACCTGAAAATCTCAAGTTCCTTAGAGCTCTAAGAGCAGAGGCTAAATGTGTTTACTACAGTTAATAAATTGTTTATGATAATCAAAATTCCTCAGTCCTGAAAGCAACGAGCTGAAATTCTGAAATGAGGAGTCTGATGTCAGTTGCTATCCTCATTTTGTCCTTGGCACTTTAAAGTGTTGGCCAATTAGGAGAGATGAACGGAAGGAATCAGGGATTTCACAGACAGGAAGAACAAAGCACAGCTACCCAGGCAACATTTCATAATCAGGTTTTGGAATTTCTCCCAGAAGCAGATAGAAGTATTCTGTGAAGTGTAGCTAGATTTCATCCCCAAAAGGAAAATCCTACTCCAGGAGGGTTATTTCAGTCCAGCTCTTCCTGCTGTCTGTGAAATCCTGGATTTCTTAGGGAAGATTTCATGTGGAAAGGGCAGCCTTTACCTGATCTGAAATGCTCCAGACTCTGACAGAACCGTCACAGCTCGCCGAGGCCTCGGTAAGAGAAGGGAGTAAACAAATTAATAATTAAAGACATAAAGAAATTAATGCTACAAAATGGAAAAATCCCTATAACCAATGCCACAGACACAGGATACACAGGCAGCTTTAAGAAGAAAGCCTCCCTGGTTAAACCACTTTAAGATTTAAAACTTTCCAATGCTGTCATCTTGATAATTGTACTCAGCTCCAAGCTGCTGTAATTACAAACCCTCATCCTTCAAGTGAGCTATTTATTTGCAGAAGAGGCTCAAAATTAATATTAAATTTCTTTACTGAGGCACCTTTTCTCCTCTAAATTAGATTCCAGAAGAACACACAAACTAACTGATTAGTAAAGCAAACTCTGAGTTCTCCTGGGAGGCAACAAGTTGTGACAGACCCCATCACCAGCAAGGTCAGATAAAATTAAGCTCTCTCATCTCATCTGCCCAGTCACTGGTTGGCTTTTTTGGTAGAAAAAATACATTTTAAAATCTTTTTCCCCCGGGGAAAATGAAGTTCAAAGAAGAAAGCAAATAAGTAAAGGGGTTTTTTTTACCAGATAAACATCCTGGGGGTCAAAAGACAGGCTTAGAACAGGAGCATCATGTCCTCTGAATGTTTTCTGCTTGCTGCTATCACTCACTTCCACAACTTTGATCATAAAGTCACTGCAGATCACAATGAAATAAAATTTTTAACACTGCTATTAACAATGACAAACTATATTTTTATGACAATAAAAATTAGGCATTAAATATCTTTTGGGGAAGTAACAGCTTGCAACACTATATGATGTAATGGAAAATGAGAATCTTGAGGCTTGTTACAATAGGAGTCAGACTGTTTTTATCACAAAATTGCTTCTGTTCATGTCAAAATTCATAAAATATGGTTGTTTTTGGAAGAAGATATTATGCACACACAGACCATATGCCTCTTCAGTATAATATTGTACATGATCTAATAAAAATCTCTGCTCAGATACCAGAGAGCTGATGATTTAACAAGAACTATCTGCTGAGTGGGACCAATATTCTTTATTATAATTATTTGGCCAAGTGGCTTTTAAAAAAGAGATGGTACAAGTAGTTTATTTTGTGTAACTTTTTAACAGGATTTTTAAGACCATTTAGTATATCAGATACAATAAGAACATTTTTACAATTTCATTCCTTCTTCCAAAATTGCAGCCATTGCTGCAGTTTAACTCAAAATACCAAGACAAAGAACTCCTGTGATAAACTTCCAGCACCATTCCCTCTCAAAAATCATTGCAACACCCTCAGAAATTTCATTTTAGGATCTAATTCTATAGGGTTAATCATTACTTTTAACCTTTTTCATGTAGTTCATGTGAACTTTGACAGCCAGTTGGATGTTAAATTTATATACAACTGGAAGTTGGAGATTTCATGTAAAAATGGAGAAATCTGGGACAAATAAAATCAATTCTTCTCAGCTGCACTCCTTCACTTCGTGGCTCTCACCATTCTCCTTTAGTATGACAAAGACCTCACTGAGGGGTGGCCTGACAGTCTTGTGAGCTCTTTTTCCTAAAAATGTGGGAGCCTCAGCCAGGCTGCAGGAGCACTGGGGGGGTTATAAAAGTTTTAAAAACAGCAAAGAGTTTGCTCTCTGCCTAATCTCTCTAATCAAAGTGGGATCCTGGGGCAGAGCTGTTCTCAGAAACAAGCACTGGCAGAGGGCCCAAAGCCATGATCCCTGTCAGATTTGGAGATTACAGTGGTTACTGCCCAGCCTCCCAGTTTTGGTGGAGCTGCTGCCAGAGTTCACAGTCCAGCATGTTCATCCAAAATGCTTTTCTGGTTCAGTTCCCACTTAGAGAAATCAGGAAGCAGATCTTTGCCATTTCCCCTGTGGAGCAAAATTCCAGAAAGAGAGGCAAGCAGACAGCCTGAATTAGCTATGACTGCCCAAAGAGCTCAACAAATTCAATTAAGAATCACCTGAGCTTTAAATACATGAAAAAAAATGCACAAAAAAACCCCACTGCCTGCTGGCTATTGTGCCCCCTCTGATAAAGGAGAGTCTATTCTGCAAAAGCACACGTGCTGCCTTAAGAAAAGAACTAAACTCCATATTAAATTCCCCTCAGGCAAGTCTTGAAAGTGTCATCTGTTATCATTTGGCAGATTAGTGATGCTTATGCCAGAGAATGACTCAAAGCTCTCACACAAATCAGAACCAATCTAACTTTTAGATGTGCACATTCATCTGCAGCTCCACGATCCTGAGCAGCTGGGACATCATCCTCAGCTCCCAGTGACAAAACCCTCCATGAGAGGAGACATCCATGAGGGTGAACACTTGTGCCTCAGACTGAGAGCTGAAAACACTCCAGCCTCCCAAAGAAAAGAAATTATTTCACCACACCAGACCTCTACATAAAACCACTTGGTGGATCAAGTATCTCCCAGAGCATTGTTTCCTAAACTCCTCTTCATTTCTTTCTTCCCCTCCACACTCCTGAGGGCATTTTCCAATCCTTTACAGCCCTCAGAGGTTTGTAGGCTCATGGTAGCAATCAGCCTGTGAGGAAGTTTCCAGATTTTGGAGGGCAGCAGAGCTTTTCCTCGTGGTGCCCACATTACCTGGAGCCAGCAGCAACTCTGGAGCCATCAGCACTGAAGGTGACGTGGTTGACGTGCATGGTGAAACGAGTGAGGATCCCATCTGGAGCTCCCTCAGGAAATGTGTGGATCTGGACACTGTTGTTGGAGACTGCTGTGATCAGCCTCCCATTCTGACAACAAAATCAGCCACAAAATCTGTCAGTTATTGATGCCAGAGAGACAAAAATCCCCCTCTGATGTCCTAAATATTTTGGCAGATTAACTGCATTCATTCCAAAAACGTCTGACAGTAAGAGCAGTAAGGGAAATACTCTTTAATTTATATTTTTTCCACCCAAAAATACAGACAAGCATAGTAACTTTAATCATTTATCACTTTAACCAAACTGACTTGCATGCTATTTAGATTCATCTGCTGCAGCATCAGGAGAGGGCACCCTTGGACTGGAATTCTCAGTTAAATGCCACCAGGGAAAGATGAGAAGTCCATGAACTATGGCTCAGTTCTTTGCATAAAACAGAAGGCAGACCTTTACTAAAAATTAATCCAAATTTTAAAAAGTGCAAAACCAAAGAAATAATTATCCCATACTTGGAAAATAATATCTCTTCGAGTTGATAATACTATACCTGAGTTGTTACACAGCAGTAAAACTGTAAAATAATTATACAGAAATGCCTTATTTTATTTTTTATTGTGTGTATTTTTGGGGGGGAGGCAGTATTGTGGTCGGGGTTTTTTGTTAAGGTGTATAAAATTATAGTAAAAATCCTGAAGGTAAAGGAAGCAGCAGTCAGTAGTGAATAATCTAAAAAAATAAGAGATTAGATTTATTACCTAGATTACATCAACATCTCAGAACAGTTCCTCATGACGTTTCATTAATGAAGAGTAACTTTTGAAAAAGGATTTCCTGACATTTAACTCTCCCACTGTTTAAGAATAAAACATCCCTCAAAACTAGGAGCACCTTTTTCAATTTTTCCCAGGATTTTTCCTCATCTATTCTTTCATAGTTTTAGCAATTTCTGGCTCTGTCACTGATTTGCTAAGTGAACTCATTCAAGTCACCTCACTTGGTTTGTGAAACAATAATTAATGTGATGGAAATCTACAGCAAAATACTCTAAAAATAAATGATGAAAATAGATTTTATAGTTTTTGAGGAACAGATACATGAGGTCTGTTAAAAAGGACATAAGAAAGAGGATTCAATTAAGGCAGTAATTCTGAATAAGATTTCAAATGATAATTCTTAAAAGGCAATACAAATATGTTAATACTTATTTATTTCCTCTTTCATACTCCTCTACAAAATCACAAGTAGTTGAAAAACAATTTTACAATTTCTCTTTATCACTGCCAGGTTAAATGCACAATATTTGCAGAACTGATGTAGGCTTCTAGAAGCCTTCTCTTCTAAAATTTCCAAAAATAATTATTTTAGACCCACTATGATTAATGTAATATAAAAAAACTGGACATGAAGGGAAGAATGTGACAATTCTCAAGCTAAGTACATGAACATGCATAGAAAAAATAATTATTTTCTATTATATAAATCCTCTTCTCACTTTGAGAATGCTGGGTCAGAGGCACCTTTAGGCCAAACAACAATTTTGAGGGTGAAACATCAACCAATTATTAAAAAAAAAAGTGTTACCAAACCATTAGTCACTTTGTGAAAGCAAGTTGTGATTAATACAGATTATAATTCCTTGGACTTTAACACAGGCCCACATAAAACAACCTCTTGGCTTTCTTCCTAATACTTGATGATCACATCCTATGCTGGGAAAATTCTTGCAACTCACATGGTGAGAAAACAGCCTAAAAAGTTCACTGCATAATTAGCTTAATCTGCTGGGTTTGTTTCTCAGGAAGGAGATCAAAGTCAGACATTAATATAACTGAACGTGAAGGAAGAGGAAGGAAAAAAACATTACAAAAGTTTAGTAAAAGTGATAATTCCTCTACAACTGTGTATGGGGTAGAATAAATTGTCAGAGGTGATTCTTGTTTGTTGTTACCCAAAGAAGCAGCATCCCTGAGCTGGCAAATCCACACTCTGTAGGAAGATAATAACTGTGAGGAGCTGTGTTAGCAAACCTACCTTCAGAGCACATGAGAAGGCCTTTTCTCCCACATTAATGGACTTTGGATCATCATCATCCAGGTTTTCCCAAATCCTAACATCTCCATCACTGCCACAAGTCACAATGCAGCTGTGGAAGGACACGGGATTTGTTAACATCCAGGAATCTGCATCCTTTTTTAAGCATTTGGTTGTAATGCCAAACGAGGCTTTTTGTGGTTTTGAGGGATTGTTATCAGACCATCCCTCATGAACTGTCTCTGCAATGACAATGAACTTAAGGAAGGAATAAAATAACATGGACTTTAACCATAACAAGTGTATAAAGTGTATCCTCTGAGAGGATCCTTTGAGTTTGTTTTGAGAGGGCTTGGGTTGTTTTTTTTAGTTTACCTCTTAGTCTATAAAAAGATAAATACTAAATATATAGTTTGTATTTATACATTCAAGAACTAGCACACGGAAGAGATGAAAATATAGCAATCCAAATATTGCATTCCTTCAACTATATTTTTAATTTCTTAGTGCATATACAAACGTATCTGCTCCCACACTACACTGATTTGTGCTAAAATCTATGAAGTCACTCTCATCAAATGTGCATGTAGAGTTTTTATATATATAATACTTACTATATATAAACACATGGGGATATATATATGCGCTTATATTTAAGTTACAAATCAATCACTTCCAAACTCAGAGCACCTAAATGTGTCACACAGCCAGTTCTCAGCACAGGCAAAACCCAAAGGATTTCTTGGATCATGCCAGCCATAAATCCATCCCAGTATCTCACACAGCAGTGGCTGATACAGAAACTTGCAGAACCATTAAGATTGAAAAAGCCCTCTAAGATCATGGAGTCCCCCAGCACTGTCACCACTGATCCATGTCCCCAAGTGCCATATCCACAAGGTTTTAAATCCCTGCAGGGATGGGGACTCCCCCACTGTCCTGAACAGCTGTGCCAATGATGACCACTCTTTTAGCAACAAAACTTTTCCTGATACCAAACTGGGAAAGCATCAGACAGGAACCAGCCCATCCCTGTCTCAGTCTCTGGGGATGGTGCTGTTACCTGCCAGTGTCATCGAAGCAGACATCCGTGTGTCCCTCGGTGTGGCCATACCGCATTGGCTTCAGTGCTGATGGCATCTCTGCTCATGGACAGGAGAAGAGGAGAAATAAAAGCAATTAAAAGGAAACACTTCGGGAAGAGCATCAGATGGGGGGACAAGGTGAGAGCTGTTGGGACATCCATCCGTTCAACTACCTGCAGGGATGGGGACATGGGCTGGGGACATGGGCACAGGATGGGAGATGGGGACAGTGTGGGGATGAGGACATGGGAATGGGGACATTGCTGAGAAGGGAGCATGGGGATGCAGTGTGGGGATGAGGTAGGGATGGTGACATCGCAGGGATGGGGACATGGGCTGGGGACATGGGCACAGGATGGGAGATGAGGACAGTGTGGGGATGAAGACATTGCTGGCAGGGGAGCAGAGGGATGGGGGATGAGGACAGTATGGGGATGAGGACACGGGAATGGGGACATTGTTGGTAGGGGAGCACAGGGATGGGGGATGAGGACAGTATAGGGATGGTGACATCGCTGGGATGGGGACACGGAGATGAGAGATGGGGACAGTGTGGGGATGAGGACATGGCAGGGATGGGGGCATGGAGATGAGAGATGGGGACACTGTGGGGATGGTGACATCGCAGAGACAGGGGCACAGGGATGGGAGATGGGGACACTGTGGGGATGGTGACATTGCAGGGATGGGGGCACAGGGGTGGGAGATGGGGACACTGTGGGGATGTGGACACAGTTAGAAGGCCACGGGAACAAAGATGGGGACACTCCTGTAGGGATGGTGACATCACGGGGATGGGGACACGGGGTAAGGGAGAGCCACAGGGATGGGGGCATCGGGAAAAAGACACAGGGATAGGGGATGGGGACATTGGATATTGCAGGGATGAGGGACACGCTGATGAGGTCACGGGGTAGGAGATGGGGATACTGTAGGGATAATGACATTTCAGAGACGGGGATATCGCGGGGATGGGAGATGGGGACACCGTGGGGATGGGAACACGGGGATAGGGAGGGCGGGGATGGCGACAGCGCGGGGATGGGGCCCGGGTTAGCGAGGCCCGGAGGGGCCTGGCACGCCGGGGCCTCTCCCTCGGCCGTCCCAGGGCAGGCCAGAGCAGCCTCCCGCCGGACCCCGGCAGGGACCCCCATTCCCCGCGGCTGCCCCCGCTCCGGAAAGGCCCCGCACCGCCCGCGGGGTCTCGGTGGGGCC
>VZTB01006895.1:93513-120907 GCA_013397245.1 Thryothorus ludovicianus | reverse complement strand
GAAGGGCAGGGGAAGCCCAAGTGAGAGGCTGTGCCCTTCCCCCCCCCTTGGGCAGCACCCCCAGAACAGCGGGGGCTGCGCTCCAGCAGCCGCAGGATCAAACCCCTTTGGAGATCCCGACGGTCATTATGGAATTACTCTGGAATTCCAGCCATCCTGATGCGTGTGCGAGGTGGAATTGACAGCAGTGGTAGTCAGGCAGGTAGCGATTGCACTGCAAAAATCATTAGGCTTTTTATTATTATTATTATTAATAATTTTTTTTGTTGAAAAATAGGAAGAAAGCATCCTGGCTGGTTTGTTGAAGGGTTAAAAAAAATATGCTAGAATTGAACATAACCTGGTATAAAGAGGAAAGAAAGCATTATCTGTTTTCCCTTTATATAGCCTTAATGATCTGGCCCAGTTTATTCCTGTTTCTAAGAAAAAAATGCTTCCAGGCAAAACCCTTTTATCTTCAGTTTTGCTCTGCAGAGGGGTTATTGGTGGTTGGGGCGAGCAGAGTGATTTATTTATATTGGAAATGTGTTTCTCTCTAACACTCACATTGCTGGTAGTTTCATGAATGAATAAGTGACAGGATCACAAAGCAAGCACACTTCTTTAAAAAAAACCATAGAAATATGGCCAGATTTCATTATTAAACCTCGTGGAAGCTGTGTAGAGACATGTTTTCCATGGGTGTATCCTACATATTTCAGTAAATCGTGATTTCTGGCGAGGATAATGTGTTCTAGAGAAATGATTCGGAGCTGAACTGCTTATCAGATGAGTGGGAAGACCAAGCTATTCCTGCTGCAAGCCGCTGCCTGGGATGGAGACAAATGCCTGTCAAATGTGTTTATTTTTCTTAATCACTTTAATTTTCGGAGGCTCTGATGGAAACTGCACCTAAAGTGTTTTGCAATATAAAAGCCATTTTACATTCTGTTCTGTGGAACAACTAATTTCCTTGTCTGGAGGTGCTGCCTGCTGGGATAACTCTTTGAACAGCATGGGGGGAGCTTTTTCAGGAGGGTGTCAGGATGCCGTGGTCACTTGTCCGAGGGACTGTGGCTTCGTGGGACACGGCACCAAACGCCAAGTTACACTTGAAATCCGGCTGGGAATTCGGGCTGCCGCTGGTTTGGTGAATAGGAGCCGGGAATCGCTGCTCTCGCCGGTTCCTGGGTGGAGCAGGGAGCGCTGGGCATGGACCATAAACCTTCCCTGCTTTGCTGCTGGAGATGCTGCTGCGGTTCGCCGAGCGCTGCCTGCATCTCTCCTGCCACACGTGAGCACGGCTTCGTGAAGGCAGCATCCCTCACCTCCTGCACCTGCTGCCAGCTCAGTTCCACCTCCTGGGAGTGAATAAAATATCCATGTTGGGGTTAGCTGGGCATGGCCCCCCTCCTCCTACAGTTCCAGAAATCGAGGGTATTTCCAAGGAAGAAATATTTAGGTTGCCAGTGTACCTTTAGAAAGTCTTTTGTGTGTATGTGTGATACTTGCTTTGATTTGCTGTAAGGGCCTCTGGAGTCAAGCTTAGGTATTTTTAGATGGTATCATAAATCAAAGTAAAGCCAAAGCTGAAGAAAAATAATTTAAGACAGAGGAATTGAGATTTATTGTTATCCTTAGTAGGCTGGGAAGGTCAGGTTTTAAAATGTGGTCTTGTGGCCAAAATCTAATTGGGTGAAATTAATGAAAGCAGCTTGTGACCGGTGAGATTTTGTTTTAAAATAACTTTTATGTAAGTAATGAAAGAAAAAGTACTCCAGTTTATTGCAGCTTGCTCTTCTCTCTCAGGATATTATCAGCTCTACAAAATCAACTTCCATAACAATTCCAAAAATTGATTCATTGTCCTTTGTGAGCTTTCTTTTGTTGTTTAATTAGAGGCACAATACAGCAACGCTTCGTGTGCTGGGACAGAAAACTTTCCAAGTACTTCCTGCACTGGGAGGGTTGTGGGAGCACCAGAGAGGTGGTGGGACCTTCATCCTGGGAGGTTTTCAGGACATGGCCAGGCCATGCCGTGGCTCCCCTGAGCCCAGGCTGGCAGCAATCCCACTCCAAGTGGGAGGTGAGACTGGAGACCCCCCACCATCTGCTCCTTCTTTACACAGAAAGGGAAGCAGCTTGATGAAGCTTGTTGGGCTAGAGGCAAGGATCCAGCAGCTCAGGACATAAAGATCCGGTTAAAGCAGTTTGGTATTCAGGTACCTATTTAAAAAAAAAAAAAAAGTCTACATTTATGGTTTTGATTCTCCTATTGGCGTTATTGATTAGGCATATGGCGAGGCTGTCACTGTCTTACCACAGCTGTGGGTTGCAGCCTACCCCTGGCTAGGAGGGAATATTGTTATCCCTCCAAACAGCAACTGGATATTGGTTTTAGTCTGGGCTTGAAGTCTCAGGGTAGAGGCATCAGCTCGTGAAAGAAAAAGCACTTTGTCTGCAGACAAGAGAGAGGAAGCTCTGGAGGAGGGAGCTGGGCACAGCACAAAACCAACAGCAAAAGCCATCCAGCTCTCTGCCTGTCCTCAGGGACTGTGGCTGTGACAGTGTTGGGTCTCGTGGCCCGAAGTGAACTCTGCTCATCCCCCCACGTGTCTTTATCTTTGCTGTTTCCTCGGGGGAAAGGGTTTCCAGCATAAGGGTTTTGTCAATTCTGCCATCACCGGAGATGCCTGAGGTGTCCCCGTGCAGGACGAGGCTCTTGCAGGCAGGACATTCATTATTTCTCCCAAAAGGAGCTCAGACCTGATGCGTGTGAGCTGCACTGTGCTGGACTCCTCCATTTAACCTTCCCCTCCAGGGAAAAGTACACTCTGTGTTCCCTCTCTTTTATCCTTGCCCTCCTGTCCTGCTCTCCCAGCAGCTCTCCAGCCGTTAATGGAAGGACGTGGCATTTCCCTGGGATGCTGCAGTGAAAGGAAGAGCTGCTTTAGATGGATGGCCCCAAGTGGTAACAGAGCACTGAGTGCCTTCCTTGCCCTTTATGCCTTTTTCTTTCTGGCACTTTAATTATTTTTGCTCCCCGTTTTCCTGGTGGGGCTGTGAATCACTGATGCAGAAGGGTGTGAAGGTGTGATTCCCTCGCTGTAATGCCAAGCAAGTGGCATTTGGGAGCAGCTCTCCCGCAGCACACACACATCTGTAACACACAGGTAGGGTTCAAACCTGGCTTTAGGAGGGTGACATCCCTATTTTCTTCATTTGCTGCCTGCTCTTTTCGTGTTCTGATTAGCAATTCCTGCTCTGACGTGGCAGGAGGGCTCCAGCAGCCCTTCAGACCCCAGGGAAGCAGCTCTGGCTAATGGTGCGTGGCTTTGCAGCATCACGTGCTGCTCCCCCAGCTTCTCTTTCAGGGTTCAGGTGCCACTAATGATTCACGACAGGAGAAAGGTACAAAGGAGAAGGTGGCTTTACAGCTCAGTGCAAGAGCAGCCCAGAAATTCCATCAAACCCCAGCTTCTTTCAGTGGGAAGGCTGAAGTTAGGAGATAACAGGCACTTCTGGGTTTTGTGTGTTTTTGCAGTTTTTAATTGAAAGCCCATATTCTGCATGTTCTTATTCCTTATATGGGTTGCATGAGCAGAATGAGATAATTGAAGGTTTCAAAAGCAATTACAAACTGTCGTATCCTAATTTTTAAGTGCTTGACTTTGCAACCTCAGTGATATCTTTCTGTCCAATTAAAAAATCCCATATATAGACAATTAATGTATTTTACTACAGGATGAATCTAAGAACTTTTTGTCTTCAGTGACTTCAGATTATCACCAGGATAAATGAGATTGCTTTTTTCCCTCTTTTTTTTTTTTGAATTGTGGAGAAAATTCAGTGCTCCACTCTAGGTATTTTTGGATGAAAAATATCAGCATTCCAAAAGCAATCAATGAATCCTGGTCTAAAAGTGATGTTTTGAGTCTCATATGCACGTGTCCTTTCTCCTGTCTTCATTATGTCTTGCCATGCTTTCACTGAAAAGCAATTTGCAAAACCCTGAGAGAAGAAAAATAAATCTTTGATTTGTAATTGCTGAAATATGGGCACTTCCCTGTGATTCCTCTTGGTACCAGTGAGGTGACATTCATCTGCATTGCTCTAATGCCATTTTTCTTCCCAACATGTACCCAATATTGAACCTACCTTACCTTCATTCTACATTTCTGCCTCTCCTCCCTTCCCCTGCCTTTTCCTTTCCCCCACAGCTCTCAGGTCTGTGGGTTTTAAATAAGGAATGCCATGTGAAAAATTCCTGGGTGAAAGTTCCATCTGGGATGCATTTGGCCCCCAGATTGCATGTGAGCCTTTTGGCAAGGCTGCCTTGTTCTTTTACTGAAAGCAGAGGCTCGAACTCAGCCTGCGCAGCCCCGGGGGACTGCAGAGAGGTTGTGTCATGCTGGCTAATCCTGATGATGAGAATGGATTGAATGGAGAGAGGAAGTGGATGCCCTTTTCTTTTCCTGCTTAGTATTTGCCGTGTCAATTAGTTGTAAAAAAAAAAAAAAAAAAAAAAAAAAATCCAAAACCCCAAAACAACACGACAGAAAAACCCACAGCAAAAAAAAAAAAAACCCAGTGCAACATAGGAGCTGTGCATGGTTTTGGTGCAGGAGCATCACAGAATCATAGAATATCCTGATTATGATGAGTGGTGGGAAATATTTCTACATCCTGTCATGCCTCAGGGGTATAGCATCCATACCATATTGCTATCTACGTATCTTGAAAAAATCCTGCTCCACTTTCAACTGAGTAATCAAAAGAGGATTTTTTTCATCTTTTTTTTTTCAAAGTGCAGCAGTCAAAAGGAAACCTCTTATCTATTTGAGAATTCAATATACCTTTGGAAACAAAAGAAAATGAAATCAGCAACTGTAGGTCTCAAAGCAACACTGATTTTAATAATGTAAACTTCCTTCTCTAATGAGTAATAAGCAGTTCCATCTTTCACAGCCTTTTAAAATTGCTTTTAGTAAGGGGCTGGATTGTTTTAATCCTTTTCAGTATGTAAAGCCCCAGATATTTCAATCCCTTAGGGCCTCAGTATTTCCTAGCTCCCTTCCTTTGAAAAGGCAGAGGAAAACAGCTTTCAGAGACTGACAGAATCTGTGACTGATAAAATTTAGGGTGTTTTTTTTATTTTTTTATCCCGAAAGTGACCCAAAAGTGTCAGTTAAGAAAAAGATCTCTGGCATCCCACCCTGTGGATTAGTAGCAAACAGGCATATCATCTAGGTACAGTAGCTCTTTGTACTCTGACCTACTTGTTTCTGTTCTGGTTTGTTCCTTCTTGAAAGGTTATTTGGAAGAGATGCAGAATTTGCTCCATGAACAGCTCAAGCAGTATCACCTGCCCCAGGAAGGGTTTCCTTTTGAAATGGGCCCTGGCACAATGGAGCTGCCAACACCTAAAACGTTCTGCTCTGCTGCATAATCAGAATGAAAACTCAAAAGATAGGTTTTTCTGGAGGGTGCTTTTCCCAAGAGAGGTTTAAGAGAGCTTTTCCTGGGATCAGGCTGGTATTTGTGGGGTGTGCTACTGAATTCACCTCCATCACATGATTTTTACACGGTCAGCATTTGATTGTCACTGCTGTCCTGCGTGCACCAGCACTGCTGTTGCATCGTGTAGCAGTTAACTGAGCTGTGTTCTCTTTTTCCTTAGATATTTCCAGAAAGTGCCTCGAGGAAGCTTCCTTCTGTAGAAAATCCCCACAAGAAGCACAGTGTGAGCTTCCTGGCAACTTGTGAAGCAAAGCTGTCACAATGGCAGAAAACAAGGACAGCAGCGCGAAAAACGCAGATGTGAGGCCCAAAAGCAGCCGGAGCAGGAGCGCAGACAGGAAGGATGGCTACGTCTGGAGTGGGAAGAAGCTCTCCTGGTCCAAGAAAAACGAGCATTGTCCTGATGCTGAAACAGCAGGTGCTGCAGGGAGGTCGGGGGCTAATCTAAGGAGCCAAGAGAGGAAGTACAGCTGCTCGTCCATCGAGCTGGATCTGGACAGGTCCTGTGGGCACAGGTTTTTAGGGCGGTCTCTCAAACAGAAGCTGCAGGATGCTGTGGGTCAGTGCTTTCCCATAAAGAACTGCAGCAGCAGGCACGCCTCCGGACTGCCATCCAAAAGGAAAATCCATATCAGTGAGCTGATGCTGGATAAGTGTCCTTTCCCTCCACGCTCCGAGCTGGCTTTCCGGTGGCACTTGATCAAAAGGCACACGGCCCCTATAAGTCCAAAGGCAGAAGAATGGATAATTGCTGATTTATCCCAGCAGGAGGAAAGGGAGGATCAGCTGCGAGACGAGGAGATTCCCAACGGGGGAATGGATTCTCCCTCGCAGTCCTGTGACTTCACTGACAGCAGCTCCTCTCGGGGTGACCCGAGGCCTGAGCTGGTGACAGGTAAGGTGGCAAGGAGCAGCAGAGACGAGAGCGACATGGACTCGGACGACGAAGTCGTAACTCTGTGCACGAGTTCCCGAAAGCGCAACAAGCCCAAGTGGGAAACGGACGACGAGCTGCTGCGGATGGAGACGCCCCCGAAATACCACACCCAGATTGATTATGTCCACTGCCTAGTGCCAGACCTCCTCCAGATCAACAACAACCCCTGCTACTGGGGAGTCATGGATAAATACGCGGCCGAGGCGCTGCTGGAAGGAAAGCCAGAGGGGACGTTTCTCTTGAGAGACTCTGCCCAGGAGGATTATTTGTTTTCCGTGAGTTTCAGGCGCTACAGCCGCTCCCTCCACGCCCGGATAGAGCAGTGGAATCACAACTTCAGCTTCGATGCCCACGATCCCTGTGTCTTCCATTCCCCTGACATCACGGGACTCCTAGAACACTACAAAGATCCGAGTTCCTGTATGTTCTTTGAACCACTTTTGTCCACTCCCCTGAACAGGACCTTTCCCTTCTCTCTCCAGCACATATGTAGAACGGTCATTTGCAACTGTACAACTTATGATGGTATCGATGCACTTCCCATTCCTCCCTCGGTGAAGCTGTATCTGAAGGAATATCATTATAAGTCAAAAGTTAGAGTGCTCAGGATTGATGTACCAGAGCAGCAAAGCTAGAAGATATTTTTGTGAAAGAAATTTTCTCTGAACAGACGATAGTATGTTCAATCTCTTTTCCTTCTAGGTTTTTTTTTTAATAGCGACTTGATTATTTTTTCTTTCCCTGCATATTATTTACCACCCGAACTAGTCTCTGTTTAAATGTACTTTTGAGTCTTCGCAGCTCTCTTTTTTAGAAATTATATTCATTGTGGGCTTTTGGTACTGTCCCTAGGCTAGAGTTTTATGGAATTCCAGGTAGACTTTCTGGTATTTCTATAGATGGATAGTCGTTAGATCTAAAACCCCCTGAAAATGAGTTTTGAACTTGATCTGTCTTTTCTATGCTAGTTGACACGTGTTGCTGACATGATTGAAATAATGCAGTGTTAATGAAAGATTGACTCATCTGTATTTTCTGCATTTCTTTTAAAATGAGTGCTCTAGCCTCTGTGTGTGTGTGTCTGTCCGTCCCTGTCCGCTGCAGTAAATTCATCAGTCTATTTCTAACATTACTATTCCAGGCAAAATGAAGTTTGAAAGAGGATATGATCTTTCTATAAATATATCAGGGGACTAAATACCAGGGAGAGGAAAAACAATTCAAGTTAAGGACAACACTCAGTGCAGGAACAAACATGTATAAACTGGTCCTGAAAAGATTTGGGTTGGAGAGGAGGAAGACTCGTCGTCGTCAGAGCAGCGGGGTTCTGGAAGAGCTTTTCATTTTGTATAATAGCAGTAAAAAGCAAACTGCTCATAAACTGGGATTTGATCAGTGTCTGGAAGAGATAATCATGTAGTTACTTATGATAGATGGGGCTTGGACTTGGGAACTCTGTTTCTGTGTTACTGTTGCATTATATGAAATACCCAGTTTTTGCTGTAGGAGCTGCCGCTGCTTAAATGATAAAGCACAGGGTGGGAGTGTGGGAAGGAAGATATTTCCTTTAAAATCTGCATATTTAACGATCTGGTTCTGCATGGTTGAGCCTGAGGTGATGGTGAATAACTTTCCTACTTTGTTAGTAGGGGGGGTTGGTTTTTTTTAATAAGTATAGTTAAAAAAGAAAAGAAGCCTTGCTGATTTTTCGTGCAATGTGAAGCATTCGGTCGAATGGCTTCCTGCCAAATTCCATCTACGGGAAAACCATGCATGGATAATGCTCCTAAAAGCATTACTTACATTACATGGACAGGCAGATCTGGTGCTGAGTTGTTGGTGGAATCCCACAGGGCCCAGTGGATGTGGGTTCCAGCAGGAAGCTCCAGGCTGGGCTCAGGGTGCAGCTGCAGGAGGTGCAGCAGTGACCTGCAGTTCTGCTCCCTGTGTGTGCTTTATCTCCTCTCCCAAACTGGGCCCGGAACTCCTCTGCCAAAAGAATGTGAGATGGTGTAATTGTAACTCAAACAACCACATTGTTCCCTCTCCTTTGACCACAGGGAGCCTTTGTATCCTCTCAAAATGCTTTTGAAACTGAGCCCCGAGCCTGCCGAACTACAAATGTGTTTAATTTCGTGCATGTGAAGGATCCTATCAAAAAATCAGCAATGATCTGTGGGTGAGGTTATCACTGAATGGTTGGGGTTGGAAGGGAGCTCTGGAGAGGATCTCATCCAAGCCCCCTGCTCAAGCACAGAATCCCATCCAGGTAGGTTTGGAACATGTCCAGAGTAGGAGATTCTGCAGCCTCTCTGCACAGACAGTTCTAGGCCTCCATCACCTGCACAGTAAAGAGGTTTTCCTCATATTCAGATGGAACTTCCTGTGTTTCAGTTTGTGCCTATTGCTCCTTGTCCTGTCTCAGGAAGAGTGTTCCCATCCTCCTGACAGCTGCCCTTAAGGTGTTGTATGGATTAACTGGTTCCCCACTCAGCTGCCTCTTCTCCAGAGTTGAGGCCCAACTCCCTCAGCCTTTCCTCACAGGAGAGATGCTCCAGTCCCCTCACCACCTTCACAGCCCCTCCACTGGCCCACTGCAGCAATTCCTTGTATTTCTCCTACTAAGCAGCCCAGAACTGGACACAGCAGTCCCAGCTGAGCCCTCACCAGGGCTGAGGAGAGGGAAGGATCCCCTCCCTCAACCTGCTGGCCACACATTCCCCCCTGCAGCCCAGGATACCATTTGCCTTCCTGGCCACAAGGACACAGTTCTGGCTCAGCCCAGGTCCTTCTGCACTGCATTCCAGCAGGGCAGCCCCAGCCTGGACTGGTGTGTGGGGTTATTCTTCCCCAGGACAGGGGCACCTTGCTTGAGCTTCCTTGGGTTCCTCCCTGCCCGTCTCTCCAGCCTGTTCTGGGTCTGGCTGAGTGTCAGCACAGCCTGTTGGTGTGTCAGCCACTCCTCCCAGTTCTGTGTCACCAGCAAACCTGCTGAGGGAACACTCTGTGCCTTCATCCAGGGTGGTGAATAAGCTGAACAAGACTGGACCCATCACTGATCCCTTGGGAATCTGTGTGCAGGCAAGGAGCAATAGAGCACAGTGCTGTAGAGAGCCTGGCTCCAAGACTGTAGACTCAGACTAAGCAATACTTGTATTTGAATCTTTTCATTTCACCTTGTACAGAATCCTGTAGATTTGTGGGCATCAAATCCATCCTGCAAGGTGGATTTACTCAGGAGTTACCAAGAGATCTTTGCTGTGCAACTCCACCAGGACCTGCCCCCCTGCCCTCACCCCCAACCTGAGCAGGCAAAACCCTTTGCACTGTGATGGTGTAAACAGATTTCCAGGGACATCTGCCTAGAGACCGGCCCGTTTGTTTTCCCTGGGTTTTAAATAGGTTTGGAACCAAAGTCTCCAGGGAGAAAATGCTAACACATCAATCCATGGCATCACACACGGGTGAGCGCGCTCCAGGACGAATTCTCAGCTGCTATAAATCAGTGTGGCTTCCTTGATACACTTAGAGTGGCTTATCCCAGCTGAGATCCTCCCTCCTCCATATCCAAATGGAATTGTGGGACTGATGTCAGATGGTTTTTTCTGTAATTTTTATCTTGTGCTGCTTCCGTTCGTTGCCTTTTGCATAAACTGTATTTTATCAAGGGCTAAGTGTGTTTTACCCTGTCACTGCCATTTTCCAGATGCAGTGTTGGGATCTTCATTGCTCTGCTCTTATTCACTGTGCCCATCACGGTGGGATGGTGGGATGGGATTTGGGTGGCTGCAGAACAAAGGAAGAGTTCAAAGTTCAAGATCTGGAGTGACATCACAGACATTTGCAGTCTTCTTGATTAAAATTCTCTTTCAAAAACTCCTAATTAGGGAAAAAAAGCTCATAATTTTAGATAGGGATTAACATTATTTTTATGGCAAGTCCACAAAAATTAGATTTTGTCCGAAAGTTGTCTTTCAGAAGTTAGTGAAGGCCACCATCATTTTCAAAACCAGCCAAGATTTTGTCCCTTTAAAATAAAAGGCCAGGAAAGAACCTTTTTTGGGGTATCATTCCCCAACACACTGTGTTTCAATGTCATTCTGGATTCAGCCTACATTGTTTTGACATGAGTTGATGCATCGCTTACCCCAAAAACATCTTGAGCACTCCAAATTTAGGAGACCTATATAATACAGCAGTTGGGGGAAGAAGGTGTGGCACATAAAAATAGTGCCTTGGGACTGGGGGGCAGTTAATTGCATTAGTTTAGAGAAGTCACATGTGGGAGGTATTGATAAATGGGATTTTGTGAAAGTTCCCACTATTTTTTCCTGTTTTTTTGTCCACCTGTGTGACATTTGTCCCTAATGACACAGACTCGTGTCACACATGCAAAATCCATGGCATGAACTGTTTTTTATGAAATGGAAGAACTCAAAAGGTCTATTTTATTTAAATCCATTTACCTTTTCTCTTCTTTCCCTCTCTATTTTAAATAAACCTGGTAGGACTGGTTTTACAATATGCCAAGAAATGTCATCCTAAACTTTTCCTGCCACTGCTGTAATTAACAGTCCTATCAGTGCTGCTCATTCCAGTGCCACCTTAGAACTCCTTGACCCAAAGACAAGCAAGGCTTGAATTCAGTTTTGAAGCCCTCTTAAAAATTAGCCTCAAAAACAGGGTAAGAACTTCCATTTTCTAGAATCACAGAATCCCAGAATGGTTTGGGTTGGAAGGGACCTTACAGATCCTGCAGTTCCACCCCCTGGTTAAAAAAAAAAATCTGATTTTCATAATTATTTTGATATAAAGAGGGAAAAATCGTCAAGCTTTTGAGGCACGCTGAGCAAACTACATATACAAGGGTTTTTTTATGGGATGGTTTAGAAAAAAACGAAACTCTTTCCATTAATTGTGTCCTCTGGAGTTTGCTTTTGCCTGGGATGACTTTTTGCAGGTCTGTAACAATGTCACCCGTTGGCCTGGGGCCATCGATACAGAGCGACTTCAGCTCCAGCAGAATCATTGATGGGCTTGGGACAGTTTGTGTGTCTGATAATTGGGAATACACATTTCTTCTCAATTTTCCTATTCTCAGCATTTCTCTTGATGAAATCCAGGGTGTATTTGGAGCAGGATATGTATATTTATAGCAGCACATCCAACTTAAAAAAAAAAAACAAACAACCCAACAAATTATCATGATTTAAATGCTTTCCTTTCAAAGGTGCTGGTGGGCTTCCAGTCGAAAGAAGAAATCCTTGTATGATGCAGTCATACAGAGCCTTACTATAAAATTGACATGCTCTTAAATAATTAAAAACGGGGATACTTTAATTTTGAAAAAGGATGCTGGAGGAAGGAGGTTAAAGGAAGCTTTTAGTCAGATCCAAGGTTAGATTTATTGATCTAGTGATCAATCCTTTTCTCTTTCCTGAATTTAAAGCTAATGGGAGACTGTGGTCAGAGATGAGTGGCTTTTAGTTAAGGTTTTTGACTCTTATAAATAATACAACAAATGTCCTAGTAAGTAATATGAAATAAGATACTCGCTCATTCTTTTTAAATAGAACAAATGTGGCAAACAAGACTCAGCTGTAATTTTTGAAGTCATTTATTAGACAAATTGCTCTTCTCTACTTCTTTTACAAGAGAGACATAAACCATTATATTATTTATTCATGAATCATAGCCATTAAGATGATAAATCAAATTATCAGCTTCCTGTCTCTCTTCAGTTTTAATCATTTTTTATAGTTCATGCACTATAAAGACAGCTTCCTTCCTATGAAACAAGAGACCTTCAGAGACCTTTTTATTGTAAACGTACATTTCCTTCCCATTTTTAAGTATATCCTAGTGATTTTCCCTGTCAATTTTACCTGCAATAAAAATCCAATAAGGAACTTGTTCATTGATTCAATATAGCCAAGTTAGCCATGAAGTAAGTGATTTTGGTTAACCTCTGAAACAGTGGAGCACTGGAAAATGCATTTAGAGGACTTTTTTTCTGCCACCCCTAAATGTGCACAGTGGCAGCGTATATTTACTAGGAACAAATATTTAATAGAGAGAAATCTTGACACAAGCTCACCTACAGATAGGCAGACCCTTCACAGAGTGTTTAATGTGATCTCTGTGGTAGTATCGCTTTTAAAATGCATTTAAGCTTCTTTTATTTTTTCCCTGCTCTGTTCACACAGCCAGCACATCTTTTCCTCTGGTGAGGAGGGAGAGCTGAGGCTGCTGTGTGTGAGCTGGGATGGTTTCACACATCCTCCCCTCCCTCGCTGTCCGCCCGCGCCTGTCTGGCCCCGCATCCCGCACGTGATGGGGCGTGGGTGGTGGAGTGTCCATTCCAAAGGGAGTGCACATCCATCATCCCCATCCCCATCTCCGTCTTCATCCCCATCTCCATCCCCATCCCCATCTCCATCCCCATCTCCATCCCCATTCCCATCCCCATCCCCATCTCCATTCCCATCTCCATCCCCAGAGCAGTGGCAGCTGGCTGTTTCTAAACCTGAGCATCCTCTCTGAAGGATCCTCCTCACTCAGGAAGCACCGATGAGGTCAGAGGTACCCAGGGTGGAATACTCAGCCGTGCTACAGTGTAAAAATCAATACTTGTTTACTCAACTCTATGAATAATAGAGTTTTGAACGTAAATATATAATTTATGCATCTGAAAATCTATAGCGTGGGGCTGGCGGGAGGTGCAATAACTTCCCTGTATCCCTTTTAAAAATCCCCTGGGTGTCTGGGTGATGCGTTATCTGGACAAAACACATCCTCAGCCCAGCCTCCCCACAGACAGGTCATTGCAAACATCTTCCTGCAGGGATTCTTTAGGGATGACTGCCAAGTGCCCCATGGATGGCATTGTGTGGGCAGCCCAGATATTTTATTGCTGGAGAATCCCGTGAACTGTGTGGGTTTGGGACCAGTCTGAGGGATGCCTGCAGCATGCACAGCTCCCGTGGCTGCCACAACGTGATCAGAGGGCTGGAGCAGCTCTCCCGTGAGGAAAAGCTGAGAGAACTGGAATTGTTCAGCTTGGAAAAGACAAGGCTTCGGGGTGACATAATTGTGACCTTCCAGTGCCTGAAGGGAGCCCACAAGAAACAAGGAGAGGAACTTTTTAAAGGAGCATTGAGTGACAGAGCAAGGGGGAGCAGATTCAAACTGATAGAGAGTAGGTTTAGATGAGACATTAGGATAAAATTCCTCCCCATGAGGGGTGTGAGGCCCTGGCTCAGGGTGCCCAGAGAAGCTGTGGCTGTCCCTGGATCCCTGGAAATGTCCAGTGCCAGACTGGATGGGGCTTGGAGCAGCCTGGGATAGAGGAAGGAGTCCCTGCTCACGGCAGAGGGTGGAATGTTGGGATCCTTAAGGTCCCTTCCAGCCCCAACCATTCCATGATTCTGTGAGGAACATTCCCACAACACAATTACCATCATTTCCCAGGAAGGATTCGTAGAGGGCCAAATCCAGAGTGCCTCTGCTAAAGGTGGGCTTTGGGAATGTGGATCCCTCTTCCCTGTCCTCTTGTTATTCCTGTGGTTCTGCACATCAAGCAGGAAAAACACTGGGCCCATGTTCCATCCTAAAATCCAACATTGCTGGGAAGCACCATCTGAAAGATTTGAATCCAAATTCAAGGCACGAGATTGTTTGGCTGTCTAGAAGCTCTTCCATCTTATTTTCCTTAATTATATTTTTAATTCTTTGGGGGGAAAAAAAGTCTTAGTTATTTCTTAAGTCTGATGTTGAGCCAGTAGCTCAGAGCATCTCTTGAGTTTGTTTCAGATGAGCAGAATTCATTGCCAGACCTTTTATTTTTAATGTGTGTCAATTGGACTAGACCACAGTCCACGGCTTGTGCTAATGTGGGATTTTTTTTGTTCAGGAAAAAGCTGGATTTGTCCTCCCTAGCAGTTACACAATTGTATTTCTAGGTCAGGTCTTTATGTGTAGCCAAATGAAGTTTCAAATTGGACAAAACACCTAGTAAGGGTCTTGATGCTGTTATGATTAGAAAGTTGTCTGATCAAATTTTGTTTCCAATTAAAAAAAATTGGATTAGCTTTCAGATTGAGACCTTCGCTGTTATTTTTAGTCTACAACTAATGAACCCCTGAAAATAGAGTGTATAATGAAAATACAGTGATTGGTTCTGCTGGGATGGTTGAGAAAATACATTAGCAGATCAGAAAGGGTAATAAATCTTCTGTCACAACCTTCCTCATTAAACTAGATAATTTGAAATTGCCTCTGGTGTATTAAACAGTTCATTATTTTGAGGGGAGCAACACACAAGACAAAAGAGTTGTGTTCTTTTAATTGATATCCAAAGCCTGAAAAAGAAAAAAAAGGTTTTGACTAAATTAAGCAAATTTAGTCAAGAATAATCAATCTGAGCACTGGCTGTGTTGTTTGGAGACATCCAAAACTTCTGACTCAAGGGAAGGAGGAAAGGTCTTTATGAACACTGGGGCAGTGAAAAGGGAGTACCTCTATTAAATATAACATTTGCACAGCTGCAAATTGAGGTAACTTCAGGTTTGTGGCTATTTTTTGGATGGTTTTAGCATATTAGAAATTAATCCTCCCACACGCCCCCAAATCTAATTTCTTTATCAGCATTGTAGAATTATTCCAGAAGCATCTCATGCAACAAACATGCAAAGGGTGCTGTCAGCCTGAGGGAAGGGTGTCTGCAGGAGCAGGAAGGGTAACCAGACTGGGAGAAAGAGGAGCAAGAGAGGGGAACTGGGTTGGAGCAAGGAAAAAAGGCAGAGCTGGGGCACAACAGAGCCTCTTCTCTGTGGGGCTGGCCACGACCTGGCAGCAGTGGGAATGGGAACCTCCACCCTGGTGGATTTTTGACATTTTTGACCTGGCAAGCTGGAAGCTGAGGACAAGCTGAAGGCTGTTTTTGTCCCTCTGTTCCCAGCAGAACCTCTGGCAGCAGCCTGGGAGCTGCCTGAGATGTCACTGCCACCAGGGCACCGCAGGGCTGGCCACAGGGACATGCTGTCATTTTAGCACTCCTGTCATTTTTAGACTCTGAGACAAATTCTATCCCAGCGTGGTGCTGCTGGCTCTGGAATCCTTGTACACCAGGAATCTGGGTCCTGTGCCCAAGGAGAGGGCACATCTGAAGGGGAAATAGGAGAATATTTTATTGGGGAGGATATGGCTGAGGGGGATGCTGAGTGGGAGGGTGTGAGTTTGAGCACTCAGCAGAGGAGGCATTTCATCATCTCACTAGGGACACACACATTTATTAAGGTAAGATTAAAAAAAAGTTCCCTGTTTCAGCAAAAGCCTCTTCCCAAGTCTTCCCCTCCTCCAAAGGAGCTGAAAAAAAAATAAAAAAATAAACCAGCTCTCCTCCTCTTTGCAGCCAGCCTTCCTCACACATGAGCAATGCCTGGTTTCTGCTGGATATTCCCTCCTGACAGGATCTTCTGCTACCACAGGTATGATCTGTTGGTACAAATTACCTGAGTGGGCGGCAGATTCTTGGCTAGACAAAAGGCCAGCCAAGGAATAAAAGGATCTTTTCTTTCACAAGGAGCTGGGAGGATGCACGGAATACTTTGATATTGTGCTTCATATAATAGCAAAAGCATCAGGAAATAATCCCCTGCCTTATCTGATGTGCCCTTTTATTGATTCCAGACAGGCAGGATTATCGAGGGGGACAGGAAGGGGAGGAAGGAGACAGAAAGAGGGGGCAGGGAAACTGAGGAACCGGAGTCACCTCTTTCCAAGGGCTTCCCAAGCTATGAGTTGTGTCCCTGCTCTGTAATTTTCTGTCCTCCTTCCTCCAGCCTGCACTCCTGATTATTCCGATACCCACCCACTGTCATCAAATACAACACCCAAAAGCACACTTCAGAACTTTGTTTGCAAAATGTTTGGCCACGTTAGGGTGGAAATTATTCCAGATAAATTAATTCAGCACTTTATGAGCTAAAAATGGCACGTTTGTTAGCACACAAAGAACATATGGCATTAGCAAATGAAATTTAATACTGTAACAGCTGAAATCACAAGTGGGTCTTATCCACCTTAACCTGAAATGTTCAGTGGGTGGGAATAAAGCAAAAAAACCATGTACACTTCCCTCCATTGCCTGCTGGCTGGAGCGCTGTCATGAGCACCCAAAATTCCTTCTCGTACTCTGATTCAAAACTTGATTTTCTCTAAAAGCAGAACACATCCGTGGCCACACCAGGCTGGGCCAAAAGTCCATATGGACGAGTCCTCTGTATCCCAAAGTGGCCACAAGTGAAGGCTCTGGGAAGAGCAGCTCAGGCAGTGGCCAGCTCAGTTTATCAATGTGTGCTTTACTCATCTCAAAACAAAAATAAAGCATTATTGTATGAAGTTGTCTTGAATGAAACACTGAATTCTTGCATTGGACAATGATCTGGATCCTGGTGTGTCCCTCCCAGCTCAGGATATTCTGAGATTCTGTGATTGTTTTTGAGCTAAATATCAAAAAGTGTCTGAATTTCTGTCAGCAGAGTCATTGCAAACAACTGACTGCAAATCAGTGAGTGAATGAGAGTGGATCTCCACAAAAGTGCACTTAATTCATTTGCTAATTACAGATCGTTTTTAACTATGAAAATACATTTTAGCAGAAGTGTAATATATACATTGTCTAAAAGAAAAGCAATTCCTAGTGATGCCTTCTGGGGGCTGAGCTGGAGCAGAGCCCAGCCAGAGCAGGAGGATAAAGCAGGGATTTATTAAAGGCCTCACTGGGCACACCTGGGCAGCACAAGAGGCCAACTGGACTACACCCAAGATGCCCCAGAATGGTCACAAAATGCACACTCAATCACAAGGTCCCACACTTTTACAAGTTCTGATCCATCAGCAGATTGGAGTTCATTGTCCAATTACAGCTCCAGGTTATGAAGCTCCATCCTCCTGGCTTTTCCTCCTCTCTTCACTGCTATTTTCATTTTTGGGCCTGAAAGTTGTCCTTGATATAGAGCTGGAGAAGGAATTGTTTTGTCTCTTTACTCTGTGAAGAGAGCATAGTAGCACTTAATATGAAACTTAAAGCTACCCACTAAAACAGCACAGGATCTAAAAAAATATAGAAGTTTAAACCTAAGGCATCACTAGCAGTTGCAAAAAAAAAAAAATCCTCAGTGAAATATTTGCTCCTGTTTGGGGTGTTGGTGCTCTCTGCTGTTTTGGCAGCATGTCCTGTTGTTTTCCCAGAGTCCTGCTGAGGGAAGGAGTGTGACACGGTGCTGAGCAGGACTGGTTTCCTCAGGTGAGCAGCCGGCCTGAGCGCTGTGACACTGGGCTGGAGCAGCACCAGGGAAGGGTTATTCACATTATTTGTGCTGCAGACTGTATGAGTTTCAGAGGAGCCCGACGCTGGGGGCCAAGTGTAAGAGTTTATAACTCCCACATGTCTCTCCCCTGATAGGGAAGTCAAGGGTTTTAAAGTCCTCTTTAGTAAAAAATGCACTGGACTCATGGTTGATCTCTTTCTCTTGATGTTTATTCTTTTCTTATCTACAATTTCTGCATACCAGGCTTTACACCAGCCTAGAGTGAACCTGAAAAAGCCTAAAAAGTCTCTAGCCTAAAAAGCCTAAAACAAAAAGCCTCTAGCAGCCTAAAGCCAAAAGTTTAGAAAAGTCTAAAGTCTAAAAAAGCCTCCAACACACAGATTCAAGGTTCTCTTAAAGATAATTCCCTCAATTATCACCACGAACGTACATTATTTCTGCTTTTTTACCAATCACTAACTAAACTTCTATTCATATAACAATGCACTGTGGCAAATTCTAACCAATCATTGAGTGTCCAAAACACTGCAGAAATGGGGTAGATGAAGAAGAAGGAAGAAGCCTAAAAATCACAAGCATCCTCCATCTTGTCTTCATTTGCTTACCATTCTAATAAACCCAAAAATCTACATTTCTCTATGTGATAAATTACATATTATGCTATCATCTAATTTACATTAATGAAAATTCTGTCTCATCCCAAAGCTTAGGAAGCCTCTTCCACGGACGAAGGTTAAAAGCAGTATTTTTCAGAGGGTTTGAATCCTTGAAAACATGCAGGGAAATATTCTCTGCATTCCAAATTCCAAGAGCAGGCCTCGAAACCAAACCAAGGAGCCACTCCACGCCAGGCTGGAGACCGGCAGAAGCTGCGGGAGCTCGGCGGCAGCGCCTTAACCAAGGCCGGGGCTGCACTCATGGGATGGGGAATCAAAGCACGGGAATTTCCCGGAGGAGCAGGAGGATAAACGAGCTCCAGCCAAGTGGAGCAAAGGCAAGGAGGGATGCGGGGAAGGCAGGCAGCGGGGAGCGGGGTTTGCTGCAGGCGCTTTTGAAGTGCCCGTTCTGCGAAAGCGCCTCCAGCGCAGCCCTGGGGAGCACGAAAATAACGAGGCAATTATTGTCCTCACATCCCGGGGATGCTGTCAGAGCTCAGCCCGGGATGTTTGGCCGTGCGCTTTATCGCAGCAGCCAGTCCCTCTGCTTTCTAAATGGCCGTAGAGAGGAGTATTCCCGCTAATTAATTAGGATGCCTTGGCCCCTGGGGCGGGGAAAGAGCTTACGGTGGGGATTTGGAATCTGTTTCCTCGGACAATATCGCAAACATTGGCAGGAGGAGGAGGGCTGGTCCCCAGGCAGGAGGGCTGAGGGAAGGGATGATGCTCACTCACAGCCTGGGGCGGGGGAAGCCTCGGGATCAATTCTGGATGTAGGATTTCCACGTGTTAGAAACACTATTATTATAAAGTTGGCTTTTTGCAAATATTACTGCACATATAAGGTTGTTATAAATATGTATTATAGTATCGGGTTTTCTTTCCTTTCTTTCTTTTTTCTTTACGCACCCATAGAGTGGATATTTAGATGTGTGGTGTAGAAATGGTTTTAAAGGCAGAGTTTTCTCTAGGAGTAAAGTTGATAAAGTGTCTGTGCAGTGAGNGGGGTGGGTTCTGTGGGACAGGTGTGCTCTTGGCTCTTGGCCAGAGACACCCCAGCCATATATTTTGTTTTATTGTCTTTTATTAAACCTTTTAAATCCTAGCAAAAAGGTGAACTTCGTTTTTCACACATGCAAAAAGAAAAATATCCACTGCTGAGTTGACATTATTTTGCCCCTCTTCAACGACACCCCACCAGCTTGCACAAAGAAAAACTTGCTGCTCAAACTCAGCGGGATTGAGACTTTCTTGCCTCAAACCTCATCCAAAAAGCCCTGAAATCAGTGAGAAAGCTTGGAAATGAAGTTTGGAGCAGGCTCATTCCCAACCTTCCGTTATCTCACTTGCAATTTATGACTGAAATCGCTGTAATTCTCCCCAGGGAGAATTTCTAGTATTTAAACAGCTACTACCCTGAATAATTTCTTCCTGTTTTCATAAGAGGAACTGAGAACATTATGTTAAATGCCTCGAGAGTCCAAAGAATAAAGATTTTAATGGAAATTTCTGAATTTATTATCATTGTGAGAGATGTGGCTGGAAACAAGCCCAAGGTTAAAAAGTCCAAATTATTATTTTCTTTCCTTTTTCTTTTATTTAATGACTCTGGAAATGATCTTGACTTCAGTTAATTCCAGCTCTATTTTCACTTTAAAGGATCTCTTTTAGGCAGATATTAAAAATATATGTCTTGTTAATTTATAGGACTCCTTCACAACTGGGCGATTTTTGACTTGACAAATCCATTTTGAACCTAAAATACGACTAAGAAGTGTACTTCTGGTTTGTATATTAGTTGAGAAGTCCGTCCCCGTCCCGGGCTAATCTGTTTTCTGGCTGTACTCTTCCAGCAGGCTGCTGGAAAAATAAGACCCAAAGAAGGAAACGGATTCTTAACAGAGATCATGAAAACTGCTTTATTCTCAGGGTATTTTTGCATGGCATTAGCAACTAAAAGGCACCACTTCAGCCTGGCACTTGAGCTATTTGCTTAATCAGGGCCTGAAAGCTGAGGAGGAGGAGGAGGAGGAATAGCTTGGGCGTTATTCCCACAGAACTCCTTGGAGCATTAAGTGCCTGTTAGCTGGTGGGACAAGATTTTACTGTATGAAGTCGCAGTGGGTGAAATTCAGGGGTTTTTTTTATAAGGTAAGCCAAAACGGACAAAGGAATTGCAGCAATCAAATCCCTGCCCGGAGCAGGGAGGGTAGAGGTAAGATACAAAACTCAGTCCTGGAATGGAATAAACTCTCCTAGCTGCATCAGGCACTTGGTAAATGCCCACCCCAATTTAGCAAAGAAAAGTTGGGGGAAAATTCTCCCACTCTGAAAGATTCCTAAAACTCCTGATATTACCAGAACATCGGGAAAGCAGAAAATGCAGCTCAGCCCACGCTGCCACACCCCCCGGGTCAGCTCTGGATGTAACACTCTCACAGAGTGTTTTTTACTCAATACTTCTGTCAATAATTCATCACATGCCCTTCAGCAGCACCTTGGTCACATCAATGACTCAGAGATCTTTCAGGAACTCAAACGATCCCTCCGTGCCTCATTCCCTGCATTACTACAAGCCATTTGCCTGTAAATGTGCTCTTTGGCACCCATCAGTGGAACATTGACCTTGCCAGGATGGCCACACCATCAATACACATCTGAACCAGAGACAAGAACAACTTGGGATCGAGCATTTAAACGTCATGTACAAAATCCTAAAATCTTTTATGTTGGCAAAGACCTCTAAGATCAACGAGTCCAACTATTTCCCCACCACTGTTGTATTCAGCACTAAACCATGTCCCTGAGGCTCGTGTAAAAGCAGAGACCTCAGAGGTTTGCAGAGAAAAGGGCCTGAGCACAGAAGCATCTCCCAGAGAGAGAATGGATCCCAACACAGAAAGATAAAAACGAGGCACAAAGATACAGATAATAGGGAAGTGCTGAAAAACGGAGTGATTGAGACTTTAGCAATCCAGGCACATCCTTCCTGCTGGGAGCTGTTCACAGGATAGCAGAGGACACCAGCAGCCATCCCATGGCACAAATGACACTGTCCCACAGCCTTGCCTTGGGTGGGTGTCCCATGCTGCTGCAGATGTTATCCCAGAGTGCCAATGGCCAGGGGCCTGGAGGCTTGGCAGGGAGAGGATCACTCCACATTCCTTGCCTTTCTCCTTTTCCTCAGGACCTGGTGTTGCCCACAGTCATGAGGCCAACTGGACCTCTGGGCTGTCCCACTGTGACTATTCAAAAATCTCTCCCCCAGGGATGTGTGAATGTGACTGTGTGTTTGTATCTGTCAGCATCTGGGCCATGGGGAAAATCAATTCTGCCCTCAGTGCCAGGGCAAAGCCTCCACAGTCAGTTATTCCTCACCTCCTCCTCCTCCCTCTCAAAAAAAAAAATAAAAAAATCTTTGTTTACAATCTCAACATCACAGTGAAATAAAATAATGAGTCCTTTTATCTGATTTTCAAGGTTTTGGATAAAGAAATTTTCCAGCTTTTTCTCCACAGCGCTGAGCACTTGAAAACGTGATCCTTCAGAGAATGAAGGGCCATAATTCTATATTATCATCTGCCTGTTGGAGCCGTGGCTGTCAGCCAGACAGCAAATGTCACACAACTCATTGAGAGGCGGCGAGGATTGCAACACCACGCTGGGAGCCACGCTCTGGGACTGGGCATGTGGAGCAAAGGGGAAGGGCAAGAAGGCATCAGAAGGAGGAATCACAAGGAATTTTGGACATCAGAAGGAATTCCTTCATGGAAAGGGTGGTTAAAAACTGGAAAGGGCTGCCCAGGAAGGTGGCGGAGTCACCGTCCCTCAAGGTGTTCAAAGAATGACAGGATGGGGCACTCAGGGTGGTGGCAGGGTGGTGACAGTCACAGGTTGGACTCGATGATCTTGGAGGTCTTTTCCAGCCTAAATGATTCTGTGATTCCATGGCAGAGATAGTGACAAAGGTTTGGATCACTCCAGGAAACCGTGGTTCTCAATTTGGGGGTGAGGAGAAGGTGAGCACCTCTCTGAGAGGACAGATGACAAGGTAGGTTCCATTGCTGTCACCCACAGAGAAACTTCCTCCTTCTTATTCACTAAAAAAGAAGAAAAAAAAAAAAAAAGTGAAGAGAGCTGTTTTCTGCTGCCAGACATAATCACTAACTCCAAAACCTGAAAACAAACTCACACAGTAACTTGACACATGATCAAGGCTTTACATATCCACCACTGTGAGAAGAAAATGTACCCAAAAAATTCTCTCGTTGTCACAGAAAGCTCGTGTGTTAGTACCAAAGTGACTGTCGGAGTGTCTTTAATGACAGTTCACCTGCTCACAATTTCACAACAAGCAGACAGCTACGCTTCCTTTCCAGTTCAATCCAGTTTATCTCCTCTCCTCAATAGGGTGAATTTGCCATCCCCATGCACTTTGAACCAGTTTTATGATTTTATCTTCATGGCAACAAGCCTCTGCTTAGAGGAAGAGCACTTATTAACTAGAGACAGCGTCGTTTTCAAAGTGATTTATTTTATGAGAGTTTTGAAATAAATGATCAGTCAGTGATTGGCCATAGGGGAAAAGCATATAAAAGCTTACCACATGCATTGAACATACCATCTGGTATCCTTTAAAATCTAGCTTCAGGGTGGCTCAGCTAATTCTTCAGAGCGCTTGATGTTCACAGAGCACACTGAGGCATGAATTGAAAAGCGAGTGACATCGCCCTGTAAGAATCAACACTGGAGCTGAAGATTAATATCTTATATCTCACTGTTCCAGCTCATCAGCAAGAGACTGGCATATTCTTAATGAAGGCTGACGTTGCGTTCCAGAATTTTAAACTTGCTAAGAAAAAAAAAAACCTTTTATTTTCGGGTTGGATAGAGAAGTGATGCCTGCACTGTGTGCTGTTCCTCCTGACTGGCTGATGTAAAAGGGAGGTACAACAAAGATATTGTTATTGTTCCTTTGAATTTACTGTTCATGGCATGAACAACCCTCCGGGTGAGATAAAGTTCCCTGCCTCTGATGCCTGTCACAACCCAAGATCTGTGTTATTGTCCCTGAAAAGTACTGAATTGGACAATTTAAGTATTGTCTGTTGGGCTTTTACCCCAAAACAAAGGCTGAGGCAGGCAATTATGCCCAATTTTGTCACTGAAAGACAAGAGAGATGCTGAAACCGGAGGGAGTTCAGCAGGGGCCACTGGCACAGTTGGGGGCCAGAGCATGAAGAAAGGCTGTGGAAATTGTATTTTTGAGCTGGGAGAGAGGGTAGGAAGGAGCAGCCTCCAGCCATCCAGGCGGGTGGTACTGAGTGGGCAGAGGTACGTGGCAGGAGGACAAGCCACAAGTACAGCAAGGGAAAGTCTGATGGGATGTGGGGAATAATGGCAGCACTCACAGGGGCTGTTTTTAGGGATGGAACATCGAGAGGTTGAGCAATCTCTGACTTTGGAGACACTCAGAACTCATGCAGGCAAGGTTCACAGCTATCCCTGTGTTGAGACAGAGGTTAGGGCCAGAGCTTCCTTCCAACCCAAATATTTACATGAAGCTGAGCTAAAAACAGAGTGGCCAACACTTGTAGCACGCAGGCAGCAGCACAGGCCCTGCAATGCAGGCCTGTAGTGAAGAACTTTCCTCACAATATCACACCAAACAGCCTTTCTGAAGAATTTAAATTCATGGTTTCATCCCAACGTTTCTTTCATTACATAATTTAGTGTGCAAAGTAACATCTTCAATGGGATGTGGCCAGGGCTCAGTGTTAGCCCCTCCCAAGAACTATTCCTGGCACTANAGGGCTCAGTGTTAGCCCCTCCCATCCTGGCACTGAGATGAATCAATTGAATGTGAATTCCACACTGGCACAGAGTGCCCAGAGAAGCTGTGGCTGCCCCTGGATCCCTGGAAGTGTTCCAGGCCGGGTTGGATGGAGCAGCCTGAGATAGTGGAAGGTGTCCCTGCCCATGGCAGGGGGTTGGAACAAGATGGGCTTTGAGGTCCCTTCCAATCCAAACCATTCTGGGATTCATTTTACAGTCTGAAGAGCTTCATTTACCCAAGGGAGGGGAAAAAATTCTAAAAATTCCTCATCCTTTTCTGCTTCTACCTATTGTGTGATCCTAAGGTGAAGCTCGGCAAGGTTGGCTGGTGAGATTATTGATTAAAAGTGCTGTTGCAGCCCCAGCCTGGTATTTAAAGTGAGACATCACCACCATTGTCGGCTGCATGTTTGCTCATTAATTAGGGTTTCTAACTACCAGATTGCTCAGGAGGAAACAGCCAAGCTCTGGGGACTCCTGCTGTCACCACTGGCAGCCCAGGACACGGCAGCAGCCGCCCACGGCGCTGCCCTTTCGAGAGTGGAAAAGCAAAGGTGCCCTGAACACAGCTGGGAGGAGGATTGATTTCATTCTTGTTTGCTCATTTTTCCCAACGAGGCCACGCCAAAAAGGGCTGTTCCTACAGGAACTCCCAGTGACCGCTGAACTGCGGAGGGCAGTTGGGAAAGAGCTGTGAAGTCAGCCTAAATTTTCTGAGGTTTTTATTTAAATTCAGAGGGCAGGTTGTCACATCCTTATGGGATGGGGTCTATAGTAAATGCCCATTTCGTTTTGGTAGTAATTACTTATGAAAATTACTCAGTAAAAACACTGCAGTTTCATGCCTGCTACAGCTACCATAAAATTTCAGAATGGATTGGGTTGGAAGGGACCTTAAAGATCATCTTGTTTCATTCCCTGCCATGGGCAGGGACACCTTCCATTATCCCAGGTTGCTCCAACCCCATCCAGCCTGGCCTGGGACACTTCCAGGGATCCAGGGGCAGCCACAGCTTCTCTGGGCACCCTGTGCCAGGGCCTCACCATCCTCAAAATTATTCCAAATATCCCATCTCTCCCTGCCCTCTGGTACTGGAAGCCATTCCCTGTGTCCTGTCCTGTCCCTCCATCCCTTGTCCCCAGCCCCTCTCCAGCTCTCCTGGAGCCCCTTTAGGCCCTGCAAGGGGCTCTGAGCTCTCCCTGGAGCGTTTTCCAGGTGGACACCCCCAGCTCTCCCAGCCTGCCTCCAGCCCTTGGAGCATCTCCTGGATTTCCTCTGGACTCACTCCAGCAGTTCCACCTCCTTCTGATTTGGGGGGCCCCAGGGCTGGACACAGAACTCCAGTGGAGTCTCAGGAAACCGGAGCAGAGGGGCAAATTCTCCCCCTCTCCCTGCTGCTCCCACTCCTGGGAACACAGCCCAGGACATGGGTGGTTTCTGGGCTGCCAGCACCCGGCTCCTGCCGCTGAATTTTCCCCGTTACTTCAGAAATGACCTTGAAAAGCACAAATAGATGTTCACTCCCAAGGGAAGGGCGCCAGCGGCCGGGCTGGCATGTGCTGGGCATGGCCCGTGCCCGCGTTTCTGCTGAGTTTATCGGAATTCTCCGGGCATGGAAAGGCTCGGGATTAGTGCCATAGCTGGGAAGGGCAGGGCAGGGAACCACAGCGGGTGTTTGGGCCCTGCCACGGGGGCTGGAGGCACACGGGGAGAGGGCACAGGGAAAAGGCAGATTTCAGGAGCAACTTTAGGTTTGGAACGTGAAAACCGGGTGATTTGGGGTGAGATGTTAATTTTGAGGAATTAAGAATTTTAGAAAAGTTAAGATGGCGGTTAGAATAGATGCTGTGTTAGATAAAAAAAAAAAAAGACAGATGAGCTTTACCCAACAGAAGCCAGATCTGAGATAAGATATCCTGGGTTTAATAACTCATTGCTTATCAATTTTATGGACAATAGCCAACTTTCCCATGATAGGAAACAGATTGAACGCAGGAAACTGCAAATTCTACCAAGGATTTGTTTGTCACGAATACCCTGAAAAGGTAAAAAGGTCAGAGCAAAGAAGACCGTAGTTTACTTCATCATATTAATTGATTCCTCATGGAAAAAATCCCCAACTCATATCAGGAAACAAACCACGCATGCTTAATAACCTCCTTGGCAATTAGCATACGAAGCGGAGAAGAGGAAATGACAAAGGTATGAATATGCATTTGTAATTTGTATATTCAACATTTTTGTAAATAAAAGCTTTGTAATCACCTGTGAAACTTCGCAGTGTGCATTAGGGAGATATCCCATGCACTGCCCAGCTGAATAAAACACCAACTTTCTTTCCAAACTGTTAGAGAGTCTTTGTCCATTAACAGATTGTCCTTATTTCTTTAATTCAGGGGTAATTTAAAATGAAATTTTGGTGAGGTTTTGTGTGAGATGAGGGGAAATCCCGGCCGGTGGTCACAGTCCCCAGGCTGAGAGGGCTCAGGGAGAGTTTGAACAAGGCTCTGGGGAATGTCCTGGAATTGTTGGGGCTGTCGGGATTGCCTTCAGATGCTCCCATTGGGCGAGAAGAAAATCAGAATTGGGTTTTCAGCAGTCATGTAGATCCATGAGAAACAGCTGTTAATATCATTATTAATTACACTGTTAATGTGATTGTTAATTACGCTGTTAAACATGACAGGAGTTGTGCAGCTTCTGCTGAAGTGTTTGTGCTGCCGGCTGTAGGTCTAAACAAATCAATGTTCTTGGAGCTTTTACCGGAACCAACCGTGGCAATTTACCTTATACATAGAAATAACATTTTAATTTCTTAAAAGCTAAATTGATTTTTATTTTTTTTATTTTTTACACGAAGAATATTTCAACTCTTTTTTTTTCCCGCAGAAGGGACAGAAACCGAAGCGCTTTGCTTTGTTGCCTTCTGAACTGCACGGCGGAGATTTTGATTCACGGACGAGGAGGGCGACAAATCGAGATACTAGTTTATTAATTTTTTAACGAAAGCGGCGAGAATGGAGGTGAAATGTTGTTTAACAGCAGCTCCCGGAGGCACTGGAGGGGAGCCCGGGCCGGGTCCCCTCAGGGGCCGCGCCCGCCCCTCAGGGAGGGGTCACGTGACCGCGGCGGG
>VZTB01006895.1:78488-93067 GCA_013397245.1 Thryothorus ludovicianus | reverse complement strand
TTTTTTTGTGTTGTGTGGTCGTAGTTTATTCATGAGCGCATCAATGAGCGTGGGTTGCATATAAGCGACTTTCACTTAAAGCTTCCTGTCTAAGGAAGGGCTTGGGAAAGGCAGTTTTTGGGAGTTGAGGAGAAGTTGGTTTATCGAATTTTGGCGTGTTCAGGGCGGCTGACTTTCAAGGGAGGGCCAGCGCTGTGTGCTATCAGTGCTTCCCGCCTGACAGCTTTTGTTTCCGAGGAAAAACTTCTTTCCAGGTGAATTCCATGGAAAACGCTGCTGATCTGACGGTGCTCAGCCTTATCGCCGGTGGTGTAAGAACAAAAGTAGCTGCTTTGTCTCTTTGAAACCAAAATGACACGCCCTGAAACTGCCCTTCCCATCACCTGTGGGGATCAGGGGCTGAAGGACAAATCCGTGATGGATATCAGGCCAGTCCTGGGAAGCATTTTGGGTATTCTTGCAGCTTGAGTTCATTCAAGTACATTTTAACAGTGCTGGTTGGAGAGAGGTGCTGGCTGAATCTGAAAAGCGTTTTTCCTGGGAAAGCTGCTCTGCCAGGGAGCAGGAAAGTGTCTGGGTTTTTGTCAGAGGTGAGGTTACAGCTGGAATGTGGCACATGGGTTTGGTGTTTTTTTTAGGGGGTGGCACATCCCAACCCTGCAGTGAGGTTGTTTGATAGTCTCTCCTCAGAGTCAGCATGTGTATTCATCCAAACCAATTGCAATAATTAGGCTGATAATGCTGGAGAGGAGAACAGAGGCTGCCCAGGAAAGCTGTGGCTGCCCCATCCCTGGGAGTGTTCCAGGGCCAGGCTGGATGGGTTTGAAGCAGCCTGGGATAGTGGAAGGTGTCCCTGCCTGTGGCAGAGATGGAATGAGATGGGCTTTAATGTCCATTCCAACCCAAACTGTTCTGAGATTCTGTGATGTGAGGCCCTGTAACTCTCAATTTAGACTCTGAAAGATCAGTTTTAATCATTCCAGGCTGCTGGACTAATAGATCTTTTTCAGGATTCCCAGGGCTGGGTGGTGTGGACAGGAGGGATTTTTGGCAGGGGAGATTCTGTTGTGCCCTGACTTTGTGTCACAGCTGGCACACAGACAAGGCACCTCCCTGTGCTCCGTGGGGCCATCTGGCTGGGCCTGGGGATCAGCTCTGGGCTTGGTGGGGAGGCAGCTGTGACACTGAATGGCCTGATGAGGGTGAAGAGCTGGCACAGAGTGCAGATCCCTCTGGCTTTGTGTTTTACAGATCTTGCAAACTGCCAGGAGCTCTGTTTTCAAGAATTATTTTCTTCTTGGTAGTTGGCAATTTATAGCAAATGCCACAATTTGGTTGTCAGTCTTAATGACATCTGTCCTGAAAATCTGTAAACTGACTTTTGTCCTTTTTTTCATTTATAACAGACAGGGGAAGGGGCAGAAATATCCCCAAACCTCTCACAGCCACTAATGACTTTGTTGATTAGTTTGTCAATTAACTTTATTCTCCCAGTGGATAAACATCGAAGACACACCAAATTATTTTATGGTATGTGAGCACTGGAGAGGTTTTAAAGGTGGGGAAAGGGCCAGAAGAGACCACCAAGATGATGAGAGGGCTGGAGCAGCTCTCCTGTGAGGAAAAGCTGAGAGTGTTGGGATGGTTCATCTTGGAGAAGAGAAGGATCTAATGGTGGCCTTCCAGTGCAGGTAGTGGAAGAGAGTCTGCAAGAGAGATGGAGAGGGGCTGTTTAAAAGAGCATGGAGTGACAGGACACAGGGAATGGCTTCAAACTGCCAGAGGGAAGGGTTGGGTGGGATATTGGGAAGGAATTGTTCCCTGTGAGGGTGGGGAGGCCCTGGCACTGGGTGCCCAGTAGAGCTGGGACTGCCCCATCCCTGGCAGTGGATGGGGCTTGGAGCAACCTGGGACAGTGGAAGGTGTCCCTGCCCATGGCATGGGGTTGGAAGAAGAAGATCTTCAAGGTCCCTTCCAACCCAAACCATCCTGGGATTCTGTGAAGGCCAGCTCTGAAGTGTTGATATTTAACGCCTGAAGCTGCAGAAATTTGCATATTTTAGAAAACATTTAGAAGCCGTCAAAGACTTGGTGTCTCTTCCATTTTCTCCGTGTGCTATGTTGGGTAGCTACACTTATGTGGGCAGAAATCCTGTTGTGGATGAGGTTATGCTGGTAGGAATTAGTCATGTTAGAGTGACAAAGGAACCTCTCTGCCGAGGCAGCCGTGCCACCCAGTGGAAATGCAGCACAGCCTGTTGCATAGCCAGAAAACCTTTTTCTCTCTTTGAAAGATGATCTTGGAGACAGGAACTAAATCTGGCACATCAAGTGTTGGAAAAATGTCATACAACTCAAAGGAAAAAAAAAAAATAGGGAAGCAGTTGATGCTTGGTTTTGGGTAAGGAAGAAAAAGTGCTTTGGACAGCTCTTCCTAACGTGGGTCTGTAAGGACTGATGGTGGATAAAAGCCAGGAAAGGCAAAAGCATGGGAAAAATTGCTACTACATCCTTACTTTCAGTGAGATGGATGCAATCCAAGAGGGTTTAGAGCTGAGGAAGGCAGCGTGGAGCTGCTTTGTTGTGGAAGCTGTTTAGTAGGACGGATTTAGCACGGCACACGCAGCCCCACGCTGCAGGAACAGGCATTCACACACCTCTCTGAGAGTCACCACTTGATTGTGAACACTCCTGGAAGAGCTCTCCTGCCAGAGCCCTGTTGGAATTGTGCTTCCCAGCCTTTCTTTCTTCCCTCACTCACCTCACCCACCTGCTGGTAATTTTTGGGAGCTCATGGATATGCAGGAGGCCTTAGCCTGAAGGTGTTGAGGGTGTAATTTCTGGGCAGGTGCAGTGAAGCCCTTCCTGCCTCTCATGGCTCTTCAGGATAAAGGGTGAGAGGGATTCAGCTCCTGGCAGCTTTTTTTTTGCAGGCACTGATCATCTCTCTCCATCCTTCAGTTTCGTGCTCCTGGCTGTTTGTGTGCCCCGAGGTGGTTGAGAGGTGCTGCCCTGGGCAGCAGAGCTGGAGCTGGAAGCTCTGAAAAGCCAGGGATGTTCCAGGGGCGTTGGCCTTTGGAAAACAAAGGGAATCTTATCTCACAGCACAGAGGATGCCAGCAGGACTTCCCTTGGAGTGAAGCTGCCAGCTCTGTTGTCTTTCTACTCCCTGCCCAACTCCTGAACCCTCCTTCCATTTGCTCTTTGTCCATCCCAGCTGCAGGGAAGATAATTTGGGGTAGAGTTTAAATGTTGGCAGGATGAATGTCTGTTCCATGAAGGGGTTTCTCTCTGCTGCTGTCAGTGCCTGTACACCAGGAAAGCTGCAAGAGGTAATTGGTTAATTCAGGAGTCCAGTTGCTAATTCTGATGACTCTAAAAATCCCATCAAGCCACCGTTCAGTGTTGGTTTTTGTTTTTTTTTATCCAAAAATCTTGACTCCATGTGTGACCAGAAGGGATTTAAAAGTTTATTTTCTTGGAGGTCTTCTGTCTGGCACTGTCTCTGAGTCTGATTGGTGAGCATGTGAATGCCTTGGGCAATAATTGTAATAATATCATTGATATTCCTGTAAGCTTTTGACTGGAATTCCTTAACTGGTGTTGAACAACCTGAATGGAATAGAGATTCCAGATTTAAGTACAGATGAGTTCATATGTTGTCTGAATGTTAAGGGTAATTTCAGTTTCTTTTTTATGAAATGAAGGTGGCAGCACCCAGATTAAATGTCTGTTTAAAAAACATCCCTGAAATAGGCCATCCTGTCTGCAAGAGGATCCTTGACATGCTTGGCATGGGCTCAGTTATCCCAAATGTTGCCAACAAATGTTGCTCTTGTCTGCTTGCCAAAGAAAAAAAGCCACTAAATCTCATTATAAGCTATGCTTAACTATTTTTTATTTTTTTTTTAAATCATGCAGCAGAATTGTTCCCTTCATTTTCATGGCCCAGAAATATCTGGGAATGATCTGCTGACAGATATTGGGGATGTTAGTTGATATTTGGGAATCAGGCCTGTTTCAACTCTGTTCACCCACTGCTTGTCTTGAATTTACTCCTCTCTGACACTTTTGTGACAGATCACAGGATTTTCTTCTGAGTTCTCCTTTAGTTTAATTCCTTCCCTTCCTTCTCTCCCTCGCAGCAAATGTTCCAACTTCTTCTGTGGAGTTTTTTTTCAATCTGTTATAGATCTGGTTTTCAGTTGATCTTATCCCATCTCTCCATCTGCCTAAAGAAATGAGGATTCTCTTAACCTGTTTTGGTGGTGGTTTTTTAATAACCTGATTATTACTATTATCTGTGCACTTATGTAGAAGTTTTTTTGCACTTGTCTGTATATTAATGATTGTTTTCCTTTATTTTTGGGGTTATATTAAATAGCATCTCTGTCCATGGAGGTGAATTGAACTACACTACCACCAAAAAGCACCTGCCAACTTCTTATTATTGAGTGTGGTTAATTGCAAAAATTAATGAATTCTTAGCAGAAGAGGTATTTCTTGAAGAGAAATTGAGTTTCTGGTAGATATGTCTCAGACAGCTGAGCTGTTAATAACAGAAGCAGAAACCCCTGGTGTAATTCAGTTGATTTCTCAATTTTAAACAAAAAGTCCTTGATCTGAACATGTTCCTCACCTGAGACAAAGAGTCCTTACTTGAAAGAATTACTGCTGTTATAAATTAATCCTGGAGTTTTAACAAACCTTTGTGTTCGTGCAATTAGGCACTGAATTCCATCAACATTGTAGATACATATTTCTTAAAAGTTTTATTTAAATTATTAGGTGTTTCTTGAAAGGTTTATTTAAATTACAAGGTATTTCTGAAAAGGGTTATTTAAATTACTTGGTGTAACTTGAAAAGTTCACTGTGTTTCCACAGAGGTCTGGGTTGTTCCATGTGGTCATAAATAACTTGGGAAATGAGATGAGCAGTGTCTTGTTGATACAAAGCCATTCAGGAAAGTAAGGATTAGGTAATAAATTGGCAGAAATAATTCAATGGCAATAAATCTGCTGTGATTCAGAGTAGATAAATGTAGAGTGGTGCATATAATTTCACAAATAAAATGCTGGGCTGACCCTTGGCACTGAGGAGTGAAATATTGCCTCAGAAGTGTCAGTTCCACAGGGATCTAAAAGCAGCTGAAAAATTAAGAAGTATTAGGAAGGAAATAGAAGACAAACCAGAGCATAATTATGATACTGTATAAATCAATGGTTATCCCACATTTTCAGTTCTCTGTGGTTCTTTCTTGTCATTCATCCTAAAATATACAAAAGATTTGGAAAAGCCTTGAATTGAGGCAGGGAGAATAATCCAAGGTATGGAATGGCTGCTGCACAGGGCTCAGGGGAATAAGCTGCAGCTCAGCCTGGAGAAGGGACAGCTGAAAGAAAATGGGAAAAATCTGTAGGATAATGATGAGCATGGGCAGGGTGGCTGAGAATAGACTTGCTGATCTCCTCAGCTGCAGGAGTGGAGGAGCAACAAGTGAAACCAGTAAAATGCAGGTTTAGAACACAAAAATGAGGTGGCTTTTGTGCAACAGGCAGCTGTGGAGTTCCCTGCCAGTGGGTTTTGGTGGAACAACTCTGAAGTGGGCAAATGAGGCATTCCCTTCATCTGGGTGAGGAACTGGATGTGTTTGTGAAAAAGGAATTATTTGAGGGTTATTGCTCCGTGGGAATTATCTGCAGTTTAGGAAGTGTCTGAGATTGGAATCATTGAAGTGTTGTGGATGAGTGTCATTCCTGTCCTTGTTCTCTGCTGGTCATTGTTCAGATAAAATGGGATGCTGAGCTCAAGGGCTGATCCAGAGCTGTCCTGAGATCAGGAGATTGTGCAGACAGTATCAAACCTACAATACAGTTGCAGAGAAGACTGTATAAATAATGTAAATCATTTAGGTCTATATTAATCTAAGGGAGCTTATAAACCTATTTGATCCAGGCTTTCTGTACAAACCTCCATCCCTGAGACCATTCTGTCTCTTAGAAGTCAGCTCTTCACCATCACAAGGGGAATACAAGGATTGTATTTTGTGGGAACCAATTTTGCAGTAGTATTTGTCCTCTTGACTTCTGTTTTACATTTTTCCCTCTCTTACATTCCTTTCTGGCTCCTGCACTCTCCTGTAAAACTTTCTGGCTGCTCTTGGTCATCTTTTTTTAACAGTTCCTCACCTCTGGTTATTTGTTAATATGGCTCATCTCTATTTTTTGTGCCTATGTTTTTGGAAGTGTGGAGAGGTTGGAAGTTGGATACGTATTAGTGACACCTCTGTAGTCAGTTGCTGCAGTTGCTGAATGTAAATAAAAGCATCCTCTGCCCTTGGTATTATTATTTATTCTGAAATAATTGGAGGATAAACCATCAGCAAGCTATAGTTGTTTTATTTTTGGCAATAAGATCCGTGTGGGGATTCCAGCTCTGAGGTCCCCATCATGAGGAGGATGTGGATTTATTGGGACAAGTCCTGAGGAGGCCACAGAGATACAGAGATGCTCCAAAGCTGGAGCCCCTCTGTTCAGGAGCCAGGCTGGGAGAGCTGGGGATGCTCACCTGGAGAAGAGAAGGCTCCAGAGAGAGCTCAGAGTGCTTCCAGCACATTCAAGAGCCAGGAGAGAGAGCTCGGGGGTCAGGCTGGGGTTGGAATAAAACAATTCCCAAGCAGGGAAGCTCCTGGGGAGGTCTGACAGCTCATGAAATAAATGAGACAGAGTTTGGGGTGGTTTTTTTAAGCTCAGATGGACACAGAAACAGTCTGATTTCAGGATTTATTTGGAAATGTGGCTGTTGTGGGCACTTTAGATGAGCTGAACAGGATCTCCCAGTGTGCAGCTTTATATTCATTTTTAGGGGTGGAAGGAACAATCTGCAGCTGGGGCACTTGAGGATGTGACTTCTGTAATTTGCATCTCCCTGGGCAGAGACAGATCCATTTCAAAATTCAAAGTTGTTCACCTGGAGAAGAGAAGGATCCAGAAAAGCTGGAGAGGGACTGTGGACAAGGGCTGGAGGGACAGGACACAGGGAATGGCTCCCACTGCCAGAGGGCAGGGAGAGATGGATATTGGGAAGAATTTTGATGGTGGTGAGGCCCTGGCACAGGGTGCCCAGAGAAGCTGTGGCTGTCCCTAAATCCCTGGAAGTGTCCAAGGCCAGGCTGGGTGGGGTTGGAGCTTCCTTGGATGGTGGAAGGTGACCCTGGCCATGTCAGAGGGATGTAACTGGGTGATCTTTCATGTCCCTTCCAACCCAAACCATTCCATGATTCTCTGATTTAATCATGCTTTGGTTTAGAGGCATTGACTTCACCCACAAGAATCCTGCTATACCTTTTCCAAATCCCAGTTTAGAAAACACCTGGAATCCTTCCCAGGCATCCCTGTCTGGGCAGGCTCCATATGCTGCATATGAATGCTTCAAATATTTTTTTCCTATTGCAATGTGACCCATTTACATCCTGGGTTGCACCTGCCTGAGAGGAGGCAGGTGGAGGGCTCAGGACATTTCCTTTTCGTGGGAGCTTTATCCAGAGAGAGGTGTTTGGGTCACTCTGTGAGCACAGGGAGGCAGCTGGGCCAGCAATAAATCCAGGGCTAAAACACAAAGAGTAAATTTCTCCCCGTTATCTCACTAGGTGGGGATCCCCAAAGCAGCACCTGGCACAGGTGTCCCAGCAGCCAGGAGCACTGATGTGTGCTCCAGGAGCTGCTGAGGGCCAGAGGCACTGGGACCAAGGCACCAGGAGGTGCTGCTGGTTCAGCACCTGCTGTGCTTCAAATGAGACAAATGCAGGTGTCTCATGAAGTCTTGCTTAAAAATACCTTTATAATTTTCAACAAATTTCACTTTATCTTACCTTACTTTTCAGCACAATGTCTGGAACTGATGATTTTTCGGTAAGTAACAGTTTTTCTTTCCTGAAGATCAGCCACTTGTGTTGATTATTCCATAAAGCTGACATAGTTTTTTGAAGGAAGAGGGGAGCTGACAGCTGAGAGATTTCCTCTGTGTCGCAGTCGTGGTGTTTTCCTTTTGGGTAGATGTAGCAATCCCTGGATTGGAAGCTGCTGGGTGCCTCGTGGGTTCTCTCCTGTGACATTAACAAAGGAGCTGTGCTTTCGTGGCATCAGGACAGTTGTAATGGAAATCTAGGAGAATGTTTTCGGGTTTGTGCTGCACTTTCCTGTTGTTCCGTGTGGCGGGTCGCCTTTTATCTCTGCCTTTTTAACTGCAGCCTGTCAGAATGCCTGTGCTGCCTTAGTGATAGGAGCTGCACAAAAATGAATGTAATCATCTCTGTGCAGCCCTCAGAGCTGTCCTGCTGCTCCGGCAGCTGGGATGTGGCCACGTGGTGGGGAGGGGACGCCTGCAGCCGGGAATTCCGGCGGGCACCTTCCCTTCTCACCGGCTCTTTGTCTTTCAGTTGGCAGATGCTTTACCAGACCAGTCGCCTGCTAAAACCTCCAAAGTGAGCAGCACCAAGCCTGGCCAGCAGCCCGGGCAGCCTCCGCAGGGCTGGCCGGCTTCCAACCCTTGGAATAACCCCAGTGCCCCCCCTATGACTCCAACGGGACTGCCACCAAACACATCGGCCTCCAGCGTGCCCTTCGGACCTCCTCCCACGGGAATGTATCCTTCAATGCCCCCGGGACCGCCTGCTCCATTTCCTCCTCCTCCTACTGGACCCTCCTGCCCTCCTCCTGGTGGTCCATATCCACCCCCAACTGTGCCAGGTCCTGTCCCTCCAGGGCAGTATCCTCCACCAAATATGCCCTTTCCAGAGCTTCCACGACCTTACGGAGGTCCAACAGAGCCAGCTGCACCTCCTGCTCCTGTTGGGCCATGGGGATCCATGCCCTCTGGAGCATGGGGACCAACAATGGGAGGGCAGTATCCTGCTCCCAGCATGCCATATCCACCCCCAGGGCCATATTCTGCTCCTACCCAGACTCCAGGGGCTGCGCCGACAGTGCCATGGGGTACGGTCCCGCCTGGAACGTGGGGGCCGACACCGCCCGGGCCATTCCCCCCACCCACGGGATCATATCCAGCTCCAGGACTATATCCTACGCCCCCTAATCCTTTTCAAGTGCCATCTGGTCCTGCTGGTGCTCCATCAATGCCTGGTGGTCCCCATGTGAGTATTTCATTTTGGTCTCAAGTTGCTCTAAAGTATTTCGCTTTGAAGTGGGGAAATTCGGTAGCGTAGAACCTGTTAGTGCAGGTAAGGAGTTTTAGCAGATCTGGTTTATTCCTCAAGTCAGTGGGATAACAGCAGCTTGTTAGATATTAAATATACTGGTGTTGACTTCTGGAGGCTGACTTGGAGCAGAGACCAGACAGAGCAAGAGGAAAAAGTAAATATTTATTAAAGGCCTCAATGGGCACACCTGGGTCACACAAGAGTCCAGCCAGACCACACCCAAAATGCCCCAGAATGGTCACAAAATGGATGCTCAATCACAAGGTCCCACACTCTTAGAAGTTCTGGTCCATTAGCAGATTGGAGTTAATTGTCCAGTTGCAGCTCCAGGTGATGAAGCTCAGTGTTCCTGGTTTTTCCTTCTCACTTCACCACTATTTTCATTTTTGGGCCTGAATGTTGTCTTTGGTATTGAGCTGGAGAAGGAATTGTTTTGTCTCCCTACTCTGTGAAGAGAACTCAGTAGCACTGAATATGAAACATAAAACTACCCACTAAAACAGCACAGGATCTAAAAAATACAAAAGCTAAAACCTAAGGCATCACTAGAATGGCTAAATTATATTAAATTGGAGGCATGTCTCATGTTATAGTGGTCTTCCACTGCTTGGAAAGACTCTAAAAGCCAAAAAAGGGGTGGGAGGAAGCATTGTAATAAATCTGAAAAAGAAAATATTCTAATCTCTTTAATCTAGAGAGATTGCTGATTGAGCAATAGGGAGGGAGTAGCAAAATATAAGGATGATTTTGTGATTGATTAACAATATTTGTAACTGTGAATGAGCTGCTGTGTGAAAAGCTCTCCTGACCCTTGTTTATTTTCTCTTGCAGCCTTACCGCTGAACACATTCTGGGCAACAAAATACTGTAGTTTTCCACCTTCATCCACTACTTACAGAGATTTTTACAGTTTTTGTTTCAGTAATGTATGGGGCTATGAAGAATATTGCCTCTTGTATGTGCATTTGAGGTATGAAGGAGCAGTTTACATCAATTTACCTTGCTCATATGCTGGCATAATTATTTGGTTTAATCAAGTGAAACACAAAGAGAAGAAATCAACTAACACACCTGTGGTTCTTATGTTGGCAAGTATTCCTTGGAAAAACAGGAGTTGCCATGTAAGGATTATAAAAGAATCAGGCTCACGGAATTAAAAAAAAAAAGTTAATTCTTAGATTTCCATTAATGCTTTAAGTCTCACTGCCAGACTCCTGCTGGTCATTGAACGGATGGATAGTCATACTTTTGTCTATTTTCAGGTTATTCTAAAAAGTCAGTAGAGAAAGTGTTTCAACATTTTAGTCAAGAAACCTAATTTTTGAACGTGCTACAGTAATTCAAAACTAACAAGACAGAGCATGTGAACTCGAAGGTTTTCTCAGCATTTTGTACATACTCAAACCAATTGCTCAGTCTGGGACTACGGAGGAGAAGAGCCACGTTTGGAAGCCTTGGTGTGTGACTTGTCAGCACACTGTTGGTGTTCACAAATGTGCAAGTGAAATAACCTGGATGTGCAGTTAACTTTGAATCAGCAAAATGTGAGTTTTATGCATGCAAATGAGGACATCCTGTTGCCAGTTCTCATTCTGTGGTGGTTGGAAGTTTGGCTTGGTCTGTGTAAAGAGAAACTGATCCCCACGTAGGTACTTCCCTATTTCTGACCTGGGTTCTAGTCATTTCAAATTTGACTTGGCTGCTGGGTTGTGTCAACCTGGCAGACTTTTTCAGAGTCCCTGGAAACTGAACTTGAGCTTAAAAAAACCCAACCTGAGCATTCCCTTCCCAGCAGTTTTTGGCACAGTCATGTCACGACAGAGATCCTCGTCGTGGGTCTCGTTTGCTGTCCCTGGGAGCAGCCCCCTGTTCCCAGCTGGGTGTCTGCATACCTCACGGAGTAGGTGGAATTTGGGAATAATTGAATGTCAGGAAGCCTGTGCACTGCTGTGCAGCTGCCTCTGCCAAGGGGCACTGCCCTGAGTTTCCACGTTCTTGCCATATCTGTGCCAAGCCCATCCGAGGGGTTTGCGGGGACACGGCCACGGCTCTCGCTGGTACTTCATGGCCAACACTTGGACCACGGACAGTTTGTTTCCTCCCCAGCTGGGGATCTCCTAACTTAGCCTCTGTGGGTAGAATTAGGGACAGATTTTGCTTCACATGGTAGCTCGTTAGGGAGTCTTTGTATCATGGAACTGTGAACACGAGTTAATTCTCTCTGTGGCTTCCTGCATGCGTGTGATGGGCACTAAAAGCACGTGGGGTGACCTGGTGAGGATGCTCCTGGGTACTCGTAGCCTTTATGGCAAAGCCCTCCAGTGTTTCTGCAGGAGAAAGCAGCCAGCTGAGCTCTGGCTGCTTTGATCCAACACCATGAAAGCTGATAGCAGAGGAATGTCTGTTTTTTGTTTTAGGAAGACAATACTGGAGCTGAACACAAATGCTTTTAACATTTCCACTTAAACCCCAGCAACTTAACCCTTGGAATAAGAACCAAAAGTGCAAGTCTTCACTAACCTTAAATAAAACCCCAGTTGCCCCCCCCAAGCAGACTTGGCAAGACTAATTAAAAATTAACATAAGCAACGTTGACTGCATTTGCTCAAGTGCTTTTTTGATACCTGCAGCCTTAGACTGTAAATCATTGTAATGAAAAAAAACCATTTATTCCAAATGAATGGATCATGCAGTAGCAGCACTCCAGTTGGAATTGCACTGGCCATATGTCTCTGCAGGGAATGGGAAGAGGTAGGAAAGGATAAAGCAAAAGTAGCAAGTAATGATTTTTGAAAAGGGGTTTTGTAAAAGTAACTAGACTTCTAGGTTCTTCCTGAAATAGGCAGGATTTATTACTGGAACATTTAGGCTAAAATTCAATATATATGGGATGTTTTTCAATGTATATTCGTATTTCTTGAGGTCATGAAAACTGTTTCATAACCCCTTTGTTTTTGTGAGCAGAGTTCTTTGCATAGCAGTGAAAAGGGTATTCCTGTTAATCTATTGTGTAAAAACTCAAGGTGTCACTATATACCGTGTAGTAACTTTATCACATGTTATGTCAAGTGTGAGCAACTTCTGGCCTGAAGCTTTTGCAATGGAATTTGTACATTTCTATGCATCATTTTGAGTTCAATTGCTGAGGAGTTCGTTTTGACTTGTGCTTTGAGGTTGACATACTGCATTTGTTTACAATACGAAATATAAGCAATCACGTCTTTAAAGTATAGATTATCACCTGCTGCTGTATTTTCTTTAGATGAAACAAATATTGCTGTATGATAGTGAGAAGCTATAAATACAGGATTTGATATTTTTTTGAAAATGCTGTCACTTTTGTATAAGATTAGACATTAAACGTATTTTCAAGACTGTTGTGTTCACTGTTTTTCAATTCCTGCTTTTGACATGCCTGTGTAGACTTTTGCCTTGAATGAATAGTAAAAATAGGACATCCTTGATTTGCAAAGCCTGAATATAAAATCAGAATTACTTGACTTCTGTGAGTGTTTTTCCTCTTCCTTTTGTGATATTTGCAGCCTGTACATAAGGGATATTAAATGTGGATGCGACTGTGGCTCTGGTGTAGCATGTCAGCCCCAGGTTCACAAATTCCTTGGTAATTAGGAGAGAAAAGGTTTGGTCTTGCTGTTCCAGAGGAGGAATGGGACTGGTTTTTTACCTGTGAAGAGTTGTGTGTGTGTTTTCCCTGTGTTAATGGGGTCAGTGTCCCCCAAACCACTGTTCTTACACACTTGCCAGGAGTTGGATGGGATAAAGTGAATAACAGAAACTCCACTAAATCTGGGCATCACTTGTGGCTGCGTTTCCATATGTTGGCTTGCAGAGCAGTTCACACTGAGCTGGCCAGTGCTGCTGCCTTGGTCCACACCTTCACCCTTCAGGGAAGGTAAAAGTGGCAGCAGTGAACAGGAAAGGTTAGAAACAAAATTACTTATCCACTTTAAGGCTTGAGAAAAGCTCTTTTTAGGCCATGGTCCAAAAATAATCCTTACATCTGTTAATAGAGAGTGCAGTGCGTGGGCAGGGCTTTATCCTGACTCTTCAGCTGTGGGATTGTCCCTTCCTCTGGATTTCTCAAATGAATTCTGTCTGTGCATCAGTAAAAACATGGCCATGCAGATCCAATTATGTTAATTACTGCCCTGCAGACCCAGAAAACTTCAGCTGAATATTTTTGAGGGACCAAGTCCTGGGAGGAGCAGCTGAGGGAGCTGGGAAGGGGCTGGAGAATTCCTGAGGGAGCTGGGAAGGGGCTCAGGCTGGAGCAAAGGAGGCTCAGGGGGCCCTTGTGGCTCTGTACAACTCCTGCCAGGNCAGGGAGGATCGGGCTCTGCCCACAGGGAAAAGGGACAGGACAAGGGGACATACTCCTAAGGTGTGCCAGGGTTGGATTTTAAAGAAAATTTCCTCCTGGGAAGAATGGTCCAGCCCTGGCACAGCTGCCCAGGGCAGTAGGGGAGTCCCCATCCCTGGAGGGATTTAAAAGCTACATGGATGTGGCACCTGGGGACATGTGGTGGCCTTGGCAGTGCTGGGGGAGTGGTTGAAATTGATCTTAGAGGTTTTCTCCATCCTAAAGGGTTCAGTGGTTCCAAGTGATATTTATTTAATCCTTAGGAGGGGTGTGAAAGCTCCCAGGGGTGTTGCAGGGTGCTCAGTGCATGGCTCAGCTGTGGGTGTGTCAGTTCTGCTCCACTCGTGCCAGGGCAGCTGCCCAAGCTCCAGATCCATTGCTGAGCCCAGACATCAGTGGGGTCACTGCCAGCCAGTCAGGAGATGGTGAGCAGAGTGCTGTGGGTGGGAAGGGACCTGAAAAAACATCTCATGGCCATGGGCAGGGACCCCTCCCACCCTCCTGGGGTGTCCTGAGCCTCAGGGCAGTGAGAGCCCCTCAGCATCTCTGGAAGCATGAAAGGTTCCATGGACTTTGTTATTCATTTTGGCTGCCCTGTTTCTGGGGTTAAGCTCAGAATCCCAGCTGAGGGAATTCCATCCACACCAAACAGCCATAAATCACCTGGGAAATGAGGAAACACGAGTTTCAGCTTTCACCCAAAGCTTCCACTCAGCAGGGATGGCTCCCAGTGTCACACACAGAGCTCTGCAGCAGGAATGGCTCCCAGTGTCACACACAGGGATGGTTCCCAGTGTCACACACAGGGATGGCTCCCAGTGTCACACACAGGGATGGTTCCCAGTGTCACACACAGGGATGGCTCCCAGTGTCACACACAGGAATGGCTCCCAGTGTCACTCCTGGCTGTGCAGCAGGGATGGCTCCTGGTGTCACACATAGAGCTGTGCAGCAGGAATGGCTCCCAGTGTCACATCCCA
>VZTB01006895.1:39731-78224 GCA_013397245.1 Thryothorus ludovicianus | reverse complement strand
GCACCCGCAGGGATGGCTCCCAGTGTCACACACAGGAATGGCTCCAGTGTCACACACAGGGATGGCTCCCAGTGTCACACCCTGGGCTGTGCCTTTCCTAGGGACAGCTGCAGAGGATCCCGAGTGGGCCTGGACCTGGACGTGCCCCTGGGTGGGGGTTGCAGGTGTTGGTGCCATGCAGGGGAGGGATCTCTGCATCCCTCTGGAGAGGGATGCTGGCTCCACTCATGGGATACTCCCCTATTTCACTTTCCCATTTCCCCATTTCCATGGCTGATGTAGTGGGATGAGCTACTGTAACATTTCCTCTCTTCTCACAGGTCAGTGGAATGGGTTAATTAAAAATGCCAGCTGATGACAGTGAGGGGACATATTTTTGGTCACTCTTGCCTGCAGAAACTCTCAGGTTTGTTGGAAGCAGGCTGCCCACGGGAGCTGTGGCTGCCCCATCTCTGGAATTGTCCAAGGCCAGGTTGGATGGGGCTTGGAGCAACCTGGTCTGGTGCCAGCTGTCCCTGCTCATGGCAGGGGTGGAACTGGATCATCTTTGAGGTCTCTTCCAACCCAAACCATTCTGGGACCCGGTGGTGCTTTTGTTTCAGAGATTCTCTGGTTGGTCGGGTTGTCCTGTTTGATGACAATGGGGCTTTGTATCCCCTGCCCAGCAGCTCCCGAGCTGCCACGAGGTTACACCCAGATAACTCATGAGGGAGAGTTAATGTAGCAGTGGGTTCTGGTCCCTGTTATCCCTTTCCAAAGTGAACCCTCCCTGTTAAATGAGAGACAGGGAGATAAAATCACAGTGCCTGTGTTCTGTCCTCTTCCCAATTTTCTCATGACAAGACAGGGAAGGGCTGTGCTGAGCAGCCCTTGGCACACCTCGGGTTTCATTTCAGGTCCTCCTCCTGCTGTCTGCACAAGATCTTACCTGCTCTTGCACATTCATGTTCTTGTGATTAGGGGAGGGAATTCCTGTAGCAATTAACCCCTAAACTCCTGCATCAGCTCAGTTTCATTCCAAGTGAGAACTAGGAACCTCCCAGTGTGCCTTCCCACCAGAACCACACATCATTCTTAGAAAGTGGTGCTGGTTTATGCCTGGTTAAAAAGCAAATATGGAATTTATCCATTCTTGAAATAAATTCAGAAGATGACAAAAGACACTGGATTTCATTTATGAATTCCTGGGCTTGGCATGAATGGGGAATGGCAAGAAGCTGTGCCAGGGTGGGTTTAGGTTGGATATTAGGAAAAGACTTCCCCAGAGGGTGCTGGGCACTGCTCAGGCTCCCCAGGGAATGGTCACAGTCCCAAACCTGCTGGAGCTCCGGGAGCATTTGGACAACGCTCTCAGGGATGCAGGGTGGGATTGTTGGGGTGTCTGGGCAGAGCCAGAGCTGGGCTCTGATCCTTGTGGGTCCCTGTGACTCATGAATGCAGGGTTTTCCTGGGGTAGATCCGAGGTGAGAACCACAGAAGAGTGTGCTGACAAAGGCATTTTGTCAAGGTACTCCACTTTTCTGAGCTGTTAAAGGATAATTAAAAGTAACCCTGTGCTGTGGTGCGTTTTCAAAGGAACGTTCCTAATTTGCACAATGTGAAATCTTTATATTCCAGAGCTTTGTGTGACAGAAATGTTCCAGAGTGGTGTTTCCAATTTGCCTGTATTCTCTTCAGTTGCAGGCAACACCCTCCAGCAAAGAGAAGATGACAGAATATAACAGTTTAAATTCACTTAAAATGGGGAAAATTGCTGCTTTAATACCCTGGTGCTGTTCTCACTGCGTGCCAGGCTTAGTAAAGCCAGGATTTGCTGGCACTCCTCAAGGAGATGGATTTGTTTATCTTGAAAGTTTTTTAATTGAGGCACTTCAAAGTCTCATCAGCTTCCACGCCAGGCTTTCATTTCTACATTTCTGCCTGGATTCTGTCCCGTTTTCCCCTCAGAAAGCAACAGCACATAAACCTGGAGTACTGGGGTGATCACATTCATGGCTCTGTGCTGCCACTGTCACCATCCTTGTCTTGATGCTGTTCTCCTGGGGCTCTGCCCTGGCTGGCAGGGGAAGGAGCTGCTAAAAGGAGAGTGGGAGTGGAGCAACACCAGGCAAAAACTGCTCTGAGTGGGTCAAAAATAAAAATAAAAAAAAATAAAAATGGAAGAACGAGCTTGTGAGTGTTGTGTAAAAGCAAAGCTCGATGAGGTTCCTGTGGATTTTGGTCTCGGTGCTGGAGGCTGCATCCTGCTCATCACCACAGGGCTCTGCTGCTGCTCCACCTGCCCTGCAAAACCTCTGGGAGAGGTGCCTGTCTCTGGTATTGATTGTTTTTAACGCTGAACTTGATAAAAAAGTGGCAAAATCAACGTTTTAGTGACATATGGTGCTGCTGGGAGAGGCTGTTCTAACCTGCACCTTTGCACAGACATTGCAGTGCCTGAGCTCTGGCTGCTGCAGGAAGAGCACAAACACAGGAGGTTTAAATCTGGGCCCTGCTTAGTGTAAAGCTTCGTAGCAGAATGGATTTCTGTGCTCTGAAAAAATCTAGTACAAAAAAACCCAAAAAAATCTAGTGCAGGAAAGAAGGAAAGGAGCTCCTCCAAAGCTCTTCCCTTTCCCTCTCCTCTGTTTTCCTGAGATATGGCAAAAACCACCCATTGAGGCTGGATTTGATCATCCTAAAGGTGCTTCCCAACCTGGGAGATTTGGTGATTGCAGTGTAATAAAGCTGTTTTAAACTCTTCAGAGTGGTTGGTGCTGCAGCTTTCTGCTGGGTGAGGCTGAGCTGTCCTGGCTTTCCCTTCATGTTTTTTCCCTTCATGTTTTTTCCCTTCATGTTTTTTTCCAGCCCCCTGTGCTCAGTGTGATGTCACACAGGGATTTCACTCTCCTTATGGAGCACCTGTCCCACAGAAAAGGGGAATTCTCCCTTCTCTCAGTGGGGATTACCATGAACTGATTCAATTCCTTCCCTCAGCACAGCTCTCTTCTCTCAGCTTTTTAGGCTGGAGTAGTTTCTGGAGGGGCTGGCAAGAAAAGCACCAAGGTCTTGGATTTTGATGGCAATGAGCCATGGGGGTCCTTGGCCCCATCTGCAGCAGAATTTGGGGTCACTGAAGGCATTTCTCCTGCAGTTCTTTAATAATATCTGCATGAAGGCCACTCCCTCAGGGCCCTGGGCACCCGGCTGCAGAGGAGGATGAAATTTCTATGAAGTTCAAAGCCAGGGGGAGTTTGAGGACTTCTGTAAAATCTGTTGGCACAAATTGCTATAAGATTCATTTAACGCTTGAAAAGCAACTTATGCTCAGGCCTGACTGTCAGGCTCAAAGTGCTTCTCTTTTCCTCATCTTTAATGATATAAAAGCTTCCAGCCCTAGCAGGGTTTTGATCATCTACAGCCTCAGCATCAGAGGCTGGGTGAAGCTTTTTGGGGTGGATTTGCAGCTCTCCTGCTGCTGCCAGAGCAGGAGGGGACTGGGTGAGCTGCAGTTCTGTGCTTCCCAGGAGGAGGAGGAAGCTCCAAAGGCAGGAGTTTTGCTTTGGTGCTTTATAAAAAGAATAAAAGGAGGATAAAGAGAGCAAGTCCAGACTTGCTGGTACACATGAGGGTTCATGTGAGCAGCAGGGGTGGTGCTCCTTATCCTCTGATTTTCCTTTCTTTGCCAGGAAACCTGAGTTGCTGAAGTTCATGGAATGAAAATTCCTCTCATGGAATTTTTTCCCCAGTGCTGGGCCAAAGTGAAGTTTGGGGAGGCAGTTTGCAGTTTGGTGATGCAGCCAAGGAAGGTCTGGAGTGAACCAAGTCCCCAGAAGGGCATCATGAAGAGGAGGAGGAAGAGGAGGAGAGCTCTTCAATCCCTGTCCTCAGAAGTCCTGGGAGGATATTGCCCAAGCCTGGCCCGTCACAGAGGAGATTCCTGTCACCTGATTTTACTGTGATGCCCTTTTTTATTGCCAAGGAGAGTCAGAGGTGACAGTCCCTGTGACGAGGGGCTGGAACTGCTGTGACACCTCAGGGAAGTGCAGTGAGGGGCTCCACCGAGGCTCCTGGAAGCCTCATCCCCAGCCCTGAGGAAGGAGGTGACGTTGCCACAGCTCCCCAGCCTGGGAGGTTGCCCAGGGAGGAGGCAGAGAGGGATGGAGGCTGAATTTAGCACTTTGGGATGGTGCCAAGCACGGCCCCCGTGGCAGATCTGCAGCCCAAACATTGCACACTGTGGGTGCTGCCAGTCCCACTCACGTCAGGCCACAGCAATCACAAGGCAAGGGGGTGTGGGCTGTGCTGCTCTGGGAAGGGAAGCAGATCTCTCATCTCATGCCACGGAGCTCCTTACCCTCCAGATTGGTTTCCTCCACCATCAGGAAAAGAGGAGCAGCTTTCTGTTCATTATTTTCCACTGAGCAGTTTGAAATCACTGCTTTTAAAGTTGTTTAACTTTGGGAGATCAATTATCTGCTGCAGTGGGGTGTTTTTTTCCACAGCCCTGTGCCAGCTGCAGTGAAGAACATCAACCTCCCCCAGGCAGACCCAGCCACTGGTAGATAGCCCCTGGCTCTTGCCATTGGAGAAATGCTGGGAATTCCAAAATGGGGACAGTAACTCGTGCTTGGAGTGCTTGGCTGCAGTGAAGGGCAAGTTGAGAGCACATCCCCAAGGAATGGGGTGGTCTCATGGCTGATCCACCTCCCTGGGTTCTGGATTTGCAATTTGAGGATTTAAATAATCCATGGTACCAAGGAGGGTTTTGTTTTACATTAAAGGGTCTCTAAAGCAAACAAGATGCTTGGGAGTGCTTAAAAAGATTCAAACCCACCGAATATATTGATTTTTGAGGCATGATTAATTCTTTACCCACTTTGGAAGAGCCAGGGTTGGATGCTGTGAGTGAGATCTGTGTCTCACAGCTCCCTCAAAGCCGGGGTGTTCCAGCCCTGCTCTGCTGACTCCTGGCAATGAACCAACCCCTCACTTCCCTGGATCCCAGGAGGCAAAATGCTGAAGCTCAGAGGCCACACCTCGGTGTCCCGTGAGTCACCAGGGGATGACTCTGATGGGAGCACCCCTGGCTCTGGGTGCAAAGGGCTCCAGCACCCACCCCTGGGTGCTGAATCATGGAATCACCAAATGGTTTGGCTTGGGAGGGACCTTCAGGACCATCTCGTTCCACTCCTGCCGTGGGCAGGGGACACCTTCCACCAGATCCTGCTGCTCCAAGCCCCATCCAGCCTCACCCATCAGCCTCCCTGCTGCTTGGTTTATTTAAACAAAGGAATTAATTAGTTCTGGTTTTGATTTCTGTATTCACTGATTTTTGGTCAAATACTTTTCTTTAACATCATGTGTCTGTTGCATAACTGAAAGTACAAACTTTATGGCATTGGAACTGGAAAAAAAAAACAAAAAACACAAAACAGCCAAACCATTTTGGTTAATATTTGAAGCCTTTGAGTAAAATCCTGAAAATAGCAATATATGTTTTTCGTGAAAATCTTTTTTCCCAAAAACATCTTGAGGGAGGAAGGGAAAAGCCTGAGCACTAAGGAATTATAAAGATTTGTCTGTGTTACAGGCTCAGGAAGCTCCAGCTGCTCATGCCATGGATCAGGGATCCTTCAGCTTTACTGCCTTGAATCCTCTCCAGGTCCCTTTGCCCTAAAACACCTCCAAAGATATTGCAGTGTCTGTTTACTCTGGGCTGGGTGCTGTGAGAGGCAAGTGAAGCAGCACTCCCTAATTAAGTGTATTTCTTATGTGCTAACATCCTTAAGATGTATTACTTAAAACATATTAAGCATAATATAAATATTTCCCTGAAATACTTAATTTCCAGCCACTCCCACGGGCATCCCTGGCATTTTTACACCCTCGGGTTTGGTCTGAACCCCTGTGGTAAGTATTGCATGAAGCTGAAGGGTGTTAAATTCCAGGCTGGAGCCCCCATGGAGAGGAGGCTGCCCTCTTTTGAGTAAAATCTTTTAGATAAACAGAGTTGAACCAGAGGAATTTATACTAAAATTAATCAGAGCCAAAATCAACAGAATTTTGCCCTTTTTTTTTTTTGAGATATCATCTGCAGTATCAGCTAAGCCTTTCAGCTGAGCTGCTGCCTAAAAGAAGGAGTTTCTACATCAGTAATGACACCAGTTCGAGGGTGTGTCCCTTAATAACCTTTGGCCAGCCCCGAATTGGTCAGGGGGGTGGATTGGATGGCCATTGTGGGTGTCTTCCAGCTGAAATCCCCCGGCCTGTTTGATTCCCATCTAGCCCAGGCTGTTCCATTCTACTCCAGTTCCCTTCATTTCTGTTCCTTCCCTTTCCCTTCTCCCAGCAGCAGATCAGGATTTCAGCACAAAGCAAACCTTGTTCTTTTCCAGTGCTTTAAACCGTGGAGCCCATGGAGCAAACCAGAGATGATTCACCCTCAACCTCAAATAAAATCGGGCTCGTTGAAATTCCCAGAGCCCATCCTCTGCCGGCCTCACTGCGCAGAGTTAAAGCAAAGATTTTTGGTTTTTATTTTTACAGGGTGAGGGGAAAGGAGAAAATGTTCAGAATTTAAAATCCAATTGGTGTTTTGGCTTCGCTAAAGCTGGGGGGATGGAGCCGTGAGACTCAGGGGCAAACAGCCGGCAAGGAGAACATCTGGCAAAAACATCTGGCGAGGAGAACATCCAGCAGCGGCTCCAGGTGGGGCAGGGCAGGCAAACGGGAAGAGCCGGGCGGGGAACGGACCCGTGCGGGGCACAAACCGCACCAAAAAACCAAAAAAAAAGAAAAAATAATAAATTATTCTCCTCTAGCATCCCTCGCTGGGGATGTCCCCGGCGCCAAAGGGAAATGCCCCGTGCTGGGCTGTCCCCGAGCCCGCCCCGGGCCCGCCCCCGCTGCCGGGCGGGTCCCGGAGCCCCAGAGCCGCCGCGGAGCCGCCGCACGCAGGTGAGAGGATGCGGCTCCCGCGGGGACCCCGGGGGGAGCAGGGGGATAAGGCACAAAAATCCGGGCGAGGGAAGGGTTTGGGGAGCGCTCGTACCCGGGACGCGCCCGAGCTGCTGCGGTTCGGGGCGCCAGGGAAGCCCCGGCTGGTTTTTGGGATAACGGAGGGATGGAGGCTGTGGAGGATGCGGCTCCCGGGGTGTTTGCGGCTCGCAGCCCTGCCCGTGTCCCAAAATCCTGGCGGGGAGGGTGCACGGGAGCTTGGACACCCCAGGGGGACACCCAGGGGAGCAGCGGCAGGAATAGCAAAGAGGGGGGGAGAATTGGCGCTTCTTTCCCGAATAGAAGTTTTTTTTCCGCTTGGTGTGAATACAGGGAATGTTTGAGGTCAGCTCTGGGATGTTCCCTGCAGCTGATCCTCTGCCGGGACAGGGAGAGCTCAGGTGAGTTCGAGCTCAGCTGCCCAAATGTTCGAATCAGAAAATCAGGAAATCAGGGCTCAAGTACTGGGTGAGGAGCGGCTGAAGGAGCTGTGGGGGCTCAGCCTGGAGCAAAGGAGGCTCCGGAGGGACCTTCTGGCTCTGCCCAGCTCCCTGCCAGGAGGGTGGATCCGGGAGGGATTCCGGCTCTGCTCCCCGGGAACAAGAGACAGGATGAGAGGAAACGGCCTCATGTTGCACTAGAGGAGGTTTAACTGGATATTAGGGAAAAATTCTTCATGGGAAGGGTTGTCCAGTCCTGGCACAGCTGCTCAGGGCAGTGGGGGAGCCCCCATCCCCGGAGGGATTTAAAAGCCACGTGGAAGTGGCACTTGGGGACACAGTGCTGGGGGAATGGTTGGACTCGATGGTCTTAGAGGGCTTTTCCAGTCTCACTGATGCTGTGATTCTCTGCAATCCATCACTGAGGCACTGCTGAAGAAGGCGGGAGAAAATTCCTTCCCATGGCAGCTGGCAAATAACCCAGAGGGGCATTTCCAGAGAGAGCTCCAGCCCTGCAGAGACAGAGAGAAGGTGGCACTGGGCTCCAAGCCTGGCTCCAAACCTGGCTGCACCCTTTGGTGCCAGAGGATTTGGGGATTTTGGTTGCACACTCCAAACTCTCCAGGCCTGTCTGGGAGACACGAGGCTCTGGTCACCCTGTCCCACCAAACCAAAGTGCTGCTCCCAGGTATTCCAGGGGAGCAGGGGGATCTCAGCACCTCCCTGGGGAGGAAACCTGCCCTGGCTGCATCCAGGCTTCTGTGTGCCCCCCTGGCTCCACCTGCCAGACTAATGGCAAACCCGAGGGCTTTAGAAAGAGCCCAGAAGGCAAATAAAAGCTTTGGGAGACACGGGCTGCTCAAACACTCCGGGTTTCTCGATTCTGATGGGAAGGCTGCTTTAAAAACCCCCTTGGGCTCAGGAGAATGAGTGTTCAGCAGGGAAAGCAGTGATTTGCTAATTGTGAAACTTGTGGGGTTTTTATTCCTGAGGCAGGGCAGCCGCACCTCCTGCAAGCTTTGTGCATCCCAATGTTTCTTCCAAAGAGAATTTGGAATTTTCCTTTCCCCTTTTCTGGCTCTCCCACTTTCCTTCTCTTAGGAACTCTCCCTTTGACGGGAGGAGCCCAGCTCGGGCTATTCCCGTGCACAGGCACGGCCAGGCCGTGGTGTGGACTCATAAAACTTGAAAAGCAGCTTTTATGTGCTGGCCCGGAGCCCGTGTCCCTCCCACGGTGCCCTCCGGCCGGAATGGGGACAGCCGTGGATGGATGGGAGGAGGGAGGGGAGCTGCATCCCTGTCCTCTCCCCATGCCAGGCCACCCCCAGGGTCACTGCGTGTCCCCGATGTGCTGTGCTGGGTTTGCTCAGCTCCTGGCTGATGCTCTGCCTGCATCCCCTCGAGGATCCCGTTTGGGTTTTTTTTATGGAAATTCTTTCCTGGACGGCGCCTCGGGGCTGGGGAAGTGAATAACGCCGGGAGTGTTGTAAGCTCAGCGGTGGATTTCAAGGGGAGGGTGTCTGGGCTGGATTCACCCCGGAGCATTCGGGCTGCTCAAAGCAGCTCCTCCCGTTTATCCCGCAGGTGTTGGACCGGAGGATTTATCCCGCAGGATTTGTTCTTTAGCACCGGAGCTGTCAGCTCTGCTGGGCAGGTATGTGCTGGGAACTCAGCAATCCCCATCAATTGCACTCCAAACTGTAAACCCCTTAAATTATTATTTTTCTTTTTTTTTTGGATGGGGCAGGTTAGAAATGACTGACGCTCCCTTTGTCTATTTTTTGGTTTTTTTAGGAAAAATGTCAGACGGTTTCTCCGTAAGTATGGATTTTTTTAAAAAGCCATTTCAGATAAAAAGTGGGGGCTGTGGCCTTGAAGCAGAGACCTTTGGCTGGGATGGGAGGGAGCACGTCCTTGGTACTCTGTGTAAATCCCCAAACCCTCTGGTTTTCTGGAAAATCCCAGCAGCTGAGAGCTGAGCTCTTGCCCTGGGCCATGCCCTGGGCTACCAAGGATGGATTTTGGAGAACTCATCGAGATCCCAGCAGGAATCTCCCCCACCTGACCCTTGTCCTCTCCTCTGTCCCCAGCTCTCTGATGCCTTGGCCAACAGCAACAACCCGGCCCCCTGTGCCCCCCCAGCCCAGGGCTGGCCCTCCTGGGGCAACCAACCAGCAGCTCCTGGTGCATTCCCAGGGTATCCTGGAGCACCAGGAGCCTATCCTGGAGCACCTGGAGCATGTCCTGGAGCATACCCTGGAGCACCTGGAGCTTACCCTGGAGCACCTGGAGCTTACCCTGGAGGACCAGCAGGAGCAGGAGCATACCCAGGAGCACCAGGAGCGTATCCAGGAGCGTATCCAGGGGCACCTGGAGCATTCCCTGGAGCACCAGCAGCCACAGGGCCCTTTCCTGCCCCAGGACAACCACCCAGTGGCCCTGCTGGATTTGGGCCTTCTGCTCCACAGGGAGGACCAACTCCTCCACAGGGGGGACCAACTCCTCCACAGGGAGGACAGACCCCTCCAATGGTAATGGCTCCATCATTTTGAGGGTTTCTTTGTCTTCAGTGGCTGATTTTGCTTGGCCACAGGAGGGGTCTGGGGCTGGCTGTCCCCAGGGGTGGCACTGAGCTTTTAACATGATTTTTTGCTGACACCAAATCCCTGTTGTCTCCCAGAAAGTCCCCTTTGAGCTGCCCCTGCAGGCAGGACTCGTCCCTCGGCTGCTCATCACCATCACTGGGACTGTGAACCCCAACCCCAACAGGTACTGGGGGTGTCCAGCCCGAGGGTGGGGGGGTTTCCACGGGGCACTGCTGAGTGGAGCAGAGGGGCTGGAATTTGCTTTCCATTCCTGAACACCACCTGCCTGGTGTAACAGCAAATATTACACTAAATAAATGTGTAAATGCTCTGTTGTTGCCCAGTGGGGTCTGTGGGGTTTCCTTTCTGCTATTTTTGGGGAGCCCTGTAACAGAGTCCAGGGCTTTTGTGGCAGAAGCAGCAAGTCCATTATTGCTTTTGCAGGTTTTCACTGGATTTCAAGAGAGGGAATGACGTTGCCTTCCACTTCAACCCCCGCTTCAATGAAGACAACAAGAAAGTCATCGTCTGCAATTCCATGTTCCAAAATAACTGGGGGAAGGAGGAGAGGACAGCACCCAGGTTTCCATTTGAAGCTGTCAAACCCTTCAAGGTACCAGAAGAGCCTATCCCAGCTCAGTGCCAGTGCACCAAAGCACTGAGAGGGTTTGGGCAGCAAGGCCTGAGTAAGGACATGGATGCTTTTGCACTGGAATCAGCTCCCCCTGTGCTGCCCCTGCAGCACCCTCACAGCTCTTCTGACCCCCTCCTGCAGCTCCAGCTGCCCAGGGCACAACTTCTCCCCCCTTCTGCTCTCCCCATGGGTTATGAAACCCTCCTTATTTACACTGTTGCTCTGCACAGTGGTTGGACAGGTTTCTGTGATGTGTTTTCTCTGCTGGCAGTTCTTCACCAGGTGTTCTTACCTGCAAAGGAGGTTCACACTTTGGAGCCTTGCTTTGAGGGACTGGCATGGGGATGAGGAGGCAGAAACTGGGTTAAAACACGGAGGAGGGAGAGCACAGGAGAGTTTTGGGAAGGCAAAGGTCGCTGGTGTTGCTGCACCAGCTCCTCCACATGCCCCAGGGCAGGACTCAGCTGGCAGCAACCTCCAGCCAGTGCCAACCTGCTCCAGAGCTTTAAAACTTCTGGAACGAATCCAGTGGGGGTTTGGGGGCTGATTTGGGGCTTTTGTTTCAGCTGCAGATCCTTTGTGAGACTGATCACTTCAAGGTGGCCGTGAACGACGCCCACCTGCTGCAGTACAACTTCCGTGAGAAGAGGCTGAACGAGGTCACCAAGCTGTGCATCGGGGGGGACATCGCCCTCACCAGCGTCGTGCCCACCATGATATAACTGGGGACACCCCTGGGCAAACCCTGAGCCCCCTGTGCTGTGACACAAGTGCCTTCTCACCAGGTCACTGTGAGCTAATAAAACATTTAACCTGGAAAATTTGGGTTGTTTCTCCAGAAGTCACGGCACCCTCCGGGCAAGCTGAGTTCTGATTTGGAAGGAGCTGAATTCCTGCTGTAGAGACAGCAACGAGGAGATTGATTTCTATGGAGAGGAATTGGGAAAGCAGCCCGTGGCACTGGCCCTGTGAACAGGGGCAGCAATCCTTTGGGAAGCACAGGGAAAACCTGGCACAGGAGGAGGCATTTCAGGAGAGGGTTCAGAACTGGAGGAACAAAAATCTCCCTGCTGGGCTGAGGCTGGAGAGGCCATCCCTGTCCTCCATTTCTGCCCAAAGCAGCGTGTCCCAGGCACCCTCCCCTCCCCAGGGAGCTCCCATCCCATCCCTACGAGTGTTACTCCATGGAAAGGGTCACGAGCTGCTGCTGCTCCCCACTCATCAGCCCTGGGTGAGTCAGGACCGGTTTCAGGGGTGGGGAGGTTTATTGGCAACTTCACCCCGTGAGTCAGGCTGGTAAAAAAAGAAAACAGAAGTATGTTCCCTTTGCTGTGAGTCACTGCAGTCTTGTCTGGAAAACAAGAACAGTGCAACAGCCACCACTGAAGTTTCCAAAGCTTTCTCTGACGTGGCTCATGCTGTTTTATAACAGTGACTCCTTTCATACTTTGAGTGCCAAGTTACAAGCAGAGTCCTTAAAATTTCCAGCAGATTGAGCAGTCTAGAGCAGCACACTGCTCCCACCAGCATGGAGAAGCTGTGGCTGCCCCATCCCTGGAAGTGTTCCAGACAAGGCAGAACAGGGCTTGGAACAACCTGGTCTATGGAAGGTGTCCCTGCCCTTGGCAGGGGCTGGAACTGGGTGGGCTTTGAGTTCCCTCTCAACCCAAACCATTCCTCAGCAGGAAAGGCATTAAAAGATACCTGAAAGGATCCCTAGAACTGGAGTTTAGTAATGAAGAAAATGGATTCCAGCACACATCAGCTTCCTCTCTTTATTCAGTGTAATCAGTACACAGCTTCCAGCTTAAAACTTAAGCCAGATGAGCTCCCCTGGCAGTGGCAGCAACACTTTCTGCTGAGGGACTGAAATCTCTGCTTGGTTTGGGATCAAGGCTGGTGGAAGGATGTGTGTGTTACACTCAGGTCACTGGTACAAGAAAAAGCCCAGTGAGGTATTTGTTAAAAATGTAACAGCTGGTGGCACTGAAATGCTACTCCTCAAATCCAGAGTCTAAAACTGGCATGTTCCTTGTGCACAAATATGTTACAGTGTGGATGGGGAATGCACAAGGAACAAGATGAGAGAGGAGACTGAGCATAAACATGTCAAAAACAAGTAGAAAACATGGGTCCTTAAGATACTCAATAGAAAACTGCATCCTTAAAGGAAATAATATCAATGCCTATTTCAATACATCACCAAGAAAAGGTATCTAACTTAGAAATCCTTGCTCTGAGTCAGCTTCTGCTATCACAAACCCAGTGGTTGATAAACACCAGGAAATCTTTCCCAGGAAAGAACTGCATGCATCCAACCCAGCCACAGCTGAGGCAGGTGCTACCACACCAGGCAGGGCAGCCTGAGGGTGCAGAGGCACCCCCAGGGCCTGGCAGAATGTTCTGGGAGGGAACAGCCCCACAAGGAGCCCTCCCAGCAAAACAGGGCACAGGCACAGCTGGTGGGGTGGGCATCTTGTAGTAACTGTAAGTCATGAGGTCAGTCAGGTCAGGGCAGGAAAGTTTAAAGGTGAACAGTTTAACAGCCTGGAGGAGACAGGAAATGACATCAAGATAAAAATGCTCCAGGCTGCAGTGAGAATTGACAGCCAGAGGGATCACCAGAACACAGCCCACTGCTGATGTACAGCAGAGCTTGGTGCATCACAGCTGCACCAGAAAATGATACAAACCCCAGCACCAGAGCCATTACCACGGGTACTCTTCCTCTCTCTGCACAGTTCCAGGGCAGCAGACTGTGTTCCAGACACCCTCTGTGGGCTTCCTGCTCACAGAATTTACATATCCTGCATTTAAAAGTCACTTTTCACTGTCCCCCAGAGGGACCAACAGGAGAAAACACGATGAGGTCACTGAATGCTTCAGCTGCTGCAAATTTCTGGGCTTTGGTCTTGACTGGAGTGAAGGGAAGCTCAGCATCCAACATTGGCTGTGGGAGGAGCAGAGTGTGGAGTCAGTGTTTGAGGGGCACAAACCACAGAGCACTGGAAGGACTCTGATGTCCCCAAGAGTAATTTTGCAAGCTTATTTTCAGGCATAAAATAAAAAGTGATTGCACGTGGTCCATGTTGAAGACAGACACTCCTTACTCAAGTCAGTAATCCATACTTAAAAGAGGATTTTCCACAAATTTTCTATTAATTCTATTAAGTGTGAAAGCTGTTGCACACCTGCTTTTCCCTGCTGAATGCTACTTCCAACCCTAAATGCTGAAGTGATTAAAAAGAGCTGGGGTAGACTTAAAAAATTCCAGGAAGGAAAAAAAAAAGGCTGTTGGTGAATATCCACAAGGAAATTTGCAAGAAACACAATTTAAAGGCTCAATCTGACAAGAATCAGACATGGTCCTGCTACAGATGTCTTGATTCATCCTGCACTCACCATGTGCAATAAGGAAGAGCAGTGTGAGCCCAGGCAAGGAGGCAGCTGGAATGTGGTTTGTGTTTAAAGTTACATTAATTGGCTCGATAACATCTTTAAAAGTTTAATTTTCTTTGTGCAGTAACTGAGTCTGCAGCAAAGGTGAACAGCCCTGCAACATGCAGCTTGTCTTAGTCAAACTTGAAGGTCAACTTACCATATCAAAAGGATTTCTGTCAATGAGTGTCAAATCACTGCAAGAAACATCTGAAAAATAAGTACATAATTTAAAATAAAAAGTTAGTCTGATGCTGCCAAAGCTGAAAAACCAGTATTGCTTTCTGTATTTATTGAAAGAAGAAATCCACATTCTAAATTATATTTCTTTTTTTTACATTAGCTTTTCTGCTTCACATATCATTCAGAATCTGCACAGAGAAATCCAGGGGCACAGTTTGCTCACGTGCAAGGTGTGCTCAGGTCACACCAGCTAAGAGAGGCTTTTCTAACAGCACACACAAACCCAGCTGACATTGATTTCAAAGATTCAATATTCAGATTATCATAAATCCTTAGAATAACCAGAAGGCCCCAGCAATGCCACCCACCTGTCTGATGTATTTGTGGCTCTCCAGGCTGAGCAAAGTTTGTCTCCTTCTCTGGGCTGCCCATGACAATGTCCTGTCCTTGCTCTGCAGCAGACAGTTCCATCTCTTCCATGCCATCCATTGCTTTGGATTCACTGTTAGAATCTCCCAGGACCTGAAAAACAGGGATTTTCTCAGTTCCCAGACACATCCTTGTTGTGTCAGACCAAGCCCACACATCTAACCTATAGATTTTATGGACAGTGCAGGAGAGGTGGAATTTTAACTGAATTTTAACTCCAGGCACTGTACAAGGCACAGGCAGGCCAAGGGTTTAAGGTTGTGACTCACATCCTGAACACCCTTTAAAATCTGAAAATCCCTCTGACTGCAAAAAGGAAGTTTTTCCACAGGAAAAAAGGTTTTGAACTGCAGATGTTATCTGGTGATGTTTCTTTCAGAAAAACCTATCAGCAACACTCAAAGGTTTCCCCAGAGAGTGAAAACCCCAATAAGTGATTTCTCATTTTGATAGAGCAAGGATGAAGTAAAAGGCATAAGAAAAAATTACTAACCAGGATTTTTTAAAATATATATTATAGATAGGGGGATGGGAGGAGAAATGACTGCTGTAGTCAGGCACAGACTCAAGTAGTAAATAAAATTTAAAGAGACTATTTCCAATGAAAGTTACTGCAGGATGGGTGACTCCAAAGCACTGACCTTCACTGGTAGCACTGTATCATCTAAATTAAAGGCCACATTCCTGCTTTTTTTAGGCTACTCAAACACAGGCAATGTCACCAAGCCTTCAGACATTTCAGGCCATGGATTTCTGACTCTTGGATTAGTTACTGCTATACCTCTGAGGAGATTAAGAGCACAATGTTCTGCTGTGGAGGATGCTCTGAGGACTCAGTGCTGCTTTCAGTCAGGGTCCATAAATGCACAAGCATTTAAAAAATCCACACCAGAAAACAGGAGATTGTGGACTTCTAACTCAGTTGCTTGTCCAAGTGTCAAGTGTCCTGGAGCAGCCAGAATCTCCAAAAGAGAGTTCTAAAGAGCAAGGCAATGTCCCCAAACTGCAGCAGTCCCTACCTCTGTCCATCCAGAGGTAAAAAGCACTGCCCTGAGGAATACACAAGATTTCTAAGTGAGGATTTGATCAGAAGTTCAAGTGTCTGTGGTAATAAAAAGATTTTTTTCCTTTGCTAGGAATAACAGAGTAAAACTAAAGCACATCCATGAAAAATACATGACTTACCTTATTGCCTTTTGCTGTGCCAGCAACCAGACACATTTCTTCTGCAACCACAGAAATGCTGGAAGAGAAAACCAAAACATTTTCAATCTTCTCAATCATCTTCATCAATCACCTTCAATCACCTTCTGACTTGTCCAACCAATCCTACAATTTGTTCTGCAGTTTTGCTGCCTTGCTTGGCACTGGTGAGCTACACCAAACTTCCTGAGCAAACAATCAACTTCTACCCCAGCAGCAAAATTACATTTGGGCAAAGCTTTTAATATTTGCTTAAGGGAAGGAAAAGTCACAAGTACTTTGCAAACTTTATCACTGCCAAATGGAAAGGTAACAATTAATGGGTTTTAACATCATGCCTTTCAGTTCCAACTCTAAAATGATTTGTACAAGGTTGATTGAAAGCTGCTTTAACATGCCTACCTTTGCTCAAGACCATCAGGGATTTTATCCAATGGGGGAGGTTCTTCAGTGGGAACTTGCTCCATTTTCAAGCTCTGTGCTGGGTGGAAGCCTTTGAGGCCTGATGGGGTTTGTTTTGCAGGTGCATCCTCAGGGCCACAGAGAGGAGAAGGAACGTTCAGGTGCAAAGATCTAAGGGATGATCTGGGATTTGCCAGTTTTGCAGGGGTCCTTGGAAGCAAACCTGGAAAACGTGTTCATTGTTTCTTTCCTACAGCAGTTTCCAGAAGCTGAAATGAACTGATCATTATGATTCTAACCATGGACACAATTGTTTTCTGCTTGCTGAATCATCTTATACAAATATTAGAGGGAAATCTTATATACACTTGCTAAGAGAAATGGAAATTATTAATTTCAATCTTTCAAATTAGGCAATTTTAATAGAGTTTAAAAGACAGAATCAGAACTGATGCTTGTAACTGATTCTTTGCTGGAGTTGGCTTAAACCCAGCGTTGCCTCAAAGCTTTTTAGGAGTTTCCCCCTACTAATGAAAAAAATCGTTAATTTTGTGATGAGAAGAGAGATCTGCACCCCAAAAAAGGGAATTTAAAATCAAATTATGAACTAGTAATGTAAGAGAAGCAGAAGTGCTGGAAATACTGACTGCACATAGATGTCAATAAGATAAGATGCTAAAAATGAAGTTTTATTTTGAGCACCTGTTAAAAAACCTGAACTATTAAACAGCTTCTATAGCAAACTGGATTATGTTACAGTCCTGTTAACCATGAACACAGATTATGGGTAAACTTTATTAGCAGCTTTGAAGACAGCACTGCAAGAGGTTTAGTTAAAAAAAAAAATCCCAATTCCTGTCCTACAATTAGAGAATGTGAGCTGGCACTGACTTTGATGAAGAGGCTCATCAGCTGAGGCCAGGAACATTCAGATTAGAATTTCATTATTAAATTTCTGCTGGGAAAACATGAACCAGCTATTTCACCTCTGTCTAAGCAGGGATTTCATGCTGCCATAACCACTCAAATCAGCACATTCATGTGCACCAGTTTACTTTGGAGCCCTGATGTAAGCAGTCACTGGTTGAAATAATGTGTCCAGCACTGAAGCTGCAGCCAGTACAAACAGCACAATTCCTCTCCCCAGTGAAATGGATTAAACTCTTCAGCACTTTCAGGTCACAGAAATCATGATTAAGCTTCACCTACCTGAAAAGTTTTTCACAGGGCTTTCAATCCTGAAAAATCCACCTTCAAAAACCACTTTTTCTGTCTCTGGCAGCCTGTCCTGAGGTGTCCCTTCAGCAGCTGTCCCCTGCTTCATTTTATCCCTCATGGCAGCTTTCACAGAAGCCAGGCGGTTCCGGGCAGCAGTTCTGGCAGCTGCTTCCAGCTTGGCTTTGGGCACCACCTCACCTGGAACTGCCTTTTTCTGGAATGGCAAGAAGGCTGGGTCACACCTGGAAACTCTGGAGAGGAGCAATTCCACATAAATCTCTACACAGGTGCTGCTGCCAGACACAGCAAGGAGCAAAAGGAGGCTCGGGGGGGCCCTTCTGGCTCTGCACAATTCCCTGACAGGAGGGGCTCAGGCTCTGCTCCCAGGGAATGAGAAACAGGATGAGAGGAACTGGACTTAATTTGCACCAGAGGAGGTTTAGGTTGGATATCATGAAAAATACCTTCACTGGAAGAGCTGTCCAGCCTGCCCAGGGCAGTGGTGAAGTCCCCATCCCTGGAGGGATTTAAAAGCTGTGTGGATGTGACACTTGGGGACAGGGGACAGTGGTGCCCTTGGCATGCTGGGGGAATGGTTGGACCTGATGACTTTTCCAACCTCTACTATTCTACAATTTTATGCATCAAGGCCTCTGCCCACCCCCAGCCTCTCTTGGGCTGCCATCCAGCTGTTAAGTCTGTGATGACAACATCAATAATTATTTTTTTTTTTTCCAAATGAATCTGCAGTTCCAAAATCCTCAATATAACAGTTTTTCCCAGTAAACTCAGTGAGATTTTGGAAGCACTGGGATGCAGTGACTCCTAGTGGCAGGGACACAGTGTAACCACAGGACAGACTCCAGGCAGTCAGTGAAGCCTCTCTTGGCATTCAGTTTTCCAAGGGAAGTTTTGTTTTGCACCACCTGTAGGTTCTGGCATTTATGGGCAGCTCCCACAGACCACATTCCCTCTGTTTTCCCATGCCTGGAGTTTCTTATCCACCTTCATCTCAATGTTATGATCAGTTAAGCAGCCTCAAGGAACTGCACAGAGTTTAGGCAATGCAAATACAACTCAATATTCACTCAGAAGCAACTGTGTGTTTCACACCAAAGAGTAGATAAAACAACTCACATTACAGCTTATTTTGCAATAAGCACCAACTTATTTTTGAGAGTATCAGATCCATTTGTGCTTAGAGAAGCAGCAGTTTAAAGCCACCCATGGTGTTGGCTTAATGGGACACCATTGTAAGTGAGCACTCCCTGCTCAAAACTGGCAGTCACTCCCAAATTCCTGTGTGGTTTACTTTGCAGTCAAGGCAGTGGCCCAGATAAATTGTTTTACATCTGAAGGGTAAGTTTATATCCTAAATTTTAGAGATTTTGTCTTAGAATAGAATCCAATGACTCAAAGAAAGTCACTGTTAACTCTTAGCTCTAATCTTACCAGCCAGAAGAGGCAACTGGGAATAAACCCAGCAAATAATACAAGTGGGAGAGGTGAGGGACAAAGGTGCACCCTGAGAGGAATTTCAGTTAATATTCAATATCTCCAAAGAAGCCATGCAAGATGTGCTTTAGGGGTTATTCATACCTTGACAAGTGCTTTGCTTGGGACATCAAGTGGCTGCCACTTGTTATCTTGAAGCTTCTTCAGATTATCAAATTTTTTATTCACATCTTCAACCTGTTGGTCACATTTCAGGAAAGCAAAAGAATACACTGTAAAATAATCTTTGTCCAAATAAGCAGAGTCTTCCATCTTGCAGGAAATACCTCTGAAGAAGCAGATCAAACTCCTATGCTTTCTGCAGAGAAGTCAACACCTATGAATAGGATTATAACAAATCCATCTCTGCATTTAATTTAACTACTTATAAACTCCTTTGTTGAGTGCTGATTTACAAATACTGTTGAGAGCTCTTCTGATAATTCAGATTATATTTCATTCTGAAACTAAGGAAAGCATCAACAGAGAAAAAGAGATGAAGGTTTTCTACCACCTAAACTCAGTCTTAAATAGACATATTGTAGTTTCTGCATTATTCTCATACTCAAGCATGGAACATCTACTTTTTTTTCAGGTGAGCTTCAGGAATTTTCCAAAAATGGGAGGTAGACATTGAGACTGCATCCTCACTCCAAAAACAGAATAAGATTTGGCCAAACATTCTTTCCAGAGACAGACAAGAGACACAGGCCACAAGAAGACAAAACAGAGGAACTGGACCATGAATTATAAGCCTCAGTATCCCAACTGCAACTACTCACTGTCACCAAATGTTAAAACAAGGACCTGGATTTTTTATATTAAAGATGAAAAAATAGAATCTGAATATTAAAAAAAAAAAAAGTTTCAATACTTGGCTCATAAATAACTCCATCAGTTTTATCCTACTAAGTTACCATGCAAGTTCATACCTGAAAATTAACCATATCCCAAAATCCATCCAGGTCTGTACATGTTGTTTCCTTTTCTCCTCGTTTAAATTCACAATTATCAACCAGTCCTTCAAACTGTTTGAACCTTTCTCCTATGAGCAGCCTTGTCTGACCAACTGTGGAACGGATCAGGTCTTTAGCTGGTGGCAACAACAAAAAAAAGTACAGGGATCTTGGGTAAATAAGTGTTTGAGGAGCCTGGAATCTCTTGTCCTACCATTTACAAACCTGTAATTCAGTTTAAATGGAGCTTTCTCATCCACTGAAAAGCTCTGAAGTTGTTTCATTCAGAAAAAAAATTATTCTCTCAAGTCTTAAAGACAAGCATTGCTGGAGTCATTTATATTTTCCCAGAAAAGGGCACTTATTCCACATTAAAAACTAATCTTATTTTTAAAAATCAGCTTGGTTGAAGTTCATACATTTAAATATACTTCAGACTGACAACAGAACAGCTACTTGATCTGCACTTCATTCATTTGATCAATCACTATCACAGCAAGTGCTACACAAATTTTAGGAATAGGAGACATTTTCTATCTTGGGGCAGATAAATCTTTAAACTTTGCAGATTTTTTTTTTTTTTGTTGTTGTTTTGCAAGCAGCAGATACATGCCCTTCCCTCTGTCCCCTTCAGTTGCCATAACCATTTCTAGAGCCCACTGCAGCTCACTCTCACCATCCTCTGGAATGTCCAGCTCAAGGTTTCCTTCCCACTGCAGGCACTGGGACAGCAGCCTCTCCCTCTCAGCCCGAAGGATGTTTCTGAAAATGTAGGGGTAGAGAAAAAATAAAGATTGCAGATTTTTCCTGACTTGTGTTATCCTTTTTCCCTGAGAGAAGCCACAGTCTTTGAGCTGAAGATTAAATTGTTTTATTTTGCTGTGTGGGTGGCTGAGGTGCAATTTCTTTTTTATTGCTTTTAAGCTCATGATCCTTGGTACAAGGTGTTAGCCTCCAAAATTTTACATCCTTTCCTTGGCACTTTAGGTACAAAAAGGAAGCAGGAATGTCTGCCTGCTCAGGTCTCAGCTGACAGACACCAATCACCATTAAATTAAGCTGATTATAAGAAGAAATCTTGTTATTCATATTAAGAACCTTCAAATGGACATCAGGGAAGTGAAACAAACCTGAAATAGGGCACATCATGATCTTGCTCTCTTGTATCATCTGAGTTCACTGCAAGTGCTGTTGAGACAGGAGCTGTTTTGTTTGATCTCTGAGTGGAAGTTCTCTCATCTGATTCACCTGCTGAAAAACATGAAAGGAATTTGTTCAGAATCTGGTGTTAATTAAAAGCATCAGAATAAACTAAATGTGAACTTCCTACCTCCTCCTTTCAAACTTGTGGTCATTTGCTGTTCTTGAATGCCTTTAACAGAAGGTGAAGCTGGGTTTTTTAAATTAGGCTTTTGTGCTTTAGTTTCACTGGATTTTTCAAATATTTTGCTGGAAAACAAACCAAAGTACATTTAGTTAAGTCACATTGAGAAAGATACCAAATACGTCCAATTTCACAGAAATGCAGTTTAGAAGGCAAACCTCCACACAACACTAGAGAAACTCAAATAAATAAATAAATCTGTGCAGATAGATACAGGGCAGAGTCTTTGACAGCTGCCCCTCAAGCATGGACAGAATTATGGATTATATCCATATCTGCTGTTGTGTTAAATCCACATTTAAGCAATGACAGAAACCATGAGGATCAGCTGTTACAACACCACAACACTTTGTTACAAAGTGAACCTTTCTATAGAAAAATTGGTTTTTTGCATCCCCACAGACAGGTTCACTTTAATTTTAGGTCTCTTTAGAAGGAAGAATCTTACACTGGAGATTTTGAAAAATTCCAGACAGCACTGGGTGTCAAAAAAGCATTTGCCCTTGAAGGAGACATGGGTGTCACAGTGTAGGTTGCCAATCCACTCAGAGGCTGAAACACAAAGTTTTGAGGTGCAAAGGAGCGTGTTCTGGGTCTCCTTGGAGAAAAATTGTTCTTTTCCACTGAGGTTTGCTCTTGCTGAAGTTCAACTGGCATTGAGTGTTTGGAATCAGCTGCAGAACTTTCCACCCCTGGATCCATTCCAACATTTTTCTCCACTTCATGTTTAGAAGAAATTACCTGTAACAGCACAGATAAACAAAAATCAAACATAAATCAAATCATCAAATCAATCACATGTTTGCAACAGGCATGGGCTGAACTGTAACATGAGTGTCTGAAAGTCACCAGGAAGGGAACAGCTTAAGGTAAATCAGCTCCTAAAACAGCACACATGGACAGAAGTGATGAGTTATCAACAAGTCCAACCATTTTTGACATCTGCAAATCATTCCAGAGACAGAAGTAACATTTCAAAGAATGCAATAATCCACTCCAGGGGCTAAAGCAGAACACCTCACCTACCAAAACAATAATTAAAATTAGCAAATGCTTGCTTCCATTGCTAGAAAAAAAAAGCTTTAAAAGTGATAAAACCTTCAAGAATAGAATTACTGGCTCCAAATCCAACTAGGCCTGTTAAATAATCACAGTTTATGCACATACTCCAATCCAAAAAATTAAAAAACAAGCTGGAATATGCTGATAACTGAGGAATGCAACCCAAGACAAGTGCAGTTAGCACCACAGAATGCCAGTAAAAGAAGAGAAAAAAATTAAACAGTAATTCACATTCTTATGAGTGACCAGAGAGTCACACAGAACACATTTCTGAAATACCTAATTGAGATTGTTTGCTTAAGCCTGCCAGAAAAACTTAGGGTGTTTTTCAATAAAATATGTATCTTCAATCCACTGGAAGTCTTGTTACACTTCAGTCACCTCTGCTAGGAATGTAAAACTTGAATTTTGCTTTAAACCTTTCCAAATGAGCTGCCTGTGGTTCCAGCAGGAGTTTACCAACTGGCAGGGACTCCTGCCTGTGAAGAGGTGCTTGTCCAAGGAAGAGCTCTTAGCTCCTGTTAGGGTGTGATTGCACCATCTCAAATACACTAAAGCACAGCTGCAGTCACAGGAACAAGGTGGGGATGGGAGGTGTGAGAGGGAAGAGTGGAGCAAAAGAAGGAAAAAATTATGGATAGCTCTTGCACAGAACTGTCTGCACTTGAAAGCATAAAAAATTCTGGAAGTGATGACACCAAGAACCACAAAGACTGCCTTCAGCTGTAAATTATGCAGAGAACAGCATTTCCAGCTTTATTTTTTGGTGGTTCAAAACCTAAAATTGTGTTTATTTCTTAGCTTCTAGAGTCTCATACTGTTACTTGAGCAGGACATGGATCCATTCAGAATATACTTCAAAAAAGAATGAACTGCACAAAACTTAGAGCTGCTTGCTTAAACCAGCAAAGCAGTCTTTGCTTTTTGGTTTTTTTGACTAGTTAAAACATCAGATATAAGTCATGCAAGAACTTCTTGTCTATTTTAAATCATTGTCCAGATCTTGATTAGCAATCACATCATGCATCAGACACATCCATATCCATGGTGGGATTTCTGGGATTGTCCTGTGAAGGGCCAGGAGTTGGACTGGGATGATCCCTGTGGGTCTCTTCCAACTCACAGCATTCTGTGATTTTATCTGAGCACTAAATTTGATCTTAATTTTTAAAATATTGCTTTATAAATACATACAACTCCTTCCCAAATCCTAGCTTATTAGTGAAATTACTGCTTTTATGCTTGAGCACTTCAGCTACAATGACACAGTTATTGGCTCTTAATTCAGTTTTACTGCTTTTCCATGTCAACTATTACATGACCTACCTTTGTGGGATCAGGTTTGACAGCTTTCTTCTGCTTTCCTACATTTGCTGCCTTTCTCTGTGACTGGTTACCTGCAAAAAGAGACACTCCCAGAGGTCAAAAAGGCATCTGATTCATGTAATCTTTCACCAAAACACTGCCATAAAAATCCAGTTGCTAAAGACAGGGAGAGACTGTTTTATTTCTTGGGTGGGAGGTGACTAGAGGGAAGAAAGAGCATTACAAAGGTTCATTCAAAAGAAAATCTGGCCCAGGATTTAACAGCCTAGTAAAAGATGTATCACCAAGAAAACACATTCATTAGGTCATCAATCTTTAGATGTAGCCATATAGTAAAAATAAAAGTCACCTTATTTCCTAAAAGATTGAAGAGAGAGTGTCAAGCCAATTTGAGTTTAGATTTTTAATTTCTGTATGGCTTGGGAATTCTGTTGGTGGATTGAATTCTAGCAAACAGCCAAACACAGACAAAGAGAAATTCCTAACCTGAAGAACAAATGCTCTCACATCTTCCAGAGATACTCCTGCTCACACATTTAATAACTGTATGGCCATAAACAGCCACACACCAAATTGCCAATCTTTACCAGTTCTGGCTTTGTTCTTTGAGTTTGTAATCACCATGTGGACATGGAAGCTCCACACTGATGGATTTTCTGGGTTTTGTGGGAAACTGTCCAGTGCTGGTTTCAACATGCTGATGTAGATACTGCACTAGAGTTCCACACAGGAGCCTGAGTGATCCAGCATTAGTCCTTTTTTTAGGTGATAATCTGACATGATATAAATGCAATCCAAGGCAGCTACACAGCTCTGCCTCACTCACCAGCAGCAGCAGCAGTTGGTTTCAGCACCTGCCTGGCTGCAGAGGCAGCTGCTCTGGTGACTCTCACACTTGGGGCTGGCTGGGCTGCAGGCTGCAACACTGCAAGAGAGATTAACCCCAGAGAGGCCAAGTTTAATAAGAAGCTGCACTCAAGTTTATATTTTGTAGAAATCAGAAAAATGCACCAGCAGTTATCAGCTGCATGGATTTGCCAGAATGAGCAGGGTTGGGTGGGTTTTGTCAGTTCAGTGCAGTTTGGCCTTGGCATCCAGGGAATGCCCTGAGGGATCCTGGCTGAGGAGGTTTCACTGTCCAGCTCCATCAAGGTACCAGTGTGCCTGATGCCAGGCACAGAGCTCAAGGAATGATTCCCACTGCTCCCTGCAACCAGAGTCAGCCCTCCCTGTTCTACAGATGAAGTTTTTTAGAGTAATATCTTTGCCATGGTTATCTGCACAGCTGGAAGCTTAAGCAAACCATTGGTGTAACAAAGTGATGCCCCGGCCATTATAGGAAAGATTTCTAAGGTCAGAATTTAATGCAATCTAACAAAGTACTCTTAAGACTAATTGGCTTTGAAATATTTTATGAAACGTGACAAGTTCATGCACTGTATTATCCATCTTAATCACTTCCATCTTTGTATTTTAGCACTGTTTCTAATAGGCTTTTAAAGTGACAGCATTTTCCTGCACAGACAAATTTCATGGGAGCTCTTTATTCCATTCCCTGAGTGTCTGAAATCCCCACTTGGTTACTGGTAATGCTATTCCTGTCTTTAATGTCAAGCTGTGATTCTGTACAAGCTAGAATGAAAAGTTGGGAAAAAAATAAATAACTACAGCATTGAATTTATCAAACATTCACTTCTCAAACATTTTTATATTGGTGTTTCACAGAATGGTTTGGGTTGGAAGGGACCTTAAGGATCACCTCATTCCAACCTCCCTGCCATGGGCACGGAGACTTAAATACATAATAATGCATATCCTTGATTGAGTACAAAAGAAATAATCCATTTTAGAAAGAAACAATCAATGGATTTAGAAAAATAAATAATCAATGGGCGACCCTTCTGCAAAAATTAAGTATTTTAATTGTTATATTAAACACGAATATTTCTTTTCAGTATTCACCAAAGGCACTACTGAAATTTATTTAAATAAAGGCCTGCTGCTTGCTGATTTGATTAGATTAATGATGTGAAAGTCATTTCACTCAGAATTACTGAATATCTTGCATTAACATCAACATTCCACATGACCTGGTTGTATCTACTTAAGGATATCACTGAGCTATGAGGAAGAGTTTCTGATCCAAGGTATTCTAATTCCTTAAAGGTGGCACAGGTTTTGGAGGTTTTTTTTTAATTATTATTTTATTAAGAATTATCTGTCATTGTGGCACAGAAAGTGACAGACACAGAAGGCACTGGCTCTTTTCTAACAGCAGTCACTACCTGTGAGATTCTTCTTGAGGCAAACAGAAACCTCTGCACAGCTCCAGGAGCTCAGGCATCTGGCAGTTGTGCCATTTGCCTACTGACCTGTTTCTTTTCCCTCTCCCAGGGGGAATAATCAGTAACCAGGACTGTCAGGACCCTGCATTCCATTTCCTGCAGCCTATGGAGGCAACAAGCTCATGTGACCCCTGGGGTCACACATTTGACAATCACCCAGCTGCTGCCCCAGTAGGAATGGCCACCTTAAAATCTCCTCCTTCCTTCCTACATCCAAAAATTTACTGTGGATCTTTGTCCCCAAACCCCCCAATTCTCAGGTTCAGCTGTATTTCATTACCTTTCTCTTTTTCAGTCACTTTGGCTGTACTCATCTGTTTGTGTCCTGCCCGTGTAGAGTGCACGCTCTGCCCGTGGGCACTGACCTATGAGAAAAAAAAACAGGTTTTTTTTGTGAAGTATCAGATTTCCAAAAATTCAGCAGCCCAATTTCTTTCCTTATCTATCTATCCTAGATTACAGTAAAGGAAAAAGTCAAATAATTTGGCACAGGGGGCTTTAAAAACTAGAGACATTAAGGATAACTTAAAATAGATTCATTTAGGGATATGTCATCATGCATTATCTAACTAGTTAATAATTTGCTAGAAAAAGAATGAAGAAAAATATTTAAGTATTTTAAAAAACTTGATTGAAAAACAGATCCAGAAATCCTGTGCTCTTTTCTGCTTGTACAGAATTAATCAAACTTGAGTCTGAAATTGCATCCCTTTCTCTACATTTATTCACTGAAGTTACACATATATATAAAAAACAAACCATAGAGGACTTAGATAGAGTTGGTATCCGAGTTGGTATCATAGATTTTCCTTCTTGGATCTTGGCTTTTGATCTAGTAATCCTTCCAGAGAAATCAGGAGCTGCCTGGAAACATCCCCAAGGAAATGAGAGTTAATAAACTCCTTTATCCCCTTGTCTCTGAGACTGAGCAAGAAGCATAAATGTGAAAAACAACATGTCTGTGCAAAATGGATCAGGTGTGCAATCTGGAAAGCTTTCAAAGCTGAATTTACAAATATGAACAAGTTACTAGCTCTAAAATAACACAGCTCTTTCAGTTGTGGATGAATCATTCCAGTTTTTGAACTGAGCATAGCCACAAATACAAAAACCCACATATCATTTGTACTATTTCCAGCTTTGTTTAAAAGACAGAATGAGCCAAATTACTCCCTTATCATAACAAACATTAATAAAGCATTTGCAAAATAAGCAGCTTATTTAGAACAACACACACATCTTGCACACAAACAGCAATAGACACAGACACAATTAATTTAGCTATGAAACATTACCCTTGTTACCTTCTCTCTTGGCTTTGCTTCTGCTGGTTCCTCAGCAGAAAGTGCAAGGAATCCAGGTGCAGCTGGCCTGTAGAGCCCAACCTTGAACACCCCTTTCTTGGCTTTCTCTCTCTGCTCCTGCAGCTTGCGCAGCTCCTTCTCCTCCTTGTAGCGCTGCAGCATCTCCCTGCGCTCGTTCATCCTCCTGGTGCCTGCATTTGGGGCTGCCTCTGCAGCAGGGACAAAGACACAAATGCCATCAAACCATGGGCAGGCTCCTGAGACAACAAGAACTCAGGCATTCCCAATAAACTCTTGCAAGCTAGAAGAGGAACCCAAGTCAAAGAGCAGAACTGGCTGGAATCTCTAAGTTGTTTTGATCCTTCCCACTAAAAGGTAAATTTCAACTTATAAACAGATTTCCCCAAATATCCACCTGAGGATTACTGTAAATTCACTCTCATTTCACAGCTTGCAAGGTTAGTGGTATGAAAATTAACACTTCGGCTTCTTATGTGGTTTATTTGTACCAGTTTCTCTATTCAAACATTCACAGTGTCATTGAAAACTGAGCTTTAAGTCAGCTTTAGATACCAAAGTCTGACTCAGGCTGAGAGTAAAAGAGGCAGAAGTTCTTAAGGTGATGCCAAACTTGAATTATGTCTATCTGAAAAATTAATATCCACTTCAAGTTGAAATTTATGAAAGATAATCAAGACAAATTTATTAAATTTCATATTTGATATTATTACAAAGAGACTGCACCCCAACAATTTTTAAAAAATTACTATCCTCCAATAATCTTCTGCTATCAAAATATTAAAGGTTAAAACATTTCTAAAAAAAAATCTGTTAGCATTTTACAATATTAGCTTCATTTCTTAGACCACGAGCATCCAGGAGAGCCAGGGGAAGAATTCAGCATATATACATGCCCCATTTTCTGAGAGAGAAATAAGTAGTCAAAAACTAGCCATTTTCAAAATAAAATTGCACTATGCATTTACCCATTAATAATTTTATATACAGCATAAAATTGCCCGTTGCTAAGCACCTTTTAAGCACATGACAGGCATCAGTTGTATGTTAGATGATATTTTAGATTGGAGTATTTCACATCTTAAAGGACAAAGCAATCATAAAGGCACTTCCTATTGAATATTAATAACAAAATGCATTCTTTCTTTAGCTGTTGCAGACAAATCAGAGCAAAGCTTCATTAATACCACTGAAGCAGTGAGGAGGGTACAGATGTGTCAAGATTTATTGTCTTGATTTTAACACTTGAAAAGGCTGATAGGGTTTTAAACCTTCAACTTTTTTTGCCAAATTAAAATGTTGACTGATGAAATTTCTGTGATAACGCTACCAAACCTACTTCAAATTTTTAACACTTAAAAGTGTTAGCAAATCTTTACTTACTCTGTTTGACACTGCTGTTCTCCTGAGAGCACAATTCCCTGGCTTCCTTGAGCTCAGAAATCCCCCTCTCCTTGGAGAGCTGCACGTTGGCATCTGCCAGCCCGAGCTGCCGGCCCTTTTGGAAGAGCTTGTGCCTGTTCTCCTTCTGGAGGATGGATTTCCTGCGGGCAACCTTGGTCCTGAGGGCTTCTGTACTCAAATCCTTCTTGTATCGACTGGCAAACTGGGAGGGGGCAGCCATCCTGGTGACCTTAGACAGCAATCACACTGATTAGGAAAACACTGCCGTGGTTTGCTTCCCATTTTTGTTGAAGTTTGAATGTTAAGAGCAAAGCCTTGAATTCTTTATTTCGGCATGTGACCAGAGAAAACTCAAATGACAATTTCAGCAATTACTCTTTGGGCAATTTCTCCTTATTTTTATTCACTCCAGGGACCAGTTTGGTTGTTGAGTGGTGTCTTGGGTTAATGCTAAATTGTATCCCCATTCCTTTGTTTCAGAAAAAAGAAATGTACCTTTAAAAATTAAATCTGAGAGTACAAAAGACGCGGTAAAATGTCTGAAGCAGTTATTTTCTAAACATAAAAATAAAAGTCTTCAGCTTTCCTTCACACACAACTGTGTAAAGGACAGTGTGTAGACTGCAGAAAAAAGCTCTCCTTTGCTTTTTGTTAGTTTTTTTTAACTAGCTAAAGCAAATAAGTTCTCCAGACTGCATTTTTTTTTTTTTTTCCTTTTTCTTAAAACTGTTTAAACCTGCTCCAAACTAAACACCCAAAAGGGCACCAAGAACTCAGCCCTTAACCCACCAGGCCTGGCCTAAGCCCAGCTTTTCCACCAGAGAAACCAACAGCAACTGAACCAAGCTACAGCTCACGAGACTTTCTAACATCTCTCCAAAACAGCGAGAAGTTTTTGCCCTAAACCAAGACAAGTGGTCACCAAGTCTGACACAGAATGAGGAGGGGACACTGCATCCGTGCCTGGGATTGGCTGGGCTGCTTTCTCCACAGCTGTTTCCCACATTAAGGAGATGAGCAAGTACATGACAAGGCTGCAGGACAATACTTGGAAGCAACATTCCATTTAGATTAGACCCATCTGATAACTGGGAATTTTGTCATGCAGCAGAGCACCCAGAACCAGGATGTTTCCAGGATGCAACTGCAATACAATAGTGGCTATTTCAAGCAGAATTTTTCCCATCTTTTTTAACCTGAGGAAGCCTTCAGCCAGCTGTCACTTGCTGTGCCAATGGTACCTAAAGGGGCTCCAGGGAAGTGGAGAGGGACACTGGGCAAGGGTCTGGAGTGACAGGACAAGGGGGAATGGATGTAAACACACAGAAGGCAGGGTTAGATGGGATATTGGGAAGAAATTCCTCTCTGTGAGGGTGGGGAGGCCCTGGCACAGGGTACCCAGAGAAGCTGTAGCTGTCCCGTTCCTGGGAGTGTTCCAGGCCAGGTTGGATGGGGTTTGGAGCAACCTGGGATAGTGGAAGGTGTCCCTGCCTGTGGCAGAGGATGGGAGCAAGATGGGCTTTAAGGTCCTTTCCAATCCAAACCACTCTGGGATTCTGTTATCCCCTGCATTCCACTGAAACCTGTCTTGTCAAGGCTTTTCCACCTCAGCCATGGTCCTTCACACATCTCATCTTCCACCACTAACAGAAAACAGCTTTACAGAAAGCAGGGTGACAGAGCTAAACTAAACACCCATCATTTATTAATTCATTGGTAATTCAGCCATTTACTGAGGTTCTTCATTTCAGGACAGCATGCTCTAATCCAACTGAAAAAACCATCAGCAAACTGAACTGAAAAGCCTTGACAGTGGATGTGCAGGATTTCTTAAAGTCCATCCCATTCCCATCTGTTTGCTACCAAAAGCCAAAAACTCAACCAGCAGCCTAGCTGGGAAACCCAAATGTTGGAAGAAAAAAAAGCAGCAAGAAAGAAATAATGAAGAAATAAACTGAATATATTTATGGGAAAAGCAGCCAAGGAGAGAAGATGAGCTGCTGGAAGAAGGAACACAGCCCACCCATGTCCAGGTGCCATCAGTGCTGGCAGTGGCAGTTCCCTGTTTTCCACTCCATGGAAGTGCTCATGGAGAGGGGAGTTTGCACAGCACCAACAGCACCTGCACAGTCTCCATTGGACAGAAACTGAAATTGGTGCATTTTGCTCCTCTTTTTCTGTTATGTTCAGTGCTGCAGGAGAAAAAATTAGTGGAAGTTAAAGAGCAAATGGGAATAAAAATCAAAGCTCAAATCAGGGAGTGGATCCCCTCCACACAATCCTGGAAGAGGTGGTTCATGCTAGCACCACTTGATTTGGGAATATCTTGGGCTTCACCCCTGTATCTTGCATTCCAGCTTTCAGAAACTGATTAAAAATGACAGTTAATGATGAGTACAAAAAACTCCACTGCAGTTCATACATCATATTTGCCCTGCTTTATATTTAAGTGATTAAGGGAGGTTAATTCATGAGCATCTCCAATAATCATATTCGAACTGATCCTGCTAGTAATTACAGAATTAGTCATTACAGAATTGTTAGTAATTACATGGCATTACAGAAAGCCATAAAGAAAACAGTGGGAATACATCTCTCCTATCTGTGTCCTACAAGCAGCAGCCTTTTGAGCCCAGAGGATGATAAATATCCCTCAAAGCAGCAGTTTAGTCTCCACACTCATCATTTCCCAGAATGAAGTCCCTCAATTTACCCTTAACCGTGTTCTTTAAGTACAGCAAGGTTACCAGTGATACCTGTGGGCTCATTAAAAATGAATGTGATGCTCAATATCCCAAAGATGTGTTTAGAACAAAAATACCTGTCTCCTCTTCTTCCCAGGTTCCTGTTCCCGTGGAGTATCTTGCACAAACAGGAGCCTAGAAAATTAATTAGCATTTAAATTGGCACAAACTCAAGTAAAGACTATTAGCAAGAAAGAGACAGAAGATTTGTGACTGGCTAATGTATAGTACTAAAAATTAAAGCTGAGCATTTATTTTGATAAATAACAGCGAAAGAGACGCTTTTGAGCAGCAACACCCTAAGAACCAAAGGGCAACATGAGCATGAAAACATTTCCGTGCCCTTCCAGCCTGAATAGTGAGAAAACAGAGCAGGAAGAGCAAACATCGCTACGTTTAAAGTGGGGAGAGACCGGGTAAAACCGGGACTCAACGGTTCCGAGACGGGCCCCGGGGGCCGGTCCGGACCGTCGGGCGCACCCCCAGACCCCGTTGTGAGGGGTCACCCCAGGACTGTCCCCTCAGCCAGCGCCTTACAATTGGGGTGCTCTCACTCTAACTCAGAGAGGGAGCAGCGCTGCCAGCCCGCTGCCAGCCCACCGCCAGGGGAGACCCCCCCCTCGGGACACCTCACGGAGCGCACTGCCGAGGAGTCAAGGTTCCTCTGCCCCNTTCAGGCCCCCCAACCCCCCCCCCGGGCCGCCATTACCTGCCCCGGCCCCGCGCAGCCCCCTCCGCGCGCCGCCCCGCCTCGCTTTCAAATCTCACCCGCCAACGCTGATTGGTCAGCCCGGGACCGCCGGCTCCCATCGGCCTCACCCGCGGCCGCTGATTGGCAGCGCCGGACAGCCGCAGCGGGCTGTTTATTGGTCGCCCGGTGGCCGCTCTTAATTTCTATTGGCTGCCTGGGGCGTTGCCCCGCCCGAGCTTGGCGCTCATTGGCTGGCGGTGTGAGGGCTGGGAAGCCGCTGAGGGCGCGGGGGTGAGGCGTGTCCTGGGCGTTCTTAGGGCGGGGGCGGTAAGATGGCGGTAGTGGTCTTCTGTGCTTGAGGGTCGCCGGCTCCGGGGTCAGCCAGCACCGGTTTGGGCTTGCAAAGCCCTCACTCTCACTGAGACTTAGGGACAGTGATGAGCCCTCCCGCCATCCACAGAATCCCAGAACGGGCAAGGCTGGAAGGAGCGCCCGTGGCTCATCTGGTCCAACCTCCCTGCTCCAGCAGGGTCATCTCAGACTGCAGGGCACAGGATTGTGTCCAGAGGGCTCTGGAATATCCCCAGTGAGGGACACTGCACACCCTCTCTGGGCAATGTGTGCAGGGCTCGATCAGTGCACGGGGAGATTCTCCCTCATGTTCAGGTGGAACTTGTGGGCATCATTTACTGCTCGTTGCTCTTGTTCCACAGAGCAGAGCCTGCTCAGTCCCTGAGCCCTCCCTGCAGACAGGCACAGGCAAGGATCCCCTCTCAGCTGAGCAGCCCCAGCTTCCTGAGCCTTTAAAATTAACATCTCAATTCCTCATCACAGCGGCTCCATTCCCGCTGTCCTCCCCTGCTCCCGCTCCCTGTCTCTCCTCAAGCCAGGAGCCCACAAGGATCTGCGTCCACACCTCAATATCCGCACTGTGCCATCTCCTGAGGAGCCCAAGCCAGGTCTCCACAGGTCTGAAAGGGCCACAAACACATCACTAAAAGCTTTTATTCTTATTATTATTAACGACCCTTTTATTCCTGCCATGCCCGCGTCGCGCCAGCCCCGCGCTTCGCTGGGGCGGGTTGCGTTTAGCACCGTTCTCGGCTGCTGCGGAGTTCCGTGTTTGTTTGGAAATGGTAACCTGGGGAAAATCAAGGAAAATCAAATGCCAACGGGGGAAACATCCGCTTGGTGGCACTGCAAAAATGGGGACGGCGTTTGGAGGAAATGTTTGGAAACGGGAAAGTGCTGAGCAGCAGAAGCGGTGGTCAGCGGCGGAGGACAGCCATGCCCTTCCAGCAGCCTGGAAACGCGGGATCCCCTCTGGCGCTACACAAATATATCAGGAATTTTGTATATGAATGCGATTTGAAGACAGAGATGAATGGATTAATCACTACAGTGAGAGCTGTTCCCCATGGCAACGATCAGACTGAGTGGCTCTGGGCATTCCAGATTGGAGCAGTCCGGGAAGAGTCAGCCCCTGTTTCTGCACAGACTGACAAAGGTCACAGCAAAGGTCACAAATATTGACCGTCCAACCTAATCCGACAGTAATTTGTTTGCTGGAGACAATTAAAGATCAGCATGGAGGTTATTGAGTGCTGCCAAAGTGGTGGTTTGAAAAAGATCCAATTAAACAGAACCACAGGATCTCAGATCTGTAGAGTGTGCAGAGTCCAAATCCAATGCAGTCCTTGATGTTTGCTGATTTTTCTTACTCTGCTTTTTCTCCCATGGCAGTGGAATTTGAGCACATTCAGCAGTTCTACCTTACATCAGGATACAGTCCAATGATGTGAGCCATGCTGAAACACAAGTTTTAGGGAAGAAAGCGAGTTTAGGAGTGTCATCATTTCAAGCAAAAATCGTTTCATTTTCCCTTGCTGCATACCTGAATGTGCTGAAACAATCCTTGTTTGCTCCTTGGAGCATCTGAACTGGCACCTTTGCTCATTTCCACTCTCGTGGGTGTTGATACAGAATTTAGGAAGCTTTGCTGCAGCCTGGGCTTAATCTCAGGAGCTCAAGTAACCAGAGTGATAACACAGCCCTGGGTCCTTGAGGAACCCGAGTACCTGCCCTGGGTTTGCTCTGCACCTCTGCAGGTGTTACCTGAGCCAGGTAGGTCACAGCCAGAATGGGTTTCCTTAAAGTGCTGCACAGACACCTTCCACTGACAATATTTAGGTCATCACAAGGGCCTCGGTGTGTTTGAATAATGCCAAGATTTTCAAGTCTTGCCATGTCACTTAAACTAAAATATTCCAATCAGGTGTTTTCCAGCCCAATTCCTGATTGCTGCTGATTTTATTGTGCTAAGACAAATATTGTGTTAAGAGGAATAAACACACTACCATTTCATGGAGATAAACAAGGGATATGCATTTCTAAACTCATTATCCTGTGCAGATATTAGCCATGCCTGAAAGGTTAAACTCCTTGTTCTCGTACAGACCTGATGATTTTATGATAATATCCCATTTTAAGCATAGAGCTTTGAGAACCAATTTGAATTTTGTTATTTCTTGGCAATAAAACTGTCATTATCCCATACATTTTGTACTGAGGAGATCATTATGTGGCAATCTGCTAACTTGCTCTTTCTGCTCTTCATTCCTTCCCATGGGATATTGTTCTTTGTGAAGGTGATTCACCCCACCCTTGCACAAATGAAGAGCAATATGGAGTGTGTAGGGAAATCTATCCTCAAAGTTAGCCCTGAAATAATTACATTTTCTGGTGTTTTTGGTGAAAGTACAAGTAAATGGAGTTATAAAGCTGTACCCCACAGCCACTTACATGCAAAGAAAATCCTCTATAGGCAAAATAAAACACTGCAGAGGGAACAGGTTGCCAAATTTAATTGATAACCTCTCAAACAAGTATTGAACAGCAGATTCATTATGATGCATTGGCTGCTGTTCCCACTTCTGCTCAGGCTTTTCATCTGAAGTGGTTTCTAGTTTAAAAACAAGAACAAATTCTAGGAGCAGAAAATAGAAGTGAAATTCCTATCTTTGAGCAGCTAGGGAAGACAGTTAAGCCTCTTGGTCTGTTCTGTGGGGTTTATTTTGCTCTGTAGCCCATTTTTACCAGGAATGGGAGGAATCCATCACCTGGGAGGAGGGTAGGTAGAGAGAGATGTTTGGACTCTCACCTGGATGAGCCTGGAGAGTGTCTTCCCTTTCCTTGGTATTTTTCCACCACCCAGATCAGCACATACAACAAACAACATCAAATGCAACCTCGACACTCACGGTGTTAAACAGAAATTATTGCTCCAATCCTTCAAAGAGCACTGACAGACTCCTAAACCCCAATGTGTGGGGCTGGCACCCTGAGCTGGTGGGAACACCCACACTGGCTGTGCAAAGTGACTCGAATGTTCTAACAGAGCCCTTTGGATGTTTCCTTCTCCCTGCTCTCTGCTCCCAGGTGGGAGTTTCCACTCGCCCTTGGGATGTGTCTCTGGACTATAAATAGAAGGACGAGGTACCTGACTCTGGAGATTCTGTTGCACTCTGGCAGCTGATACCCAAAAGCTGGATGTTGGAGCACATTTGTAAGCTCCCAGCTTTCACAAAAATGCAAACTGGCAATGTCAGCATGCAAAGTGCAGTTGGGAACACAGCCTGAATGGTTTTATTTCTGCATATCTATACATCCTCTGTTATTTATGGGGTGTTTACACCAAATGTTCCCTGCTGCTACAGATTTCACTCACAAACCTGCTCCAGCACTGCAGGTGAAAGCATCCTCAGCTGGCTTCTTTTTTCAAAGCCCAAAGCTGCTTTCTTAAGGATATCACACTTCTTTCCAGACTCAAACCTTCTTAGTTTTCTTCCATGGCAAAGAGGGGAGTGGGAATTAACCCCAGAAGAAATGCTGGATTCAACCATAAGCCAATCATATGCTGAGTTGAGACCAAACTTTTTTTTTATTTCCATTTTTTATTTTTATTTTTGAGTGGATTGCTTTGGAGAAATTGTGTTTTTATCCCCTTGAGCAAAAGCAGATGAAGAAACCACTTAGTGGGGTGGGATTTGATGAAGTCTCAGCAGCAGGAAGTAGGTTTCTGAGTTAGGCCAAGACCATTACATTTTCCTCTGAAAAGAGCATCCTTTTCCCTACTTGCACAATAATTCCAGTATTAAAAAAAAAACAGTATTTTTTTTTTAATTTGGCTGAAACCCTGTATCTTTTTTGGCATGTGCCTTCATTGTGTCTCCATTGCCCAGGAGCAGAACACCTCCTGTGGGAGCTGGATGGAACTGCTGGAATGGTGTTTTCATTATTAAAATTAGTACAGCCAGTAAGAGACAGTTTCTTCTCTTGGTTTAGAGAGGATGACACAAAGCTGTGGGGAATATGACTGCTAATCGAGATGGAAACAATAAAAGAGCTGTAAGGACCTGGTTAATCCTCTTTGCTCTGACAGAGTTAAACTTCTCCAGGTCTCCAGGTCTCAGATAAGATAGGACTGGTTTTCTTTATCTATTGTTTTTTTAATGTTCAAGGCTACTGAAATGCAGAAGGGCCAGATGGCCATTTAAGCTAGACAATGTGCAAAATCTTTCTTGTATTATCACCAAATGCCCCGAGGAGGTGGGAGGAGAAAGGTTGTTTAATCATTAGAAGTCACTTAGCAGCAAATGGCAGTTCACTGTCTTTATCAATTTACAACAAAAGATTGGAGCCGTATCTTTGTGGGGCCTTTTTCTAATACGACAGGCCACATATCTCATCCCCCTTTAAGTCATCTCGGGATATCTTGCATCTCACTGCGTGTCACCAAACTGTGGGGCCAGGCTAGTAAATAGTTTTGTTGTTTTTTTTTTCCACATGCATTTGGTCCTATACTAAAATACATAATTTTCCCCTGGAACACAGGAAACTACTGTGTCAGCAGCAGCTAAATCCCGTTGTTGTTCTGTGGTTTGTCACAGTCCAGTGGAGAAAGTACTGGAGGGGTGAGAACAGCAGGATCTGTTTTCTGTTGTCCTGTCCTGGTCTAATATTTGACATTCAGGAACTCATCTCACCTCTATCTTCCTCGATTTGTGTGTAGTGGCCATGGTGAACAGGGGCTCCAGGGATTTTGGGAGGTTCATCTCAGCTGTCTGAGACACCGTGTAAATGTGATCCTGGGCCTTGGCTAATTAGCTGTGGCCCTCATCAGGGCTGTCATGAGAACAGGCTCAAGGATCTCCTCTTGGTTGTCTGTACAGAGAGTAGGTATTGCTGCCCTCCAGCAGGTCAGGGAATCATAGAATCAGAGAATATCCTGAGTGGAAAAGGACTCACGAGGTTCATCCAGTCCAGCTCCTGGCCCTGCACAGACACCCCAACAATCCCACCCTGTGCCTGGGACCGTGTTCCAAACGCTTCTTGAGCTCTGGCAGCCTCGGGGCTGTGCCTGTTCCCTGTGGAGCCTGTTCCGTGCCCCACCATCCTGTGGGGGAAGAACCTTTTAGGTTCAAACTACATCTGATGCCACCACTTAATTCCCCTTTTCCCAATGCCTTCCCTTTGTGTTTCTGTCTTATTCTCGATACCTTTGATTTCAGAGGATTTCTCCAGTGCCACTCTCTCTGTCCCCTGCAGGCTGAGGCTTCCTGAGCACTGCACAGAGAAGATGGCTGGGTGACACTTGCACGACAAACAGCTGTGGGTACACCTATAGCAGGAACAGCAGCTCAGGTTTTCCACTGCCAAGGACGGATGACAGCAAAGGGTATTTAGTGATTGTGCTGGGGAGGAAACGTTGGCAAAACAAGCTGGCAAGGCTGGCACCTCGCTGGTGGGGTTCCAGTAGGGAGGGACACTCCCAGTGACCTCCCTGCAGCTCTTTTGGGGTGGCCTGCCCAGGGTAGACGGTGGAGTCACCATCCCTGAAGGTGTTTGAGGAAAAACTAGACGTGGCACTCGGTGCCATGATCTGGTTGACAAGGTGGTGGTGTTCGGTCATGGGTTGGACTCGATGATCTCAGAGGTCGTTTTCAAGCTAATTGATTCTGTGATACTTCTGGCCCTCTCTGCAGTCGGGAGTTGAGTAGGTTTCAAAGCCAGGAGGCTTTTATCGAACGACTTTTTGGCCTCTTGTAGAGGACCTCACAGATTGTTATCCCGTTATCAGCGGACTAAATCCTCTGATAAGCCGCCGGTGCCCCGCAGCGGGCTGGGAACCGGCACCCCCGTGGCTTCCAGTGCCACGTTGGTGCCTAAACCTCATCGGTGAGCTGCGAGCCCGGC
>VZTB01006895.1:0-39386 GCA_013397245.1 Thryothorus ludovicianus | reverse complement strand
GCCCTCGCCGGGGGTTTTGCGGCGCTCCCTCCCCGGCGCCGCTGGCAGCGCTGCCGCGGCTGTGCCGGCCCGGCGGGTCGGGCAGCGGGAGCCCCGGAGCGGTGCCGTGTCCCCCGCAGCGCCCGCTCGCCGTGCGGGGCGCGGAGCATCCCCGCTCCCCCGCGGTTGCGTAACGCGCCCGTCCCACGCGTGGCCGGGGAGATCGAGCCCCCCCCAGCTTTCTGCGGGTCGGTCTTTTCGCGGATCATCTTTTAAAAGCAGCCCCCCTCCTAAACCGCGTGTTTTCTCCCCAAATTTTGATAATCCTGAGTGGCGGTCACTTCCTGGTCGTGTTTTTTCTGCGCGGCTTTCTCCCCGTGGTTCATACATCGATCAGCCGCCCTTCAGAATGGAGGGTTTGTGAACTCGCTGAACATAAACAGTGATCCTAAGAGAGCTTTAATGGTTATTAGATACTGTGATAATTCTTGAATAACGCCTTCACATGGCGGTGGCGTAAGAACCGAAGGAAGGTTAAAAGTACAATTACAGTGGAAGTGATTTCTTCTTGGAATTACTTCCTCCAAGGCCTTACTCGAAACAATAAGCGTGGCTTTTCATTTCTTCACTAAACCGAGCTTATTGACTTGTGCCATGCGGCTCCCAGTTGGAAAAACCTGCTTGGGTCAGCCGGACAAGTGGGACTGAGGCTCGTCCTTAGTTCGTGCAACGCCCAGCAGCCGCGTGTGTCCCCGCTCTGTTTTTAAATAACCGGCTCGGATGGGGCTGTAGAGCTCAGCCCCGGCTGCCCGGGCTGTAAAACCCCTGCGAGTACCCCAGGGACCGGCCCTGCCCTGCTGGGCGCTGTCCTGGCCGTGCCACAGCGCTCTGCATCCAGTTTTGGTGGCTGGAGATATCCAGGGGAGCTGTGGAACAGGGGAACGTGCGGCGCAGGCTCCAGCCGAGAGTCTTAATGAGTGTTTGTGTAGTGCTTCGTGTTTTCTCGGATGAAAGGTTTTACATAATTGGCCATTATAATTGTCTGTCACCCCTAGAGAAGAGCCAAAAAAATAACCCTAAAAAGCAAGCGTGGAGGTAGGTAGTTGTCTTAAAAAGTCCAAAGTCTAAATGCCTGTAGGTTGTGAATGCTGGTACTGCTCAGTGTGGAGGCAGCAAAATGACTAAGTAAAAAAAAAAAAAAAAATTAATCTAACTCTGTCCTCCTTTTGAGCCATTTGATCAGCATCATTGGGACAAATGACATCCTGCTTGCGTTTGAGCTGCTCGTTCTTCGGTGCCCAGAATTCCTAATGTGACTCTGGTTCTACCGGTGTTAATGTTGTTTTGGGTTTTTTTTATTTTTTTCCTCTTGAAATCTTAACTGGAAGCCTTTTGCAGTGTTTTGATTCCTTTTTTAATAAATGGCTAATCCCTTGCTGGAGGGGATGGGAGTGTTTTGAACGCAGCATTTTTGGGTCCTGAGGGGAGGGGGAAGGGAGCGCCTTGTGTTGCTTTTCCAGCAGCCTTCCCCCAGCCTGAGTGAAAGGGCCTTATTGACTGATTTTTGAAGGTAACCTGCCCAATTCTCCTCTTACATGCTAAAACCCATAAATTTGCTGTAGCACAGAGCCTTTGAGGGGAAGAAATGGAATGTCAAGGAGCCTGGGCTTCATCACGAGCAGCCTGGTAACAAAGGCACTGTCTGTTAATTGCATGGTGCTTATCAAAATCTCCCCTCCTAATGACAAAGTAACAATTTAATAGGTGTGAAAAGTTGTGGGATTTGATTTAATACCACTGTCTTAAAAATCATCCTGCACGCTCGGTATGACTAAGTTGTCGCTTTCATATTTAATTGGAGAGGGCTGAGGAGAAAGCTGGGGATGTTTCACTTGCACTAAATGCTCTTTTCTCCATTTGGAGAACGATCGTGAGGAATTGTGAGTGGCTTGTTAAGTGCTAAAGCTGCAGCTGAGTGACTTACAGGTTATAAAACATCTTTCTGTGTCTCTTAAATTTGGAAGCTCATCTTGAAGCTTGTGCTGCGGGTGTTGATCACAGCGTTCTCAGGCTGGTCTGCAGCTCCCGTGGCAGGAAGGACGGTGGTTTTGGGGTGTGGAGGTGCCAGGTTAGGTTTGGGTGATGTGAAGGTGAGTGCTGTGCACGACACTGCCTGGGTAATAACACCCCCTGAGGTTCCAGGTGTCAACGCCTTCGTCACGATGTGTTATTTTCACTTCTCGCTGCCCCCGTAGCGTAACCAAACCAGCATTTTGGTATAATCCTCACACAGAGGTTGCTGTATTCCTAGCAGATAGGGCATATTTCAGTATTCCTGTTGCAGGTTTGCTGCCAGGTTTCAGAGAAGAGAGCAGCTTTTCTTGGACCTGATGGTTGAGCCTGTAAGGAAAACACAAGGCTGATGTTAAACCTATCATGAAAGATAATATAGCCTGGGAAGCATCGCTCTTGCCCTTGTCTGCTGGGATTTTTTGTCTCTTGTGGATTATTTGATCATTGGATTTATCACTGTTCCTATCCACAGATCTGAGCTTTTGAAGGAAACACTGGTTTAGTGAAAGTTCTGGGTTTGAGATCCTCTTCCCAGCCCTGTAAGCCCTGCAGGAAGGAGGGCACAGGAATGCTGCTTTGGTATGTGTGGCTGCTCCATTTTTATTTGTACCATATTTTACTGGCTGTGTTTTCTAAGCTATTTTGATTCTATTAACTTATTAAACTTAGAGTCTATTAAAAGTCAGTGTGACAGTCTTTCTTTAATGTAGGAATGTTGTCCTTTTCCTTCAAGTGTCCTATTTTCACCCCTAAAATATGAAACAGAACAGTTGTCCGTGGTTCAGATTCTGCCTGTAATTGTGGGATTTGTATTTGGAATTCACATTGTAGTTGTGGATTTCGTGTTTATTCCCCAAATAACTTTTCTTCTTTTTTTTTTTGCCTTTGTTGTGGAAGGGGAATATCTGCTGTATCACTTGTAATCCTACTGTTGCAGTTTTATGCCTAGAGCATAACTGGAGCTGTATTTACCACTGTAGACATGGTGATTGGTTTATTTGGCTCTTTTGGGGATCAAACACAGAGAAATCACAGCAGGACTGTCTGCTGTAGGTACAGGATGAGCATCAGTGGTACCATGACCTGGCTCTCCAAATTTGGGTGTCTGCAGTGTCATTGCCAGGGGTGTCAGGGAGAGATGGATTAAATATAGCTCAGGTGTGCCCCAACATGTTGCAGCTGCTCCTCCTGTTGCAGTACAGGGCTAATAGGAATGTTTACACAGATCACCTTCCTACACATCCCAGGTTCAGCCCCTTCCTGGGTAGCAAGTTGCTGCTGGGCAGCCACATGACTGCTTAAAGCTGTTTGGAGAGTAGCAATACACTACAGAGGGACGCATAAATGGCTGTTAATAAAGTGTCAGCTTTTAAAAAAAAAATTAGAAGTGGCTGACTGGTATCTTGGGCTGCAGAAAATAGTGCCTTTTTTTTTTTCTGTGTGATTAAAAAGTAATCCTGCTTTAGAAGCTGCTCTGTCTGCACTTCCCAGTGAAGTGATGGCATTTGGGTAGCAGGGAGGCAGAATTCCTGCCAGTTAAAATCCTGCTGTCCTAATGTGCCATTCCGTGCAGTGCTTGGAAGCTGATATACAGTGTTCTTCTGCCTTGCAGCAAAACAACTAGTGATTAAAAATTCAGCAGATGCTGTGGTTCACTTAACTACTTGTTCTTGCATCATTCAGGTCATATCACACAATTAATGTTGCTAATGTTCAATCTAGCTTTTTTTTTTTTTGCTCCGAGAATGGAAATTATCTGAACTACCATGGGATTTACAGAACTGTTTTGGCAGGAATTGGGCTATGCAAAGTAAGTCATTCAGGGTTGTTTTAGCCCTTCCCCTAACTTGGAGAATCTCCTTTTGATTTCAGAAATATTATTTGTTCGTGCCAGACAGGGCTGTAATTTCTGCAGCTTTTCTGACTTTAAAAATCAAAGTGTTTTCTTTTGATTGCTTTGAGATAAACGAGACTCCCTAGATGAGAAGGAAGAGGGGGAGAGCACAATAGGTGTAAGTGCTTGCTTTCTTACTTAAACTCAGTGTTTCACTTGGCCACAGAAATATTTTTGTAAGAGAATTCTCTTTTTGTTGCGGGCAGGGTTTCTGCTGCTTTCAGTACATCCACTTTTAACTTGCACCATTTTGGTTAATAACATTCAATCCAGGGTGTCACTTACTTGACTTTGAAATTAGCATTAAACTTTACCTTCCCCTCCCCATGTTCCTTCAATTATGTAAGTTTTGGGTTCTTTCTGTAACACACGCAGATTCTAGAAATCTTTTCTGGGCTGCCTGAAAGTGATATTTGTGTAGGAAGAGACTTGGAGTTAGTTTTTACTTCTTTTCTGCTTGGAAGCTCGTGTTTAGGAAGAAGCTTACCCACTCTCTTTGTGATCAGAGCAGTAATTTGGTTTTGATTGCCCTCTCTGCACCTTCTCAGGACTTTGCTCCTGGGTGGTGCCCCCTAAACTGGGTGGGTTTGTTGATATGAGCCTAGTGCCCTTGTGCTGCTCTAAGAAAGATAAAATACAACCTGACAACAACAACAACAAAAATTTTCTGCGTCTTTCGGTGTCTTTGAGAGGAACTTGCTGTGGTGGGGCAGCTCTGGGCTGCAGAGCTCGAGAAATGAAATTGAGAATATGGAACACAGGTGGGGAATTTTATCAAGGGCACACACGAGGTTCAGCCCTCGCTGGAGAGCTGCAGGGCTGAGGGCAAGGTTGTGTCTTTGGAAGTGTGAAGCAAGGGGCAAATCCATAATAGGAATGGAAAAGGTGAATTTGTGTCACACAGCAGATGATGGGTACCTGTGGACCAGGTTTTGGAGAAATAATGGGCAAACCCAGGAGCATTTCTGACACATGTTGTTTGGACTTGCAGTTTGGGGTGACGTTTTGTGATCTGTCCATTAGCACATCAAGAGGATGTATTTTTAGTCAAGGCAGACATTTTTCTTTGGAAAAACCTGTTTGGACTATTAACTCTAAGTGTACTTTGAGAGAACTTGTCTCAACCAAGTTGTCAGCAATCAGTTTGAAAAATGAAGCCTTAAATATGTAAACCCTCCCCCAGCCTCTTCAGTGTCCTGTTCAGAATGAGGGAAAAGGAGGATTCAGGCTGGCTCTTGCATTTTCCTGCTTCCATGAATGCACGTATCCAATGTGCTGCACTTGCAGAATTGATATTCAGGATAATATGTTTAATTTTCAATTGCAAAAAAAAAAAGCTTCACACATAGCTAATTCCATCTGCTGGAGAAATAAGAGCGAGGCTAACTTCATCACTTATTTGGGACGTGCTTTTTGCTCTGCTAATTACTATGTATGAACTTTGGAAATTTGCATAATTTTTTGGCAAACCTAAGCGGCAGCCATTTAATTTAGAATTTTTATTAACTTTAAACATCCCTAGCAACTCCTAAGCTACTTCTGGTTCATTTTGTGGTTTTAGTGTTTTACAGGCTTTGGTTTTGAAAGCTTCAGTAGCTTCTTTTTTCTTTTCCTTGCAATGACTTTATATAAGCAACAGCAGCTTGCTGCCATTTCCAGTAACTTTTAACCTGCAATGTGACACAGAATTCCTTCTGTCATTCAGATAAAAAAGTGTTGAAGTTCTTGTAAAAAAAAAATAAAATAGTTCTAAAAAAGTAAAATTAGAAGGTAAGTTTTGGTTGCTCTTCTGCAGTGTGAGAAGAGCACTTGAAATATTTTAAGAGTAGATGCATTTCCAAAAGTAACCTTGGGGAAACTGGGGCATGTCAAGTCTGGTCCTAATTCTGGTAAGAGCTGGTCTTATGATGTGAATTTTTAAGCTCCAAAGAGTTTGGATGTAAATCCATCGTTGCAGATAGCTACTGAATGTTCTTTCTTACTCAAAGGTTGTATTTTGACACATTTGCAGCCTCCCAAGGTGTCTAGCCCTGCCTTTTCCACTTGGTTTGCTTTTGTTTTTGTGACCTCCACCTTTCACTGATTTTGCTGGTTGGCAGTCAGTGGAGGCAGATAATCTGTAAAATATCGAAGCAGTTGGAATGTTATAGCCAAAAATACTGTCTGCTTTATTGGAATGCTGTTATTTGGAGTCAGCTGTTACATGCTGGTTTTCTTTTGGAGGCAATAGACTGGATTAATATTAAAATTTGAATTATTCGTGCCCTTTTTCTCTCTCAGTCCCATCAGAAACTTCCTATGTTGCTCTGTACAGTTGCACTCCCAAGTCTTTGTCCCTCTTTTCTCATCCCTCTTGCTCCGTTGACCACTTAAAAATTCAGTTTCTTCCTTGGGATGAACGGGGTTGTGTTGCCAGACTCTTTAATTCCTCTCTAATTGGCAGAAAGCCAAGCATAAAATCTTCTTCATAAGTCACCCTAGAGGTTTCTTTGTATGTGCTATTATTTTCTTTGCGTGCTAACATCTCTGAAAATACTTTTTTTTTTTTTTTCTCCCTCCCCCCAAGTCTAGACCAGGCATCATTATGTTTGTGTGTATGTGTAGGCTTGGGTGTTGCCACGCTGCAGCCCAGCGAGCAATTTGAAATCCTTGGGCAGTTTAAGACCAAAAATTTCTTGGAGCATCAAAGGCAGCACTATCCCCTGTGCATCTAGGGTGGTGAAGTAATTTTCTGGTGTATCTGAACTTCAAAGACGAGCTCATGGCTTGTGCCTGTGGTCTGGCTTTCTGAGATGTGTCACACTGGAGGCTATATTTTAAAAAAAAGGGAGTTTGGACCCTGGGTTCGAGCAGGGTTTGTGTGTCAGTGAGAGTGGCTCCTGTTGGATTGTGGATTCTGTTTTTGTGCTTCCAGAGCACCTCAGCTCTCTCTTCATTTGTGAAACTTCATTGAGTCTTTGTTCTGAGCTTCTCCTGAAAGTTCTTTCCATCGTGAAGCCTTTGCTCTTTTGTTGGGCCTCTTGATGTTTTTCTGTCTTCAGAGCTTCTTGTGCTTCCTCCCACCCTGACTCCTGAGGTTGAGACAAGCTCCCCTGTAAGTGTACATGCAAAACTGCTTTTTTTTCTCCTGCTGAAAGGCAGCTCTTACTTTGCCACGATTTCTGCTGTGATTTTTCCTGCTCCTTTCCCTTCCTGACCTCCTGCACACGTCCTGGTGCTGGGGAGAGGAGGATCCACTGCTGAACAATGAGGGTGTGCAGGGTAAGATACCTTGAGACAAATGTCAGGCACTTGGTAAGGGAATTCTAAAAAAAAAACCCTACCCTGGAGGAAATGTTGTTGCCTGAAAGTGGGTTTACACATCTCAATTTATACATCTCTTGTTGCCTGAAAATGGGTTTATACATCTCATCAGGGCTTGCCAGCAGGTGTGGACAGACTGCAAGTTCCTTGCATTTTTTCACTTGATTTCCACTCTAAAGAAGGATGACTCTACCGTTGGTTTTTTTTAATGAGGTAACTTTATCTTAATAAACAGATGAATGAATGATGCAAAGAGTGCTTGTCTTTGCAGCTGAAATCTCTGCGAATCTGCTGCTGCTTCTGAAACTGGGGCTGTGGGAGGATTATGGATAGCAACGAATCCATCTTCCGTGATGTAAAGGAAAAAAAGAAACCCAACCTCCCTGTATTTCTCTTAAAGTGCTTATGGATTTTTTTTTTAGATGCAGTGGGACTGCAGATGTAGCCATATTAAAATACAAACCAACTCTCTTCCAATCGGTCTCGCAGCAGCAGGAGTTGGAGACGTGGCTTTGGTAGAAGTTCCTGAGAATTCTCTTTTCAATGCAGCTCTGCAGCCTGTGCTGTGGATGGGAGCCCAGAGCAGTTTGAGTCACTCTTCCTCCATGGAGAGAGGACAGGGGATGCCACCAGCAGTGGACTAAACCAGTTTTCCTAATGATTGCTTTGTCCAGCTTGAGCTGCTTGTGGGGTTGTTCAGATGGTGTCAGCTGATGTGTCAGCTGGAGGCCGTGGGGGAAATGGTAGGATAAAGAGGAGTAGTTTACATACCTTTGTAGCAAATGTCTCTGCAGCATTGTGCACACTCCTCTGGCCTTAAAAAGGGGTTTTTTTTAAGCCCTTTTTCCTCGTTTGGATCTGTAGATATATGGAGCGAGGAAGGGGTTGTGTGTGGATTTTGTGACTGAATCTGAGGAGGTGAAGGCACCAGTGCATCCTGCAGGGGTGGCCCGTTGGAAAAATGTTTTTAAGAAATTGGGAATAACTTAGGAAAATTGTCAAGGAAGAAGGAGAAACTGAGTGAAATTCACTCAATTGAGTAAATTCACTGAGTGAAAATTGTTGCATCTCTAGTGGACCTATACAGAACAAGTTTGTTGATTTTGCTTTAATGGTGGTTGTAAGGTTATTTTAATTTAATATTTATAATTTTAATTTAAGGATTTGGGGAATTCCCCCCATCCCCTGTGTTTCTTGAGTCATAAATGGACTTTACGGGGATATAAGTAAGGCAGAGGCTGCTGAGAGAAGCCTTGTCTTTAATTAGACCAACGAGTATCACTGGAGTGGAGAGGAAAAGATGGGTGAGCTTTTGAGCCTGAATAAATGTCAGATTGTATTTTATCAGAATTGCAGTTTGGAATCAGGGATTCACTGAGTTCCCATTTGGCTGTGGGCTGTCTGGGGCCTTTTTGCATCTTCCATCTCTTGGCTGCAGTTATGGGAAAAGCTGCATATTCCACTTTACAGACATAAAGCTCAGCTCTTTAGGGGAAGGAAGGGTAAATGACCCAGGTAAAATGAGCCAGGCTGGAGACAGTAAAACTACCCAGAGTGCCAGCAAGTGATACCTGTGTCCTGAGTTTAATATATTCACTTCCCAGTGGTCATGCCCAGGAGGATTAGTGAGAGATGCTTTAACTTAAAGCTACTAGCAACAGCAGTGCTTGTTTTTTTCCTCCCCTCTCACAAGTGGTTTGCTTTTACTAAAATAGCTAAATGCAGGCATGTTCAGCTTAATATAAATATATATGTGTGTGTGGGTACCTGAGAAAGCATCCCATTAGGTAACCCTGTAACTTTCTCCTGGGGAGATGATGAGAATATCACCTTTGCTGCCAGTCAGGGCCAAGCCAGCCTTGTTAGCAGCTTGTAAGTGACAGCCCTACTTTGCTTTGTGGGTATTTTCAGTGATGAGGGTAGCAGAGCTCCAGGGAGAGGTGATAACGTCTGTGCTGGTTTTCTTCTTGATAGGGGGGTGGCGGAGGAGGAGGAGATAGGACTAATTGCATACCTTCCAATTCCAGTTACTTCATTACAGAATAATCATTGGAGCAGCCCTGCAATCTGCTCTGCTAGCAGATAAGTGGCGTGGCTCGAAGCACTTCAATCTAAACAAAACTTAAGTGCTTTTTCCTTTTTCCCTGGAGTGAAACTGTAATTTCGTTATGTGAATGTTAGCCAGGACAAAGTTGTTTTTGCAGCTGTCATGATGATTCTCTGGGCTTTGTGTTAGAGGTATGTCCCCAGTGTATGTAGCAAAAATATCCTAAAATATACTGCATTCCCTTACCTGGAAGCTTCAGTTGAAGGCTCTCCAAATGTTTGCCAGGTGAAGATCTGTTTAGCTTTGACGTTGGATGTCTCAGAGGGTTTAGATACAAACCAGTGAAGGTTTGGATTATATTCCTTTCCATAGCAGTACATGTTAATTAAATTCTCTGTCTGCATTAGACCCTGAAATAGTCAAGTGGAAGAGCCTGAGCACATCTCTGCTGCTTCAGAATACGAGTCCCTGTGGTGAGGGTGGTCACGTTGAAGCATTGCCTCATTTTGGTTCTCTGGTGTAGAAATGGTGATAAATGCAACCCATGTGATGCAAAAGAGAATTATCAGGCAGAGCTTGGGAGAGAGATTTTGCCTTTCTTTGAAACGGGGTAAAAATGAATTTGTACTCCAGGCTGAATCCTGGGAAATCATAAAATCCTAGAATGTTTAGGTTGGGAGGGACCTTCAAGCCCATCTTGTTCCAACCCCTTCCCATGGGCAGGGACATCTTCCACTATCCCAGGTTGCTCCAAGCCCCATCCAGTCTGGCTTTGGACACTTCCAGGGATCCAGGGGCAGCCTTAGCTTCTCTGGGCACCCTGTGCCAGGGCCTCATAAAATACCTGGAACTGCTGTGGTGATGATGATGACTTGAGGGTACCAATTTAAGGCCACAAGAGCACCCCAGACAAATGCCTGGACTTTGCACAGTGCAGTACTGGCCAAACCTTAAACTCTCTTCAGGCTCTTTTTTTTTCTGGACTGCCACAGAACCATTAAATCTGATCTGTTCCTGAAAAGACAGCTGACTGTGCAATCTGAGCCACATAAAATTCTTTGTCTGTGCTTTGGACTTGAATGGAAAAGTAGTTTTGTTTTCCCATTAAACTGACCTCAACTGTCGCTGCCCCAAAGGGGGTCTGTTCTTGCAGGCTGTGCTTGGCCAGGAGGCAGAGTGTGCTTGGCTCTCCCTGTGTTTTGCTCACTCCAGGACTGTGGGGAGATGGTAATGCACTGAGGCAGGTATTTGTGTGCAGGTTAAATGTTTTGGGAAAGAAAATGTGATATGCTTTGTAAAAGCTGTTAGTTTTTTAAGTTCAGGCTTGGTTGTAACTTGGCTGCTGGGGTTGGTTGTGTAGATCCAACTGCAGCGTTAAGCTCTGGGAATAAATAAGGTGAAGTGGTGTGAATTTTGAAGGATTAAAGAGTGCAAAGCCCCCTTAATTGAGTCTTAAATTTTTAGGGTGGCTTTCAGAGGGAAAGGCCCAAACACACTTTGCAAACCAACGTGTGCTTTGTGCACTGTAGTGGATCCATGCTTTGATAGGAACAGTGTGACTTATTTAATGAGATGAACTGCATCACCTTCTTTGTTAAAAGAGGTATTTATTTATTCACATTGGGGGAAAATACATTTTGATCAGCCTCCTGCATCCCTTTGTAGCCACTGGTGTTGCAGGAACAGGAGGCTGGCAGGGTGGATTGGGTATTGCCTAAATAAAAATGAGGTTGAAGCCTGGAGTGTCCCCTGGCAGAGTCTGACCCCCACCTGCTGAGTTGACCCACAGTGCCCTTTGCTCATGGTTTGTTTAGGAGAAGTTTTTGGGATGTGAGTCTCATGTGGGAGCACAGGAGCCACGCTGCTTTTTTAAGAGGTTGGATGCCTTGACTTTGTAGGAAAAAGAAGCCAAAAAATGGGCTGTGGTATCTTTCATGCTGGCCAAGCTGCTCCAAGGGCAATCCAGGTGGAAAGGGACTCAGCTCTGGACAGGAGGTTCAGTTGGGTAATCAGGAAGCATCAGCAAAGCACAGCTCCTTCCTATGAGTGGGCAGAGTTCCTCCACCTGTAAACACCATCACATACACCCAGCCTTGGCTCTTCTCTGGCTTCTGTTTGCCTTTTAATGGTCCTAGAGTGCCTCAGTGCTTCCCTGCTGCCTTCCTGGTGTCTGGCCCGGGGGTTTGGTGGCCCCTCTGAAGTTGGAATCAGCACATGGCAGCAGGTGGGTGCTTGGTGAATGTCCACTGGTGTGTTTATGGCCTGGGATGGCTGCACTGGGACTTCTCATGTGCTTCCATATCCAGTGCTTAGTGACCATCCATCTTCACTGCAGAAAATGAATTGAAGGCAAATTGTTACTGGAGACTTTTCTAGGGAAAAACGTTTTTAATGAGTACCTGAAGGGCCACAATCCTATGGATTGTGTGTGGTGTGTTGTAGCTGTGAGCAGGTTTTCCTTATTGCAGGAGCTGGATTGATTCCTTGGGGCTGGATAGCATCTGATTTTTATATGAGGGAGGAGAAAGCTGTCTGACTTTAATCTGAATTTACTAGGTACTTAATAAGAAAGACCTCTGCCCTGAGTGACTTGCTCAGCCTATGTTGTGTTGCGGGAGCTCCATGGAGATGAATCCTGCTGGCTTTATTTCGCTCTGAAATCCATTTGGCTCAAAGTTGCTTCCAGAATCTCATCCTCCCTGGTACTTCAGACTTGTGACTGAGTAACCTGCTGAGTGTTAAGGGCTGTGGCAAAGCCTGGGTGCTCTGGTGGCTGAGAGGTGACAGCAGCATGGGGAACTTGTCCTTCAGGTGACAGCAGAGGCACATTTCTGAAAGCTGTGTGCTTCCACCTTTATAATCTGCAATTTATATTTAAAAGCAGAGGGGTTGAAGTTGTTTTCTGTGCAGCTGTGGCCCGTGGGAGCAGTTGGCTGTCGTGGTGTTTGGCCCTGGAGCTGCCTTGGTGGCCGATTGCGTAAGCGGGCAGGGAGCGAGCGAAGGTGTTTGCAGCAGTCACTTGGAAACTCAGATAATTCAAGTCTCGATCAAGCTCAGGCTCAAACAGGTTGTGGAATTTATTTATACAACACCACTGGGGTGTGTGACACTGCAGTGCCAAACAAACAGAGGTTCCCAGCCCCAAGGCTTGTGTTGGGTATTAGATAACGAGGGATGGGGTAATTACAGCCAGGGACATGGGTGGAGGGGTTAGAAGTGGGCGAGGGCTACATCCGTGTGGAGAACGTGAGATGTGCCTCATTAATGGCAGGGTGAAGAAACTGTGGGTGCGTCTGGGGTTATGGGAAGGCTGGAGGTCAGCTCTGCAGCAGGAAGTGTTGACTGAGTTATTGGAGACGCGTGGATTCGTCAGGGAAAGCGGAAGGAGGAGAAATGAAACCGGCCGAGCGTTCAGGGAGGGGCTGGGTCACACGGGGCTGACGTACCACAGCGGTGGCACCCCAGGGGTTTGAGGAATTTGGGTGTCAGAGCAGCCACTGGGAATCCACACCCGCGCTCCCAAAACGTGTGTGCTTGATGGGAACAGAGGAACAGGTAAAGCAAGGGGCCCACTGTGTCTTGTGGGGGCTTTGCTGTTCCTCATCTCCGCTGTCTGCACCCCTTGGGTTCTCATGGTGCCAAATTGGCTTCTGCCCATCCACCTGCAGTTTTGCTGGGTTGGTTTTTGGGGTGTACTCGATCAGTGAGCACTGAAGATCTTGAATTGGTGATTCCCCACGTCAGCAGTGCGTGGGTTGTTATTCCCATGTGCCCTTTGCTCCGGGCAAACCGGATCTTTGGGATTTTAGGAGCTGGGTAGTGGTTGTTAACACCGTTACTGTGTCACTAATTTCCTTTTTCCTTCCCTTTTGCTCTTCAGAAATGCCATTCTCGTGAGTGTGCAAGGAACCTACAGAACTGTAATGTCTAACCCTACATGGAATAACAACCCTTGGAAGGTACCACCCTTTTTAACTACATGGTTTTGTTACGGGTTGGGTTAATGATCTTTGCTTCAAAGCTTGAAATTGAAGAACTGTGTCTTATGTAATGCTGTCCTTTTGAAAGGGCTGGCAGTGCTGTGATCCTCCAGTCTCTGATTTCCAGAAAAACTGGGTGCAACCTAACACTTGGTTTGGGGTGCTGAGGGGCCATCCCTGTTTTTCTCTGTGGATGATGTCTTCAGGCAGCTCTGGTGTTGCCTTAGGAACAGATGGTGGTTTCTATTCAGAGAGCTGAACTAAGCTTTCCTCATACTTGGTGGCCATCCTTGGAAACATATTGCCCTTCTTTTTAGTGATGCATGATGATTTGCCTGTTTCTTCCATTCAGTGACCTTCTGGATTGTCTTTCTTGAGGCTTCTAGGCATATTTATGAAGAATATTGTGATGAAGTGCAGTTACACTTTAACATTTAGATTGAAATGTCTTGGCCGTTCGTGCTGCATTAACCAGCTCTCAGGCGTTGGCTTGTTCTGCTGTCTGATCCTGCAGTGATGCCATAATACTGAATTTTGGACTGCCCTGTGCATTGCCATGGCAACAGACTGATGTCACACGCTCAAGGACATGACTTCAGTGCACGATCATGCAGAGGCACAATCAGATTTGTGGAGGAGAAAGCTGAGTAATGCACATCTCAAACGCAAACAAGGGGAGTGCAGGTTACAGCTGACCAACCAAGGTGCCTCAGTGTGAAAATTCCCCAATTGAGGAGGGGCTGATCCTGTCTCTAAGACAGGAACAGTTGTCTTGATGAGCTTCTCTTCACCATGGAGAAGCAGATGACTTGCAGATCTCCTGTATCTTTAAAACAGGTGGTGGAAGAAATCATCATTTCTGGGGTGAGGAAACGCTCGCGTGTTTCAGAGCTTTGGAAAGGCACTGCTTTGTTTTAATTTTAAAGGACCTCTCAGTGGTCTTGCAAGCACCCTGAGAACACTTTGACTTGCTTAATGTTGTTCAAACAGTTTAATTGGTTTTCCAAAGCTTTTATTTTATCCGTAACATTGGAAGGTGAAAGGGGAACTCCGCATCTGCATTATGGTCACATTTTCCTATATCCTATTAGCAGATTCCAAGATTGTTTAATGTGATCTCCACCCATTTCATTTGGCTGCAACCTTTGCTCCCATGAAAACAAGGCTGATTGTTCTGAATTGCTGTGTGTATGTGCTTTGGCACGGCATGAAGGTACCTATAATAACACAACCATTGTCTGGAAAAAAAGGCAGTTTGCAGTAATAACTACAAATAAAAGGGTGCAGTCCAGGGGCAAGACAGATAATGGTCGTTTTCCCACCCATTGCACAGGGCAGATTTCTCCAGCGTGGTCACCCCTCAGCATGACAGGGCTGTGGGCTTTAGCCTGGGATGTGAATGCTGGGAATAAGGGACTGAAATATTTGCACGTTGTTCCAAGTTTCTCTTTCCTGGCCGCGGTTCCATTGCTCATATCTACGGATGGGGAGGCTGAATGACTTTTGCACAATGCAGTGTTTTATTTGCATGCTGTGAGCAGTTTAACAAGTGTGTGTGTGTGTGCTAAATGAAGCATTCCCACTTTCAGTGAGCAGCTGATGCACCCTTAAAATAAAATAAAAAAAAAAAAAGTGCCTTTAGGTTGAACAGTGGGGTTTTGAGGGGTGACATTGTGCTGTGTGCTCGAGCGGATGGTGGGTCGTGCCAAGCCTGAATGTTAACTAGAAATGCTGGGAGATGCAGCAAACAACCAACTCACACTCCTTGGTGCTAAAGTAATTTCTGCTCATCTCTGCACTTTGTGGGATAAAAGCTGTTAGGGTGCAAGATTTAGTAGTAATATAGTCGTTTTAAACGCTCAGTGTCACAGGAACTGAGGATATTTAACAGAAACTGGCATTTCTTGTAGCAGTTTGGTTGCCTCCCAGGACAGGAAACTGTGGAGTGTTAAAAAAGAGTCAGGGAAGGAGTTTAACAACCCTCTCTGTAAATCACGATGCTTGAATTCAGATCCTGGCCTTGAGCTGAAAGGACTGGAAGCTCTGCAAGACCCAGTGATTGAAGCTGCTCTGCAGAGAACAAGAAGATGATGGTGATGGACTATCAAGAAGGCAGCCTTGCTGAAAAGAGAGGCTTTGTGATATGGTCAAGGGGAAGGAAGTCTGGAGAACTCAGAAAAAGAACAGATGCTTTTGGTGGTGGAGAAAAACTTAACTATCCCTGTAGTTTGCTCTTGCAGCAGAGCCAGCAGGAGGAACTTGATACCAAACAAAAGTAGGCACACCCAGAATTGAGCAGAGGGATCCTGGAAAGCTGAAGATCAGTGCTTTTGGTGCTTTGCTGTTTGACAGACACCTTTTACAGTGGCATCTGGCAGATTTAATAATATACGTGTGTGCAAAGGTGTGTGTAAAACAGCTTGAAGGTGTTGGATGCTTCTTTTTAGCAACAATAAAAGAAATATTGATTTATGAAGTGATACTCAAAGTGGGGAGCCAAGAGAGATGCCGTTCCCTGAGAAGGAACTAATGACAGAAGATGCATTAAAAAAGAGGGTGAGGTTTTTTTTCTAGGGTGTTTTTATGGATGGTGATGACTTGAAGTGCAATAAAACAGATTGCTGATCCTGTGTATCAAAGCACCAGTGGCAATGATTTTTCAAGCTGTTGAAACTTGCATCCACAAAAAAGAAATATATATCTATTTAGTTCTTCCTAATAGGTTAATCCACTGTAATTGGCTGTGAAATCAACCTGGGGGAATTTTCCCATCTGCAAGGGATGCACAGCCTCTTTGTCTGCTTGGCAACCGTACCTTCAGATAATTAAAAGCTGTTTTTTTTTAAATGCACTTTTCTTTCAATTCTTGTTTTTCTGCATCTTGCTACTTCTCTGAGAGCTGTCAGTCACTCTTCTGGCCAAGGTGTAAAAACCAAGATAATGTGCTTTTAGGAAAGGAAAACTGCAGATGATCTTTTTACTTTAATTTAAAAAAAAACCCAAACCCATAAAAACTACAAAACTAGGTGAACGTGAGTAGCTTTTTAGCATGCATGTCAGTGCTGCATTTCTAAAAGTAACTAAACTTTCCCAGTCCAGTATGGAAAAATTTGACTTTCAGAGCTCTGGTGCCACTTGCCCCTCTAAAATCAATAACCAAGCCTCCATGGTTTGCTTAGGAAGCAGTTGCAGTTACCCAGGAATGACAGGAGTTGTTCTGCACAGGGATCCTCTGGTTTCAGCACATACTTTCATTGCTCTGTAGTGTTTTGAGAGGCTGAAGGGTGGGATGCAGCTCCAGTGACTTTCCAGATTCCTAACAGTGTGAGGGACTGTTTTTAATAGTGATGATAAAAACAGTTATTCCCAGTTGGAGATTTAGTCAGTGGTATAATTATCAGAGCTATGAAATAGTGCAGGGATGGAAAAAACTAAGGCTTGAAACTTGTTTTCTTGAGGGAGCTGTTTGAAATTATTTCCTGCAAGCTCGGAGAGAATTGGTGAGAGATGTCAAACGTGACATCTCTGTGAGGGCTCAAGATTGGTGATGGCTCTGGTAATTCAGTGTTTGGGCTGGCAAGCTGCAGCTGGCTTTTGGGGGGACATTGGCTGTTGAAAGCCAGCGAGTGGGAGCTCTGGAGTGGCACATTTTGGTTTGTAAAGTGCTGAGGATTTCCACAGCAGGGTCACAATCCCCAGCTCCAAAGCTGGCTCACTTAAACCGTCCCTTCTAAACCACGGCTCTGGGCTCCTGATTTTCTTCACTTCTTAGTGATTTGGTGGAGTTCATTTGTATTTTCTTCATTTTGTCCAAGAGGGGGAAACTCTGAGAAGAAAATAATACCGTGTGCTGGAGGGAGCAGTGGGAATATTGGGTTAGAGAGGAATGCAGGTATTTTTGTCCTTTTCTGTCCTGAGCTGAAAGCTGTTTTTTGGACTTGTTAGAGTGAGTCTAGAGGAGATCACAAAGATGCTCTGGGGACTGGAGCATCTCTGCTCTGGAGCTGGGCTGGGAGTGTTCATCTGGAAAAGAAAAGGCTCTGGGGAGACCTTGGAGCCCCTTCCAGTGCCTAAGGGGACTTGGGGAGAAGAGGGAATGTGGCTTTTTACACGAGCAGAGAGGGATGGGACAAAGGGGAACAGTCTTAAAATAAAAGAGGAACAATTTAGATTGGATATTGGGAAGAAATTCTTCCCTGTGAGGGTGGGGAGCCCCTGGCACAGGGTGCCCAGAGCAGCTGGGGCTGCCCCTGGATCCCTGGAAGTGTCCAAAGCCAGGCTGGATGGGGCTTGGAGTAATCTGGGATAGTGGGAGGTGTCCCTGCCATGGCAGGGCATTAGAACAAGGTGGTCATGAAGGTCCTTTCCAACCCAAACCATTCTAGGATTTTATATTTTTTTATGTTTTTTCATAAAAAAAGTTTCAAGTCTTGTAAAACAAACCTGAATCTGATGTTTTCAGTGGACTTCAGAAAAGTTCATCCTTCCAAAATGGTTTTTAAGGTGGAAAGAATTGCACCAGAATTATTTCTGGTGTCCTCTTCTAGGTGTGTGCTGCTGAATTTTGAAGAGGAAACGTGAAAAGGGAAAGGCAGAAGCAGAAAGCAGAAGTTGCCACTGTTCATAAGCATGCAGAAATTGTCCTTTACTGAAGTTTCAGTGCTATTTTGGGGCATTTTTTTTTTCCTTAAGAACAAATTACAGTGGAATTCGTGCTGTGCTTAGGATTTCTAAAATTTTAATTGTGTCAGTTGCTAGGTGTATGGACTACAAAGCTCTGAAAGTATCAAACTATTTTTTACTTCAATAATTCTTGAGTTATTAATGGGGGAAAAAAAAATCTTTAAAAATAGAACTAAAGAAAAAGATTAAAGATCTGTGGAATTGGTAGGTTTCCAGATTAACTTAGATTTTAGACAGTCCTTTGAAACAATCTTGTAATAATGGTGATTTTTACTGCAGTTTACCAGTCAAAACCCCTGAGTTTATCTGAAGCTGAGTTGGTTCAGCAGATGTTTGGTGTAAAACAGTCTCCTGAGAATTTCTGTAAACCCAGGTGATGCTTTTTTGTGGGAAGGATTTGTATTGTGTCCTCTTGGCTGCCTTCTGTCTTCATCTTGTGCCTTTTGGCCATAACTTGTCACATGTCTGTGCTTTGGGTGTCCAAAGTCCTTTCTGGTCCCTTTAAATGTATTTTAATGGATTCTGTGCTTTTTTTTTCCAAGCTGCAAAGCACTTTGGGGTGGGGAATGCTCTGGTGCTGCTTTGGGATTGCTCACCTGTGTCTGTGTGAGCCCAGCTCTGCTCCTGCTGCTCTGCCTGTGCTTGGATGAGCTCTGCAGTGCCTGGTCCTGGCTGATGGATATCCAGGGGTCCCTTGGATCACAGCCTTGTGCCAAGTGCTCCTCTGAGTCTCTGCCTGTGCTGCTCCTCCTGCTCCTGGTGAGCATTCCAGCTTCCTGCTGCTGGCTGTGCCACCCTGGTGTCCTGTTTCTTTCCTTTTCCTTGCCTGACTTCACGCTGCAGGCCTGGAGCTGTAGGAGAGATGCTCAGTGTCTGGCAGCCCCAGTGATGTCACAGGGTCCCTCCCAAAGAGATCTGGTGGCAATGAAACTCTGGAGAACTCTGCTTGTGCAGAGTGGCTGCTCCCTGTCCAGGAAACTGGGGCTGAGAGTCATCTCTGCAGAAGGTGTGTCCCCATGGAGGAGCTGTGTCACCAGGCCCAGGAGTTGTATGAGGGTGTCAGAAGGTTGTGTGGCATTCTTGGGACTGAGAAACCTCATCAAGTTCAACAAATCCAGGTGCAAGGTGCTGCTCCTGAGTCAGGGCAGTCCCAGGTGTGAGTATGGGCTGGGACAAGAAGCCAGAGGAGGACTGGGGAGTTCTGGTGGTGAAAAGAGGGCTGTGCTCACAGTCCAGAGGGAAAACTGAGTCCACAGGAGTGGGCAGCAGCTCAAGGGTTGTGGTTCTTCCCCCAGAGAAGGTTGCCCACAGAAGCTGTGGCTGCTCCATCCCTGTAAGTATCCAAGGCCAGGTTGGACAGGGCTTGGAGCACCCTGGGATAGTGGAAGGTGTCCCTGCCCTTGGCTGGGGATTGGAACTGGATGGATTTTGAGGCCCCTTCCAACCTGAACCTTTCAAGGGTTCTGTGTTTTCAGAGAGCTCAGAGGCTGAGAAGTCTGAGTTACCCCCTGGATCAGGGATCCCAGTGGGGTCTGAACCACGTCTCACAAGAAGTCAGAGGTGAGCAAAAGAGGGAGACTGCAAAGTGGTCACTCTCCATACAAGGAGGAATATTCCTGTCCCTCCTGAAGACTTGTTAATAATAAGCTGTGAGTGATTGTAGAAGGTGACTCCCTGCTGCAGGGGACAGACACATCCATCTGCCCACCTGGCCAGAGGAGGTTGTTGCCTGCCAGGGACTGGAACTGGAGGTGTCATGGAAGGACTGCCAAGAGACCTTAAAGGTCAAAATAAAATGTTGTGGACAATACAGAAAAACATTGATTGCTGGCTGGAATAGTAAAATAATAACCAGAAACAAGTGCAAAACCAACATCTTCTCTCTCCAGTTTCACTGTGGGGCATGACCTGCACTGCCATGGAGCTCCCCTTATCTTTCCCTGGCCCTGGTGGGGTTTTTCCTCGTGGTCTCTGTCGGGTGTTTTTCACCCTTTCTGAAATATTTCCTCAGTGGTACCACTCGGTTCAGTGATGGGCTCAGCCACGTCCTGTGGTGGGACACAGGGACCTGGCTGAAAAAGGCCTGGGATAGCCCTGACCTCCTTCAGCAGAAACTCTGTTAGAACCTGACACTAATTAGTGATTTATTTTTATTTTTCTGGGGGGTCTTAGCTTGTAACCTGTTCTTTAGAAGTTTTATGAGTCACAGCTGGAAATCCAGTGAATCCAAAGCTGGTGCAGAGGGTGTGGGTGGTGGTGTGTCTTGTTTGCTTATGGGTGGGTGAGTTGTTTTTAGATGTTCCCAAGAAATCTGTTCTGGTGGAAGTTTGCAGATGTAATGAGGCACTTGGTTGCAAAATGTGCTGTGAAAAATAGTTTGAATTTCTTTCTGCATGAAATCTATCCTGAAGTTGGGTATACTTGGAAAGCTCTTCCCTTAAGTGCAGAGCAGGCTTTTTTGTAAACTGCTGACCTCTAAATTTGAGATTTCTGAGTTCAGCATTTTTGCATTGTCCTTGCAAGGTGGAAGATGGTTCTCTGTGAAATGTGACATTGGGGCACCAGCAGTGGCCTACGTTAGACAAAAGTTTGAAAAGATTTAAGATTTTGTCACAATTCATGAGACATTGATACTAAAAATAGCAGAAAATGCTGTTATGTGAGAATAGAGTGGATTCAGGAATATGATAGAAAAGACTTGGGCATTTTGTGTGACAGAAATCATGGAATCATAGAATATTAAGGGATTGGAAGGGACCTTAAAGATCATCTCATTCCAACCTCCTGCCATGTGCAGGAACTTCTCCCACTGGACCAGATTGCTTAAGGCCTTATCCAACTTACCCAAATATTTGCAAGTAATGGCACAGTTACTACTAAAACTCTTTCTTGGTACTGTTGTATTTAATCTAGTGTTTGTGCTGCTGGGTAAGGCTTGCTGGATTTGGATTTGGAGAAATTAGGAAAAATCTGGATGCTTTAGAGGTGCCTGATGGATGTTGTAACCCCTCAGCCCTGCATGGACTGGCAGAATGAACCCATGTGGATAAAACTGTGTTGCTCTGCTTTGGCTCTTTTGTGTGTCTGTGTGGTTTTGGTTTGCTTAGGTTTTTTTTGGGGATGCGTTTTTTGGGGTTCTCTTGTGCCTCTGTCCCTGCTAAAAATGTATCCACAATGGTATAGGACAGAGAAATGCAAAGAATAACCTTTTGGTTAAAGGCAAAATTCCACAGAAGTAAATAAAAACGAATTACCCCTTATTCTGTTAAACTCTGTGGGTCTGGACCTGTGATCAAGGAACGTGGGGTGGTCTCAGAAAGGAGAGTTGGCAACCCAAGGGCTGGTCCAAAGAAACCTGTTGAAGCCATATTTCATTCAGTGAATTGAGTTTTAAATCTGATTAAATTAGTACTTGAGTCACCTGCTGTGGGATTTTCCTTGTTAGCAGAGCTCTAAAGAAGGAGCTGTGTTTATTTGCTGGATATTTCAAAGTCATCTTTGGGTTTATTCTGCTGTTTTAGAAGCCATGGAGAGATGTGCAGGAACAATTATTTCTGCCCATTTCGTGCCATGGTGGAGGGGGCCTTTTTCACTTTGTAGTGTCTTGTATGAGATTTTTGGTTTCCTGGTGACATTTTACTTTATTACCAACCTAAAGACCAGTCCTATGCTGGAGTACCCAGATGCAGAGATACACAAAGATACACTTGTAATCAGAGTTTTGCAACTGAGTTTATTTCTGTTGTGTTACGAGATCTGCCGTGAAACAGGAGACAGAAACTTTCGGAATTAAAATGGGTCATTATCCCGTGCTGCTGGATCACTAACAAACTGTTCCTGGTGAACTGCTGAGGAATTTCTGTCAGGCAGGGCATGTGATGGTCACTTTATGAGCTGTCACAACAAAAACAAATTCACCCTCTGCGTGCCAAAGTGAGTCAAGTCACCTTTGCAGCCAGGATCCCAAAAACAGGGTGGTGAAATGATTGTTGGTAATCCTAATGTGCCACGTCGAGGTTGTAATAATAATAATAATAAATAATGATAATCAGGATCTTTTTTAGCAAGTTTATGTTGTGTTCTTGAAAAAGATGGGATTCTTCTTGCTGGTTTTGACTGGCTTTCTCTAAAGTGGGGCAGGTTGGCTCTGTCCTGGTGTTCAGGCTGATCTTTCATAGAGGCAGTCTGGGTTTCTTCCTCTGGTGTTTGTCCTGAAACTCCCTTTTCACATCAATCCTGCATCTTGCAGTCCTTGCTACCCATCTCTGCATGAGCAGGAGCAATCCAGCGAGACCTCAGCCTCACAAAACCAGGGCACGACGTCTCCAGAGCTCTGGGAGTGCTGCTCTACTATATTTGGAACCAGCTCTATTGCTTCTAAAATAAGAAGGCTTCTGGAAGCTTTCTCCTCGCTCTCGCCCCAAGAAAGTAGCCTTTCAGCTGAGCTCCCATTAATTCACAATCTGCATGGCAAAGCAGATGTAGTTTTGTGGGCTAAATAATTCAGATGTGGCTCGTGGGTCGTGTGGCCTCGAGTGTGGTGTGTTCAGGGAGGATTTTTGGCCCCTGAGCTGAGGGTGCAGCCACAGCTGTGCTCAGGGGGGCTTTGCTGCCCCCAGTTTGTGATTCGGGGCACGTGGTGGTGCCAAGGGGTGCCAAGGCAGCTTTCTAGAAAGCAGAGTGATGTGTGAGCCCCGTGTGTTTGTCACCAGAGCTGCAGCAGCGCTGCCCAGCCAGGGATTTACTGGTTTGTTTTCCTCTTGGATCAAGCAGAACAAATCTAATGAGCCAGTTCTTAACTTCTTCCCAGCTGAGCAGCGAGTGATGTCCTTACCCAAAAATTGTGCAAGGCAGCTGAAACCTTTCAGGAATAGTTGAATAAGGGAAACACTTGTAATATTATTTTTCCCAATACTCATGTTAGGTCCAAGAGGGTGCAGCAGAGCTTTTCTTTATTTTCTTTTTCCCTTCTGAGATTTTCCTTTTGAGGGGACAACTTACCCCACCTAGAGAGAAAGCATGCAAGCCACGAATGTGGAGCCTTTCATTCTTTATTGACGTGATCTTGGAAGGAAAACAGGTTCTCCCTGTAGTGCTTCATTGGAATAAGCATTTCACATGCTTATCAGTACAGCAAGCAGTGCTGTTTGACAGCAGTGAGGAGTCAAATGTTGCCTTGGAGCCCTACATGCTCATTTCCCTGCCTCTGAAACACTCTGCATTTTGCCCACTGTGCATTCAGAAGTGTTCCTTTCCACTGAAAGGACCTAAAATCCACTTGGCAGCTGACCAAGTTTTCCAGCATGATTCCAAGTGTGGATTGGAGATGCTTGAGTCCAGTCTGAGTTTCTGAGAACTTTGTCCTGCTGGGCTTTGTGAGTTCCTGCCAGGTCAGGGGTAAGTGGGTTCAGGGAATTGACCACTTTGGGTTAATTCTGTCCTAGTCCAGCTCTTTGAGAGAAATCAGACAGGGGCTGTGCTGATAAAGGGAAGGTGTGAAAGACTAAACAGGCCCAGCTCCTGGAATCTCTCCTCATAAGAGATGTTCCAGACCCCTCCTCATCTTTGACGCCTCTGCTGATTCTGCCTACATGGGAATTTTCAGTTTTTATTTAAATTGCTGCTCTGTCTGATGTGATCCAAGGATGGGAGCTTGGAGGAGCTTTGAGAAGGAAGGGCTGGAGTGAATTTGGGGAAATGGGCAAAGGGCAATGGTGCCCAGGTCCTGCTGCTTTGCCAGCTCAGGTTCCTGGTGCCATCAGCTGGTTTTGCTGTGGGAGTGGTCTCAGGAAGCTCCCCCACATCAATTCCAGCTGGAGCCCTGTGGCAGTTTCATTGCCTTTGGATCAGATAATATCAGATCTGACTGACCATCAGAGGGGAAGCTGAGCACACAAGGTTTCAAAAGACAAATGATGCTGTGATGGCTCCTTTAGGGTTGAAAGGCAGTTGTTTAGGTGTTTTTAAATTAAAAAGAAATGGTTGTGTTCCTATAGATGTCCAAGAGGCTGAGGACATGGTGTGTCAATCACCTCACTGTCACACCCAGCACAGGAGCTGCTGTGCATCATTCCCAGTGGGAGTGTTGGGATGAGGAAAGAGTTTGTGCCAAAGCCTCTTGCTTGGGTGAATCTGGTGCTGTTAAAGGTGTCCTGGAGGGTGTTTGGGGTGAGGGAAGGGGGATAACTTGGCTGGGAGACAGCAGAATTGCTTGTTTGGTGGATTGCCCTTTTGGGGATAAGGATGTAACAACATTAGCTTGAGCTGTATGGACCCAGTTCTTGCAAGAAAACAAATACCCTTATCTTATAAAGCCTCAGCAGTGACTTTTCCACCCTAATGACTGGTTTTGGTATTAACTCCTGAGTTCTGCTCTGAAACACTTGCTGCTGCTTCCTTCTGCATCCTGAGCGTGCTGATGCTCTTTGCTCGGCTGATCCAGGGCCACATCCCTATGGAGCATCCCAAAGCCTGCCCTGCACGGAGGTGGGGTGGTCAAATGTGTTTTTACACATTTTTTTTTACCAACAGGGCTATTGTTGCTCAGATCCAGCCCCAAGGCCGTGGCCTCCTTTCAAGAAAGTGAATTTTCTGAGAGGATGTGCCCACCCTTTGCACCGGTTTGTTGATCGGTTACTGTTGCTACGGCTAAAACGCGCTTGCACTTTCCAAAACATCAGAAGCTGTAGCGAGTTCTGGGCAGATGGGGAGACCTTGGCTGCAGCCTGGTTGAGTGGATACATTTGTTTCCCTAAGCTGCAGCAGTGTTCAGACCTGGTGATAAGGCCGGGAGTTTTGTGGGACGGTTCCCTGCGCTGCCGTCCGCGGCTCAGAGGATGTGATGCTTTCTGCTGCCAAAACCCGAGTCCTTCCCACATCTTGTGCAGAAAAAGGCATATGTTTGGGGGTGGTTTCAGAGAGGGAGAAGAACACGATTAGAGTTTTTAACTTCCTCTTCTGTTTTGTTTCTCTGTGCATCTGTATTTCAGTTTTTCGGGCTGTACCCGACTCTGTGCAAAACTTAAATCGGCTGCAGCTCCTTCTGCTAAGGATCAGCCTTGGTACAGAAACAATGGTAGTTAAAAGGCAGTAAGTATATCTGCTAGCTTAAATGCTGGGGCTTTTTTTTTTTTCTCTTTTCCTGTTTTTTCTTTTAATTCACAAGCACAGCTTTTTACTCCTCACACAGTAGGAATTTGTCAGGGGTTTGCTGGCATTAATAGTCTATTTCAGCTCTTTTCTATAGCCCAGCAGCTACAGAGGGGGGAAAAAGCACGCTTTGTATGGAGCTGTGGTTGGGTCTGTGCTGCAGTGCCCATCTGAACTTGCCTGTGTCTATTTTGTCAGCTTTTGCTTCCCTCTAGTAGTTGCTGGTCCCTCCCTAAACTCATGAAATCCCACCATACAATGCCTGTGGTTAGATCAGGGTTTTGGCTGCTCCTGACCTGAACCACTTCTCTTGATGATTTCCTTCTCAAGCTCTTTACTGCAAACAAGATATCTTTGGGTTTCAATTCCTTGTCTGGCTTTTTATCTTTCATTTCTCAATTGATCTTCAGAGGAGTTGGGACTAGGACAGAACATTTCTTAACCAGGGATCCGTGGAGAGGGTTTAAGCTATTGGAGAAGTGAGTGGTGTTCTTGAAATGGTGTGGTTGTGTTTATTTGGGTGTGGATATAATCATGTTTCTGTGATACAGTTCCTGCTGAGTTTGAAATGCTAGTGTTAGTAAAGCCAGAAGGAGAGCCAGACAAAAGCTTGGAGAAAATTCAGAATTTCAGTGCTTCTTAGTGATGGTTCATGGGAAAGTAACGATTTTGTGTTTGATTTTCCTTCAGCACTGGGCATATGCTTTTTCTTCTCTGTGAATTACTGTTTGTGAATATATATCTTTACAGCATGAGAACATCAGAAACAGCTGGTTTTGTGCCTAGGTTTCACTCCTAGAGGTAGGTCCTTGTTAGAGACTCTGGGTAGTCTGATGAAAGTGGTGTTTTACTACAAAGCTTCAATTTCTGCTGTTGCTGATCGTGGCAGCCTAATTCCTGGTCTTCCTGAATCCCTGGGGCAGAGGACATGCTCTGCCACTGCCCTGCCTCCGTCTCCTCCACCCCACACGTTTCTTAGCTTTGTGTAGAGCTCAGCAGAGATTTCTTCACGAAGACTGGAATGTGTTTATATAATATTTTATATATTATTTTAGGCTCCTGCTACTCAAATGTAGGCAAACCCTTAACCTCTTACTCGCCATCTTTAGACGAACCGTGGAATTGCTGTAGCAGGCATCGAGTCAGGTGGATCTAAACCAGCTTCTGGTTTTCCTGCCTGGAAGGTTCATCCTTCATCATTTTCCTGGCAAGTGTGGCTACCAAGAGCAGGTTCTCCATGCCAGGAGTGTTTAGTGGGAGCACTGATTGTGACCCACACTGGTCAGGCAGTGCTGAGCTGGGCGCAGTGGGGGCTCTTCTGTGAGGGAGGCATCGGGAAGGGGGTGATGTGAGAGGCTCAATCTCTGCAAAAGCAGGGGTAGGGCTGCAGTAGGAACACTGGGCAGAGCTGCTGAAAGGGAGAGAACAACCTGCTGCACTAAATCCCAGCTCCCCTGGGGACACAGCTCCATAGTTAGCATCCTCAAATGGCATTCCTTTATTACGGCATCATTGTGCACGGTCCTCTAGAGAGGAAGCAAGCGATCTCTAAAACAATCTGCTGGCAGCTCAGGCTGGAGTATTTGAGGTTTTCCAGGGCTCTTTTGCTGTGTCACTCTTCCCTTTAATGTTCCAGCTTGAAGGTTGTTGTTCTTTCTCCATCAAAGTGCGTTAAAGCGCCGGTAAGAGCGTCTGCTCCAAGGACAAGGTGGAGAAGGCAGCAGCCCAGGGAGAACAAGAGATACTGCAGAACAGCTTTGTTTTGGTGTAATCTGTCTTATCTGCGTGTGATGCAAAGGCAGGGCAGTTTTCACAAGACTTGGAGGCCGCGTGGTGACATGTTTTCTTGTCCTTTTGTAAAATCCACCACGTTATTTTGATTAGAGCGCTAACGTAACTCCTGGCAGCCTCAAATCTCCCTGCTAGCAGCTACTTCCCTCCAAAGCCTGGTGTGGTGCTAACAAGCAGAGAGATCTTGTGCGTCCTGTTTACACGGAGCTGGGAAGACAGCGTGTTCCGTGGGAGGTGCCAAGGTAGCTCTGCAGTCGGGAGAGAAGGTGAAACAAACTCTGTGTGTGCAGACAGGCTGCGGTGGGGCGTGTTCATTTGTGTTTGCTGGTGCTGAGGAACTCCAGCTGCAATCCTGGCATGATGATGTTCAGTTCTATATCTGAATATGTATCTTTTGTATCTATGCATGCGTGGCATGGTTGTGTTTGTATATATTTATATTTGGATCTGTATCTGTTCTCTCTCATGGGAAAGTCCATGTCCTGATCATCTGTGCTCGTGGTCTCCTCACGTAACTCTCTCTCTGTTGTTCAGTTTTTAGGTGGCTGGAGCTGAGTGTGGGGCAGGCAGAGCTGATGGGGGAGCCTGGGGTGTAGCCCAGGATGGACTGGCTGTGACGACGACGTGCCTTAGCCCGAGAGCTCGTTACCATGAGGAGTTCCTGCAGAGCTGGCCTCCACAGGGAACCGCTGAATTCCACATCCCCCACCTTCCACCAGGTCAAACGGTACGGACAGCCTGGCTGCCCTGCCAGCTCAGGGCTCAGCACTGCTTTCAGCCTTCTCCTTGTCCTCTCCCCTTGTCTCGTGCTGTCACTCCAACGTTTGCTCTGAATTCTGGCTCTCAGGTGGTGTTTGAAGCGAAATGTTGTAATGGCTTAAGGGCAGAAATGTTCTCTGACGTTTTTATTTGATAAGGGACAGCTACAGCTGGTAGTGTACTTGAAGAAATTCTTGGGTTTTCTAGCAGCAGCTGTAAATTAGTTTAGGAAACATGACTTTAAAGTAAAACTTAATTGGTGAAAGGCTCATCAGAGTAGGCTTTAAAACATGCAGGCAGCTTAAAGCAAGTGGAAATGCTGGCAGTCATTGTTGTGGTTTGTCTTACTATGGACTAAGTAATTAGATTAGTTTAAGCTCAGATTTTGCATTGCTCACTCTCCTGTGTCTCTTATTAAGGAGAAATGCACGATTGATTTCAAACACTTGTGCTTATGTGACAATTAAGTGGATGCCTCTCACTGTGTCTCCTTACAGGAACACTGGGCAGAACAACTTGTCCTCATGCAAATGCAAGGACATGCCAGTTTGTTGGAGTTCAAACTACTTCAAAATATATGTGTATTTTTTTTATTATTCTTTTCCTGAAACCAAGGCTCTTAAACTTCCTCAGTCTGGAGGAAGAGTGCCAGCTTTTTGGTTTCCAAAGGCTGTGTGGGTTTAAAGCAAACTTTTAACCTTTGTTCTTTGTGGTTGTGTAGACAGCATATACTTGCTATGTTAGTCTCATGATAATTTAATGCTGGAAAAGACTTCCTGGGTCACCCAGCTCCTTGCTTTCCCAAGCAGGATGCCATAATCCCTTTTGTGAACTTAGTCCAGCCTAAAAACATTTTACATCTTTTCTTGCATCTTTTCTTCTCTCCTCCTGAGATGAAGCCATTACTGAAGATGACAAATCTTGCTGTGCAATTAGGAACCTTCTTTTCATTCCCAGGCTGAACATTCATAACAGTTTATAGACTCATTTGAGTTTCTGTTCCTTTATTTTCCTGCTGCCTAAGGACCACTGCTTATTTTCAGTGGTTTATCTCTTCTGCATTCTGTAAAAGGAGGTTGCAGCTCTAACCTGTGGTTTTTTAAGTGACCCAAGTGTTCTCTAGTAGCTTCCTGAGTAGCAGTTGCTGCTGTTCTTAGTGTGATGCCCCTCTCAGAATATTCTCAGTCCTGGCTGAAAGTGTGTGCTGTGCTCTGGAGCTGCTCTGGCTGGAGAGCTTCTCTCTGCTGTCACAGCATCACCTCCACTTCCCTATTTCATGGATGTCTCACCTCAGTTACTTCCAAAATTTACTGGTGTTCCTCTTGCTGTTGCATCACTGCCTGCATTTCAAAACCCTCCTCAGTTTCTGTCCTTGGAGCTTTGTGCCTCTGCTCTTTTGGAGCTGCCTCTCTTTCTGTGGGTGCAGAGTTAGTGCTGAGGTCATCCCTAACAAAATCAGATGTTCCCAGGGCTGATTTTTGAGGCATGTCTTTGGTTTCCAGGCTGGTATTTTCTTATTCAGCATCACCTGGGGCTGTCTGCTGCTAAGCCAGCTCCTTTGTCTGTTTTCCCATTCCTCTGCCAATCTGTCTTAACCAGTAAATCTCTTTGTGCTCTCTGAAGTCCATGTGAGGAAGATATAGTAGATTGGTCTAAAAAGATGGCTTTTTTTGAGATCCTTGAGGTTAGTCTGGCATATTGAACTATTCCCTCTTCCCCCTTTTTCTCTGTGTCACATTAATCCTCTTTGCTTGCAAAGCACCTTTATATTGGAGTCAGAATATGAGCCCTGGAGAGGCTGTGATCATTCTCCTCCTCTTTCTCCCCTGCAGTGCCCCCTCCAATGTGCCACATGTTTATTATCTCCTATTGTTGCCTTTCAAGAGGTTTATAAATCCTGTTTCTTGGCCTGCAGTGCATGAGCCTATCTGGTTTGGATTCTAAAACTGAGATGAGCCAATCCTCACAATTTTTATGAAGCTCTCTAATCCTCCCCTTGCCAATGCTCTTGTTCAGATTAACGCCTGGGCTTTTGCCCTCATCATCACCCTTGCCTCCCCTCTTTAAAAATGGTGCAAAGTCAAATTTGGTATTTTGTGTTGTACTCTTGATCTCTGCCCTGCCCTTGCTTGCAGCCCTGTTTCTCTTTTCTCTCACAAACTAGAAAAAAACCACCTTTCACTATTTCTTTGTTGTTAAATATCTCTGCAGTGACTTAACGCTGCACCAGTTCTCATGTTTATTCCTGGACTTTTTGATCTCTAAGACAGAAATTTCCAAGTGATGTGACCTGAAACTTGTGTCTACTTCTGGTATCCTTCACAAAGAAGGATCACATCCAGTTGGAGTTGCTTTGGATCTTGTTTGGGATGTGTTCTTACTAAAGAAAACACCTTCTGAGTGCTGGAGAGTGCTGTCTGCAGTGAAATCCTCCCCAGCACAGCTGACTTCATCAACCAGTTCCTTTTCAATCTTGAGTTTCAAAAGCCCAGCTGATAACTTGCCTTCAGCTCTACTTTGGCTTGTTTTTTCTTTTGGATGCTGAGTCTGTTTCTGATCGTGTGGTCCAAGGTTAATTTCAGCAACCTTTCATGTGTTCTCATTATGTATGCACAAAAATGAGGGCTATAAATAGCATCACTCCGTGTTGGTTCGTTAACACAAGATATGAAGGAAGGTCTTGATCTTCTTGCATTTTATGAATCAGGAAGCAAATTAATAAAGGTAAAACTTTTCCAGAAGGACACTTGTCACTTAGCTGTGCTGCTCTGGGCAGCTTTCAGCAGAAGCCCTATAAAACCACCAGTTTTTGTCTTGCTGTCCCTCTGATTTCCCCTCGTGCTGTCCCACCACTGCCACGTGTGCCATTCCATCATCTCTGAGCTACACATGGGGCAGCTGGTAACCTTGAATTCCAAATCTTTCTATTTATCTTGTTCCTTTCTGCTTTGTCGTGTCTGGGATGGTTGGAAAGCAGGGCTCTGAGCTTCCTGAGGCTCAGCACAGAATTGCTGCTACATCTCTCCCTTCGTGGTAAATGCTTTTATATAAAAGCCTGGCAAAGCTGTGGCACTTCTTCAGTGCCAAAATTTAGGAAGTAGCCAAGGCAACTGTGCTTTACTGAAGGGTGGGTGTGTGTTTAGTGTAAAACATATTCAAAACATCCATGGGTGGGAGCCCTCAGAGCAGAGTGGTCTGTGTTGGGCTTGGGGGTGCATTCTGTCACCTGAAACCTCTCTGTGCTGCAGGTGATGGGCTCTGTGGGATGGATTTTCTGGCTGTGCTGTGTGCAGCTGTATTTGGGTGCTGTCTCCCCCAGAGTCAGGTTATCTGAGCACCTGACCCAGCTGAACAAGCAGGGGAGGGACTCAGCCTTGGGAGTTTGGTTCTTGCAGTGCATTGAGCTCCTCAGCTCTGCTGGGCCAGCTCTGCCCCATGCTTTTGGCATTCTTCCACTTGCCCCAGGCTGGCCACTGGAGCAGAGAGCTCTCCTTCAGCAGCCACATGCCTTCTGTTTGCCTTCAAATCCCTCTCTAATCCTTCCTGGCTCTCCCTGTGCTGCAAGAGGCGTTTTGGAGGTGTGGGGAGGTTGCTGCTCCAAGGGGAGTGGGTTTTTAGGAAATCAGATGCTTCCACAGCTGCCAGAGTCGAACCCACCCCTGCTCTGGAGCTTCCCAGGCCTCCTTTCTCTGAGCTTGGACCCTTGCCATGCTCCAGAACAAACTCCATAAGTAGCAGAGTGCCTTCCATCCCGGGACTTTCCCGCCCCGGCAGAATCCATGGAATGCCTTTGAAGCAGCTCTCTGTCTGCTTTGCCTTGCCCTGGCAGTGCAAAGGGGATGGAAATGGTCCTGGAGATGGAGCCCAAAGGACCCACCAAGCCCTTCCAGAAATAACAGCAGTGGTTGACCGTGGTTAACTCCCACTCAGTGCTCAGTCCTTGCTAATTGTCAGTGTCCTTTATGGACGAGGAAAATTCTATGGACAGAGAACTGGGATGCCAGGGAAGAGGAATGCTTTGCCAGAGGTGTGGAGCTTTTATTGTTGTTGATTTTCTCTCCTTAATTTCTTTTTTTTTTTTTTTTGGCTTCTGCCTTGTGTTAGTACATCCTGAGGGGTTTCTCAGAGTTGTAGTTGGCACTGGGTGTGCAGCCAGCAACGCAAGGAGCTTTTGTCAACTGGAGTTGGTGTTTGCAAGGAGAAATCCATAGGAAACCTGGGGGTTTGATGGAAATTTTCACCCTAATAAAACCTTCCAGTGCTTAGCCCAGAGAACTTGCAGTGTGAATATGCTGTTTGTGAAGATTGGGCTTTTTTGTCATGGTTGTTCTTGCTGGCCAGAGGAAATCTTTTGGCTTCACAGAGGCATCATCAAGAGTCCCTGAGCTGGGAGCTGCAAGGGGAATTAAGGCTCTCTCTGGACCTCACAAAGGAGTTGTGAAAACGGAGTCTTTTCTATCAGTTTTTCCTCCAACTCTGGAGTTTCCACCAAAGCAAATACATTATTGCTTTAGGCTGCTGTGATTTAGAACATACATAAATACAAAAGGGTGCTGGAAGATTCTGGCCACCTTGGCAAGTAGAACCATGGAGTGATTTGAGTTGGAAAAGACCTTAAATCCCACCTCATTCCAACCCATTGCCATGGGCAGGGACATCTCCCACTAGACCAGGTTGCTCCAAGCCCCATCCAGCCTGGATTTGGACACTTGCAGGGATGAGGAGCCCACCAGTGGGGTGTGGTACTTCCCTTGGGTAGGGAGAAGAGGGGTCTGTGAGTGTCTGAGCTCATATAAAGGAATATATTTCTGTATCAAAGTGTAGTAACCCACTTGATAAAACTGCAGTGGAAACAAGCTGTAGTTTTTATAAAAACAGCAGTGTCATTCCAGCAGTGCAAGTATCCTGTTTTTCAGACATGACTGATTAGAAATAGAAAAACTGGCCCCTTTATTTCATCAGCTTAAGGATGGAATAACAGTATAAAGGCAGCACTGCTCGTTGTTTCAGTGCTGATCATTCCTGGCAGAATTCTCTCTTATCAGCAATTTAAAACCGCACATTTGGGATTGAAAACCTTTTATGTTTGCTCCCGTGGACTTCTGAAGAGTCGTTGTCTCTAAAGATAAAATTAGAGAGCTCGATAACTTAAAGGGTGGTGGAAAGCAAACAGAATTATTCTGGAATAAGTGTCATAGGGAATATGTGACTTCACCTTTTAACAACTATTTTTGGTGGTTTTAAATATTTAAAAGCTTACCTGCAGCTGCCACAGCTCTGTGCTTGCCAGCACTGAGGAACAGGGGCGTCTGTGGGTGGGGACTGGGCTCTGGTTCATCTTCAAAGCAATTTCTGCTGGGAAGCCTTGTTCTGATTGTAGGAGCTAGAGATGAAATGTGCTGCTGACATGCAGGGAAGAGGCTGTGATTGCCTAAAAGTTCATTCTCAGTGTCCACAGCAAAGGGCGTGTGAGGCGGGGGCTCGTTTTTTCCAAGTGACACTTTCAGGTAAGGTCCATTGCTAAGATGGCTTTTGAAATGAAAGTTCTCTTCCCTGCTGCTGGCAAACTCTGAGGCAGGTGGCAGCTGTTCTTGTGGAGTTTGCAGTGCTCTTTATAGCTGTCTGAAGTTATTAGATGAAGGTTTTCTTTAAATCCGGATCCATTAAAACATGTGCAATGAACTGAATGCTGAATTCAAATGAGGCAATTATTCTGGCAGTAAAACTTCTGACTAAGGCATAATTTTGTTATGTAAATTATAACTTTTCAACCTTAAATGGTATTGTTGGCTTAGCCAGGGACTAACTGAAACATAGGAAATATAACCTTAAACAAGAAATCTGTGATAGGTGAGGCAGAACTTTACCCTTTGTCTTTCTCCATAGACCAGAAATAGCTGGGAGCAGCTGAACCAACTCTGCTGGCTGAACATGTCCCCTGAGCCTGTTGGGGTAACCAGTTTGGTTCTGGTTTTATTCATATAATACCTGTTCTCACCTCCTTTTGCAGCTTCTCTTAATGGAGGGTGTTGAGCCGATTGTCCTGCTGGATTCCTGAAAACTGCTTGAAGAAAGCCTTTTAAAAACAAGCTCAGCTCCTCTTTCAAACACCTTGGCATGAGAACTCATGAATGAAATTTGATCTTCTGCTCCTGGCTCAGGAGATTTCAGCATGCAAAGTCGTGTTTTAATTGTATTCACCTCCTCTCCCCAGGGTACGGTGGCGAGCAGCCACCGGAGCTTTTCTGTCTCTAGTCTGGGAAATGTCCTTCTGGAAGGGAAGGGAGGGGAAGGCTGCAGGCACTGTTCTCTGCTGCAGTTTGCTGCAGTGCTTCACCTGCTGCTTTTCTGGGCTGGGCTTTGGCCAGGTCACATCACTGGCCTGACCCTGCTTCACTGTGAAGCACAACCAGAATGAGGCAGCCCTTGTGAAAAACGAGGCCAAAGCAAACTCCAGCAGCCTCAATTTCCCATTTTTCTCTCCATGCATCTATTTCAACGCCCCGAAGTTCTATTTTTATGAGATTATTTTAGTTTTTAGCATCCGACTGAGGCGGCAAACAAAGTAGCTCCGTTGCATTTTGCAGAGGAGACTAAACTGGGAGGTGACCCAATTCCAGCGAGCTGGAATTGGCACGCAGGAGGCACGGGGAGAGAATTAACCCTGGGGCTGGGTAGATGTGTCTGCAGCACTGGGATTTCTTACCCCCACAGTCCCTAGGTGAGATGCAGGTGCTTTTGGCATTGTCTGGTTGCAAGAGCCAGGTGATGATCTCCCAAAAAAATCCAGAGGGAAGGAACATGACATCTGTCTTTCCAGCAGCTGCTTCCTGGCCTTCAAAGCCCTGCTTGGACCAAAGAGAGGTAGAAAGGTGAACTGAGCCTTTCCTCTTGATGAACCTCCCCAAAACCTCTGTGGCTGCCCTCCCTTCTTGTCACTAGGGCCAAAGGAGGAACCAAACCTCCAGGGAAAGCAGTGGTTAGGCAGCACAGCTGCTTCTGGTCCTGGAGGCTTCCTCTGCTTGGGCAACCTCACTTATAAATGTGTTGGACTTTATAAACCAACAAATGGAGGTTTTTACTTCAGAGCTGGTTTTAGGCTAGAAACCTACAAAGTTGCCATTCTTGAACAACTCTCTTGGTGTTGGCCCTCAAGGGAAACGTTCAGTGGCTGGATGTGTCTGTGCCAGCTCGTGATGAATGTGGCATTGAACCTGCTGCCCTTCAGCTCTAGAGCACAGATCATCCCTGGAGTGCAACAACTCCAAAATTACCATGGAAACATAATCTGTAGTTAGTTCTGTGATGTGCTCGTGTCATACTCCTGGGAGAAGAGCCTGGAGTCTGCTGGTGGCTTCATCCTGGGTGGCAGTGCCCTGGGCTCTGGTGTTCCTGAGCTTGGAATGGAAGGTGACTGTGGAGGTGGGAGAGGACAGAGGAGTCTGCAGTGTCAGCAGCACCCAAGGGGTCCTTCACAGCTCTTGAATTCCTGACTGTAACATCCCATTCCTGAAGAGTGGGTGAACTCAGCTGGATGTCACGCTGCTGTCACTTTGAGGGGGCATAAGGACCCTTATGGGAAAGTCACCAAATTTGCCATTGTCAGTGTGCTAAAGGGAAGCTTTCAAAGAAGCTGTGGCTGCTTCATCCCTGGAAGTGTCCAAGGATGGGTTGGATGGGACTTGGAGCAACCTGAGATAGTGGAAGGTGTCCTGCCCATGGAAGGAAATGGAAGAAAATGAGCTTTAAGGGCCCCTTCCAGCCCAAACCACTGTGTGATTTTGGGTGATACTAGATTAGATATCCCCTGGGATCTCTGATTAATGTAATTACTCTTGCCAGTTTCCCTTTTGAGCTTTAACCACATTTTATCTCCTGAAGAGAGTGTGTGTGGTAGCTGATGTCCAGATAAAGCCTGTGACCCGTGTGTGCCTTACAGCTGGATTAAGGAATGAACAGGCAGAAGGATGGCTCTAGCTCAGGAATGAACCACTGGCTATGTTTGCACAACTGATACAATTTAAACTGTAGGATTTCTCCTTGCAACTGCCTGGAAACAGAATTCTCTGATGGGAAGTTCTCTCCTACTGCAAGAAGTTCTTCAAGGGTGGATATTGCAGCCTTGGTGGCTCATTTCCTTTCTCATGTGGTTCCTCTTGAGGTGTGGGCTGGTGCCTGCTCTGGGTCACCTTCTCTAATTCCACACAGGCATATTTTGCAACTATAACTTCTTCCCTCTCTGTTTTTCCAGGGTTTCTGGTATGCACTTAAAGCCATATCTCAAGTTACAGAAGAAAGAGCGATCCCCAGAAATAAGCCAGGATTCCCTGCGAGGCCACCAGGGACCAGCACAAGGAGAAAAATACACCAACTGCACCAAACTGAGCGTTTTCCCAAAACCCTCCCTCGTGACTCCATCTCAAAAGCTTCTGGGGATTATTTATCCAAATACTATGTGCAATATGAACGGGAAAGGCCCGGCGGACGCCCCGAGCGCAAGGGAAAAGAAGAACGCCCTGTCTGCCACGATCCACCAGGGAGAAGAAGGGGAAGGGCCACTGGATGTCTGGGCCGTGGTGAAACCTGGCAACACCAAGGAGAAAATCGCCTTCTTCGCAGCCCAGCAGGGCGGCGGCAACGCCCGCACGGGCTCCATGAAAATCAAGAGCACGTGGGACATCGACGGGAGAACGGCCAAACGCCGGAAAAAATCGGTGGATCTTAAAAAAGCCAAAATCCAGCTGGAAAGGATGAGGGAGGCCAACGCCAGGTGCTCCCAGCCGGAGCCTTTCGCCTGCGGCATCGAGCACTGCTCGGTGCACTCGGGCGGCGACGGCGGCGACGGCGCCTTCCCCGGCCGCTCGCTGTCGGTCATCGAGATGGTCGCCTTCCTGGAGCAGCGGGCCAGCGCCCTGCTGGCCGACTGTGCCAAGGCCTGCGCGGCCCCCTCCGCCACCAGGCTGAGCGCCCAGCCCCGGCCCGCCCTGCCCGAGCCCTTCCCGCCGGGCGAGGCGGAGCGGGGCGAGGCGCAGGGCGAGCCCGTGCGCGTGCTGGACATGGTGGCCAGGCTGGAGTCCGAGTGCCTGCGGCGGCAGAGCGAGCGCGAGGCGGGCGGCCTCTCCCGCAACAACAGCTTCCGCAGGAACGTGGGCAGGGTGCTCCTGGCCGGCACCCAGCCCGAGGCGGAGGCGGGGAAGGGGGTCCCGGCTCAGGGGGACGGGCTGGGGGAGGCGGAGGTTGGGTACGGAGCTCGCTGTGGCACCGAGCTGTGGGATGGAGCTGCCCCCGCCCAGCGGCCGTTCCCGTCGGGGCTGGATACCCGGGTGGGGAATGTGAATTCGGGACTTGCCCACGCGGTGTTGGCGATGGCAGCTGGCAGGAGCGAGGCTGCAGCACGGGCTGAGCCTCCCAGGGCCCTGCTGTCCCCGTGTCCAGCTGCTGCCAGGCCGCCACCCGAGCCCTTGCAGAGCAAGAACGCGACTGTTGATTGTACGTCGAAAGAGCCTGTAATGTTCCCAAAGCATCCTGCTAGGAAGGAGCCCTTATGCATCAGTATATCAGTCACCAAGACAGAGGAAGGGTGCAGGAAGGAGAAGCTCTCCAGTTCTGGTGAGGATTCTCTCCCAGGGAGGCTGTTTTTCCTCCAGGGTGAGCAGCCTGCTGCTCAGGAGCAACAGCCCCGGCCGGAGAGTACCCAGGAGAAGCCAGGGGAAGTAGCCCAAAAGGAGGATGAGGATGCTCTGGCATCGGGTAGGTCATGTGTCAGAAGCAGTGTCCCTACAGAGCCATCAGCCCCTTCTGTCCCTCCCACAGAAGGGGCTTTGCAAGTACTTGATGCCTCCTGCCTAAAGCGGCAGGTTTCACATGACTTTCTGGAGACCAGGTTTAAAATCCAGCAGCTTTTGGAGCCTCAGCAGTACATGGCCTTCCTGCCTCACCACATCATCGTGAAGATCTTCGGCTTGCTCCCCACCAGGAGCCTGGTTGCCCTGAAATGCACTTGCTACTACTTCAAATTCATCATCGAGTACTACAACATCCGGCCGGCGGACTCGCGCTGGGTGCGCGACCCTCGCTACCGGGAGGACCCCTGCAAGCAGTGCAAGAAGAAATACGTCAAGGGCGACGTGTCCCTGTGCCGCTGGCACCCCAAGCCCTACTGCCAGGCTCTGCCCTACGGGCCTGGCTACTGGATGTGCTGCCACCGCTCCCAGAAGGGCATCCCGGGCTGCAAGCTGGGCCTCCACGACAATCACTGGGTCCCTGCCTGCCACAGCTTTAACCGCGCCATCCATAAGAAAACCCGAGGAGCGGGGGTGGAGGTGGAGGAGGAGTATTAGTGCACAAACACTTTTCCTGCAAGATTGTTTGGGAGAGGAGGAGGGAGGAGATTCTCATGCCTTGTGCTGTTTACAGTGTATATAATTGTCGTGATTTTTTTTTTTTTTCCCCCCCACAGGGCTATGAAACTGCACATACTCAAACACAAGAGCCTTTACCTTTTAGATTAAAAGAGAGCTTTTAGTCCATCTCTGTAAATAACACTATAAAAACTAATTGTACATACAGAGTCTACAGCTGGCTGAACAAGGTAACCCCTACAATGCAGCTATCCCAGTGTTGCGGCTATAGGTGTGTGTGTTTTTAAGTGTCTTGTTTCAAAATCTGTATATCCTGTATAATATATGAATGTTTCTGAGAAGAAACTCTAAATAGGTAAAGGTCAACTTGTTTAAAGAAGCTGCAGACAACTTAACTGGACAACCTGAAACTTAGGCTATAGAACAGATCCATTATAGTAGCGTGGCAGTGGATTAAAAAAAAAAAAAAAAGAGAGGAATATTATTGTATAGTCAGAATATAAAAAAAAAAATTCTTGTCTACCTTACCCATATTGTCTGGTTGGGTTTTGGTTGGTTTTTTTTTTACATAAAATGTGCATTCTAGATCTGCCTTACCAGACTTTCTCTTGTAAGACTTTTGCCCCAAAATAAAAATGCTGTAAAACACGTGGCAGAAACTTGGTGCTGTGCTGTAGTTGAGACGTGCAAAGTGCTTTCTCTAGCAAACCTGTCCTCCTACTAACAAAGAAACAAAAATCCCCAAGATCCACAGTACTTGGAGAACTCCCTGCTGAAAAATTCACAGATCCCAGCTTTTCCTTTCCTTCCTGCCAGCCCTGCGTGCAGCAGTGGCTCCTTTCATTGGGAATTCTGGTGCTAGGTGTGTAAAGCTTGCAAAAACCGAGGCACCTTCTGGTCCTGCTGCTTCTTGGCTCTTGTGTGGGCTCCTGCCCGGTTCCCTGGATGCTCGAGGATGGAGTGTGGGATTGCCTTGGCTCCGTGATGTGCTGGAAGCTTTCCTGTCTGCTCTCTATGGAATATTTCCCTTGCAAGAAGACTCCTTGCAGTGCTTTGCCCTGCTCTGCTGCAGCCTCTGGCCTCTCCTCGGTGCTTCCCAGGGAGCTGCAGAGTTCTGTGTCGGGCGAGCGGCGATTCCTCACGCTAGGAGCAGAGCGTGGCATCCCCAGCAGGATTCCCCTGGATCCATCCCTGCCCTGCCCTGCTGGGAGCCACACCTCAGCCTCCCGTGGCACCCCTCCAAGGCTGGATGGTTTGGAAGCCTGGGAATGGACCCTGCAGCCTCATCCAGCTCAGTCAGGGGGGCAGCAGCTGTGCCTTTGCTCTGCCCACCTCCCTTCTCTCCCCACATGTTCTGGTTTGAGAAG
>VZTB01006894.1:310573-325698 GCA_013397245.1 Thryothorus ludovicianus | reverse complement strand
GTCGCGATGCTCAACTGCCACCTCAGCACCACCATGGTGCTGCCACAGTACTGCCCTAATGTCACCTTTATGTCATCCCACACTGCCCAAGCACAGCCCTGAGGCCACTCCAGCCTGAAGCCAACAGAGCCCTAAAGCCACCCCAAAGACATCCTGAAGCCACCCCAACACAACTGCCACCCCAATGCCATCCCAGTGCTGTCCCAGTGCCACCTTTCAGAAGCCCTGATGCCATCCTGGTGCTGTTTCACCACAGAGCTTCCAAAGGACCCTGGGACCAGGAGGGGACCCCACCACCTCTGCTGGCCCTGCAGCTCATCCCAGCAGCCCCCAGCCCCTCTGCTCACCTATCCACAATTAATATTTGAATTAATTTAAGACACAGGTTCTGCACCTGCTGAGGGGAGCAGGGTGGGCACCCCCAAAGCAAAGTGCCTCATCCTGGGATCTGCCAGTGCTCAGGAATCTGCTCTATGACCAATGGAACAACAATCCTGGGAAGTTTGGACACAAACCAAATCTTCTCGTGTGCTGCACCATCACCAGCCAAGCCCAGCCCAAATCCAGGGCTCTGACCTGGCGGGAGATGGGCACTGAGCTGCCCCACCTCACCCTCCAGCCCCACATGTGACCAATGCAAAAGTGTTTCTGCAGTAATTCCTGGCAGAGAAAGTGCAAGTCAACAGCACATTTTGGGCCCAGCAGTTAATTGAACTCCTTTTTATGGCACGTATATAAATACACAGAACCATCATTAACCGATCCCTTCCAGAAACTGAAAATGAAAGAATTAATCTTACTTCACTCATGTGTAACCCCTCATGAAATTAAAATGATATTTTATGGGTGTGTACAAAAGCAAAGCCTCACTGCAGCCACTCTAATGAAAATGCCCTTGGAACAAGCAGAATTGGGTAAGGAGAAGCCATTAAATGGGGCCTCATCCTGTGTGCAATTAAGGAGTTTATCACTGATGAGAGTCCCCACAGGTGCAGGGAGAGCTGAGTCCCTGGCACGGAGCCCTGGCCATCACCTCTCATTAGGGCCATCCCCTCGTTAGTGTTTTAACACCCAGATGGGCCCCAGGAGGGTTTGTGCCACCCTCAAAGAGCCATTTATCACACTGTCCCCAGTGGGGCTGAGGTGACAGCTCCCATGGGACCCCCAGAATGGAGGATGTGAATGGTGAAAGAATCCCAGGCTGGTTTGGGTTGCAGGGACACTTTTTACTCTCCCAGGTTGCTCCAAGCCACATCCAACCTGGCCTTGGGCACTTCCAGGTTTGGGGTAGCCAAGCCTTCTCTGAGCAATCTGTGCCAGGGCCTCACCACCAGGAGTCCTTCCCAAAATCCCATCTATGCTCTGGCAGTGTGAGGCCATTCCTATTCATCCTGCCATTCCACGGTCTTGTAAATAATCCCTCCTCATCTTTCTTGTAAGCCATGAAGGATGCTCCTGAGATTCACCTCTGTGAACACCCCACGGCTCCCAGTCCCTTTAGGGGGACACACATCCTGCTCCCTGCCACACTCCCAGCCCCAGGCTGGCTGGAGGAGGGCACATGGAAACTAACATTTCATTAAATATCATCCACTGCTCCACCACTGCTGAGAGTGGGAGCAGCAAAGAGTTTGGCCAAGCTGAGAGGGGCATTATTTGATTTATAATTTAAATAAAGCTCAGGATTCCTGTAATGCGCCCAGGATAAAATCAAAAGGGACCAGGCTGCTGGAGTTAATTGGATGTGATATTTTCCTGAGGATGCTGCTTCTCTGCAGGCTCCTGCTCCTCTGCTGGAGGCACAGGCAGGGCTGGAAGGGCTCTGGCACCTTCCTGCATCCTGCTCAAGGCATGCCAGGCTGGTTCCTATGGAACAGCCTTGGGAATAGTGCTGGCAACAGCAGCAAAGTCACCTCCAGCTTTATCAGGATGGATTTTGTGGGATGCTCTGGGATGCAGCCACACCGATGGGGGGGCACAGAGACAGGGGGACAACAATCAGCAGGAAAGGCCAGGGGCAGAACCGGAGGGTGAAGGCGCCAGCAGCTCCCTGCACGGGCAGGAAAATGAGTCAGCTCACCTTTTACGTGAAATTAATACCAAAATTAATCAGCGGCGCGGGCAGGATAATAGGATTTCACAGTGGTGCCGGGCCAGACGGCCAACGCGCCGAGAGCCAGACTCATTTAATATCGACAGAAACAATGCCAGAGGACAGAAATAAGACCCATAAAGATAATTACTGAGATACTCAGGAGCAAATTAAGTAATCAGAGGCACTTCTAAATTGCGCCTGGTTTGAAGAGCGCGCTCTCCGCGCCGATTCCCCGCGCGGGCGTTCCGGCGGCGGCGGGAGCTCGGCCCCTCCGCCCTGCTTCCCACAGGTGCCATAAATAAGGAAGGGAAAATTGTATTCCAAGCCAGATGCGTGGCCCTGGATGTCACCTGCAATTTAATTTCTGCTGGCAGGAGGCAGAGAGGAGCGAGATGTGCCGGATTTGCCCGTAATGAGCGGAAACGTACGGGCAGCTAAACTTTGATTAAGGTGACCTGGTTGGTGGCAGCCAGTGGTGAGGGCGGTGTGGGGGTCCAGGAGGGAGCTTGGCTGCTGCCAACCATCCCAGGGGACACAGGCCTCTTGGAGATGTCAGGTGAGCACGGTCCAGCCTGAGGGATGGGGTGGGAGCAGTCAAAACTCTGTCTCCTGGGTACCCCGCACCTGCCAGGGTCTGGGGTAGGGTCAAACCTCTGCCCTCATCTCACTGGACCAACGCCACGATCCTGGGGCTGGGATCCTCCCAGGACACAGGCAGCTGTATCCAGGAGCATCTCTCACATCCATAGCCCCATATGTGACAGCACAAAAGGGCTCCTGCTTCCCAAACCTCCTTATTTCAGCACCTACGGCGGGGTGGGAAATGCTAGAAAGCACCAACTCCCCCCAGCAGGAAGGTGCCTCTGGGCTTTGTTCCATGAGCTGAGACAGTCCTTAGCTCTGAGCTGCATCCAGGGAATGCTGTGGGGACAAGCAGGTGTATCCTGACCTCAGGATCACAATAAACTCACACAGAGATTCTTGATGCTGAACACCTCCAGTCTCCAGAAAACCCTGTCAGGCTCGTGGCTCTCAGGCCATGTGGGCATGGCTGAGCTCATTATTCCATGGCAACGAGGTGCTCCAGGAGCTGGACACCTCTCGCCAGCCCAGCACTGCCGTGATGCTCAGGTGTGACAGATTATGAATAATTTTATAAGAGCAGCATCCTTTTTCCTTCCAGACAGCAATGAAGAGGAGACCTGGGAGGCACCACATGCTCCAGTGCAGTGCAAGCTGCACTGTGACACCTGGGTGCCCAAAACCCCACCTCTGGCCTATTCCCTGTGCTGGTCATTGGGGAGCTTAACACAAAAAAATCATGGAATCCAGAATGGTTTGTTGAAAGTGACCTTAAAGATCACCCACTTCCCTCTCCTTGCCATGGGCATTTTCTGCTCCAAGCCCTGCCCAACCTGGCCAAGAACACTTCCAGGGGTAAGTTGCAGGGATAAAAGAACTTCCAGGGATAAGATAACTTCCAAGGATAAATAACCCTCCTGGCTGGCAGTGCAATGCTGAAGCGATGCCTGGGGTCTCCAGGGAGGCTGAGCATTTTCCAAAATCTGTGCCCAGCTTGCCCAAACCCCATGCCCAACTCACCTGGCTGCTCAGGGTGCCCAGGTAAAGGGGAAAAAAAACATCTACGGGAAAATCCAGCTCATTAAACAAACACCCAGGGGCTGTCACAGCCTAACAAGCAGAGCTTTAGCAGCTGATTTGTCTTCAGCCGGCAATGTTTAAAAATCCAACTGAGACCAGCAGAAAAATATCCACTCCCCTCTTTAAAACACACATTCATCACTTGAGAATCTTAATGCGTCTTTCCCAGCCGGGGAGGTCAAACACGCCTGCCTAAAGCAGGCTCATTAAATATACATTTAATCACGGTTTGGATTGAGAGACAAAGGCTGGGAGAGACAGGTGCTTTGCCGGAGTGACCTTTTGGATCCCATTTTAATGTAACTAGTTTACAGCTTATCTGAAAGGCCAGCTCCTGGGGAAGGCGAGCTGCAGCAAAATGGGGAAAGTAATTAGGGGGGGAAGGGCCGGGGAGGTTTGGGGGGCTGACTGCACCATCCTCTGCCGCCGCCACGCTTCCCAGGCAGCTCTGCAACATTTGCTGAAGTTGGACTTATCAACCACAGAACCCAATTTAATTTGCTTATCTTGGCTCCTTCCTCCCCCTCTCTCTCTCCTCCCCACTTCTCCTGCTCTTTTTAATTATCGGTTAAATAAATGTCTTTTTCAATAAGGGAAACAGCATCAAAGCGGGCGCCCGCCCCCGAGGCACTTACACTTGCGTGGCTCCAGCGCCTTGTTGGGGCAGGGGAGGTGCTGGGCTGGGGGGTTCTGGGTCCTCTGCAGGCAGGCCAGCATGGTCTGGGCTTCCCTGCGGGCGCTGCCGCCCCACACCCTGCAAGAGAGGAGACACACGGTGAGCCAGGACCCTGCCACCCCCTGCCACCATCCCCCTGCCCACCCAGCTCCCCAGCACTCAGTGCCTTCGCTCCTCCGGCGATAAACGACTAACTCTGAAAGCCTGAAATGAATAGGGATGTATATAAAATAAATATTAAGGTCTCAGCGGGTGATCTGCACTTCCTGCAGAGCTTGTGGCAGAGCCGGGGTGTCCCTCTGGCAGCGCCAGACCGCTCTGCCGGCGTGCCAGCCGGTGCCTCCCGGCACAGAGTGACCCCGGCCAAGGCTGGGAAAGACAGTGCTAACATCCCACCCGGGCTCCTGGGATCTGTCGCCAGCTCCCAGCTGGCATCAAAATCTGCTCAACAAAAGCTGGAGGGGTCAGGCCAAAGTCGTCGTCTCCACGGTGCTGCTCATTGTACATCCTTCCCCAGCCGCCGCCGGGGCCCTGGGTTATAACCAGTTGCTGCTGACACCCTCCCACTGCTCTGGCTGGCACAGGGAGCGATATTCCCACTCGGAGAGGGCAGGGAGACGTGGGCAGGAGCAGCAGAAAAGCAGGCACGGTGCCCATCCGCCAGCACTTCAGCTCCTGTGCTGCTGCTCTCGGGCTGAACGTTTATGGATGGCTGGGGGTCACAACTGGACGTCATGGATGGGTGTCACTGCTGGGTCCATCACTCCATCTTCTCCGTTCTGGGGGAATCGTGCCCTCCTGCAGCCATCCAGGATGTTTCCCACATGTCCCAGTGCCGGCACTGGTGTGCAGGGAAGTGATGTGGTGGGCTCAGGCACATGGTGGCCTTGGGCAAGCACTGGCAGAGCCTGTGACCATCAACACTCAGAAACAAAGCATGGATGGATGCTCCTGGAGCTGTGTGTGGGGCTCTCCAAGCTCTCCTGGTTTAAATGTCACCTTTCTAAACACCTTTGCACAGGAACAGACAGAGGGATCTGTGCTGCTCGCTGCTGCTCTGTGCCCTCCACCAGGCTGGGGGTGCCAGGCTCTGGGATAATCCATGCAGGGTGTCCATGCCTTAGCTGGGCTCATCAGGCTCAGGCTCTCACCCTGACTCCCCCAGCAAACCAGGGACAAGGAGAGACTCGTCAGCAAAAGGTGTGAGGAAGAGGAGGAAGAGGAGGAGGAGGAGGAGGGGAGGAAGTCATCTAATACCGAGCAGGTGTCTGGAGAACCCAAATTGTGCTGTTTTCTCCTAATAATGAAGTATTCATGAGTAAAAGCCTTTTTCACTACTTTCTTAAGATACTAATTTCACAACAAGCGCCTTGTTACCATGCAATTATTCCAATCGTGCATTTCTCCCAGATTCCATCTGTCCTCGCGCTCTCTAAATGAAAGACAATCATGTAACCACCTTTCATTATTCACTATTTTACTTTCAGCAAAGGTACCCTGAAAGAAATGATTTCCTCTGAAAGGGACTTTTATTCAGTTTCAAAACCAATTTTCTCCTATTACTGTCTTAAAAAAAAAAAAGGAGGGGGGCAGGGAGGTGTTTTTATTTCATGCATTACATATCCTTTGTTAACGCAGCTCGCAGTAAAAGCAGCCGTATCCATTTTCTGGCTTCGATTTCTGGTAATTTTAAAATATGCCATTACAATCAGGCAGAAATTATACAATTTGAAAAGAGAATGAAGTGCTTCTTATTCAGAGCCTGAGCGCACTTGACTGCCAGGAGTTCTCCTCTCCCCGCCGGGACTCGGGGTTCATTACGCAGCCCTGCTCCCGCCACCTCGGCTCCCCCAGCACCCGGATTTTCCATGACAGGAGCTGCCACCCCAACTTTATCCTCATCCCGGTCCCTGTCCCTGAGGGGTGGCCCCGGATCAAAGCACCCAGGGGATGGATGACGGCACCGGCTCCCGCTGTACCTGAGCCTGAGCTCCGCGGTGACCTCAGGGCTGGCGTCCCGCCGGGTGTCACCATCTGGCCGATTAGCGGCAGACGTCACCCGCTGCCTGCGCCGGGGCAGCTCCTCGCGGGGACACTGACCCATGTCCCCAGCGGACACGGGCGGCGTGGGCGGCTCTCGTGCCACTGCCGGATGTGGATCAGCTCCCTGGTGGTCCCTGGGGCACGCGGGGCTGAGAGGGAGGCTTAAAAACCCTGGAGGTCACCGAACCCGTGTGCGGGCACAGGGAGGGTGTGGATGCAGCCTGTGACAGGAGCTGAGGGCGCCCTGATGGCCCAGCAGGTTCCTAGGGACACCCCCACGCTGGCACGGGTTGTCCCCACCGCTGCTCTCTGCGCCCTGCCATGCACAGCCCAGCTCCCTCCTGGAGCCATCCCGACCCTGGGCACGGATCACCGTTGGCAGCAGGCGGGGGAGGCGCGGGAGCCACACGCCAAACTGAATAAAGCCACCGATTAATTCAGACCCTGCTGCTGCTCCCGTCTCCCGGCGTCTCGCAGCCGAGATGATTTTTCCGACAGCTACGCTGCGCCTCGCCCCACCTTCGCAGGCACGCTCAGAATAGGGAAGGCTCGGGTGCCACAACCCCAGAGCAGCGTCCATCTGTCCACCCCGGCACCCTGCCGGGAGCCCCAAGCCCCAGAAGGCCCGTGGGCGAGCGGGTGGGCGCCTGGCACAATGGGCATCTGTGCCACGGTGGCATTTCGTTAATGCCGCTCCCGAAAAGCCCCTGAATCAGCTGATGGGAATTGGGCGCTGGGCTGGCCAACGCTTAGCGCCGGCTTTAGTTAGCTCCATCTGCATTTGAACTAATTCCAATCAGCAGGATCCGATTTAGTTCAAGCTGCTCTGGCTCTTTCGTGGCAGGGAAGGCAACACTCAGCAGTTTTGCTGGAACGCCCCCGAGTCCTCACGGCCTCTGCTTAGGCTGTGCCCAAGGACCCACCATCATCCAGCACAGGGCACAGGGAGAGCCTCACCAACAGTGGGGTCCCTTGGGGACATCTGGAGCATGATCCGCCAGGAGCTCCAACCTCACATCTCTGGCATCACAGAATATTTTGGCTTGGAAGGGACATCAAGGCCCATTCTGTTCCTGCCATGCACAGGGATGTCTTCCACCATCCCAGGTTGCTCAAAGCCCTGTCCAACTTGGCCTTGAACACTTCCAGGGATGGGGGAGCCACAACTCCATCCTTCCCCTCTCCCACCACTCCATCTTGCCTCACACCCAGCTAATCCATCTCGACATCACACTATTTATAAGCCCAAGGTCTTTGTGACTTTAATAAAAAACACCACCCTCTATGTCTAAAGCCCCAGTGATGGGAGGGTTTGGCACCTCCTCTGACATCAGCAGCTGATAAGTCGGGCTTATCTCCTCCGAGAGCCCTGCGAAGGTCCCTCCCGCGAGATAAGGCCAGCGCAGCTGTCGATAGAGGCTTTTGCAGGCGAGGATTTAGATAAAAGAAAATGTGACGGGAGGGGGGAGGAAAGAAAAAAAGGAACTTTTAAAGTCTCAGCCTGAAGTGGGTCTGTGCAGCTGCCGAGCTGTGGCAGGGCAGGGACTGTGAGGGACAAGGTCTTGGTCACTGTCCAGGCTGGGCTGGAACACGTCCAGATCCTTCCCCAGGTGTTATCTGGGTGTAATCCCATAAAAAGGGAGCTTTTGGGGTTAGGAGAGGAAAAGGGGGCAGGACAAGGGATGCTGCAAAGCTGTTTGAGTCACACAATGGCCATGTCCCCCCTGGCTATTAAAAGCCACCGCTGGGTTTGGCACAAGGACAAAAGGTAGGAGGTCACCCCAGCTGGGAGGCACAGGAGGCTCCTGACAGTGCCAGACAGACACACGGACAGCACAGGGCAAGGTCAAGGCTGGCAGCAACGAGAGAAACAAAGCAAAAACCCTCACTGGTCCCCAGAGTACACCCAAAGTACAACTGGGAACACTCCCTGTTCCAGCTCCACCCACACCAGCAGGGAGCTCCTCTTCCTCACAGCCCCGGGGACATCAGAGCCCCCTCTCACCACCCCCTGACTGGTCACCACCACTGGAAATCACCGGATTTCCCATCTGATGGTGAGGGTGAGGAGGTTCCAGAGGAGGAAGGATTCCCCTCTGCACACAGTGGATGCCCATCCCATCACAGGGCGGGTGGGATTTTGGCTGGAGCTGCTGCCTGGCAGTGCCGTTCCCATCTCCCATCCAGGTTCATCATGGAGGGGATGCAGCGATGCCACAGCTCAGCCCTACAAGGGGTGAGCACAGAAAGGTCACCCCACTGTGAACCACGGGGAGCATCACGTAAAATAAAACCCAAAGTTTGTCACCAAAGGTGCCCTCGGTCACCCCACGACCTTCCCTCTCCCGACCTTCCCTCATCCCGCCCGGCTAATCCGCTCCCCTCCACGTGCTCCAGCCCCAGGCCTTTCAGGGGGCCCTGTTAATAATTAAATGTTAATCTAAAAAGCAATTTTAGCTGCAGTGCTGCAGATCTGGTTAGAGATTACATTAGCATGTAAGAGTCAAGGGTAATTTTCTCTAACCCCTCTTGTGATCTTTAAAACCCGCAGATCTTAAAGCAACACCAGCTCCTCTGATTAAAATTGGAAGCCAGGGTTTGTGATGGATAATGATGCTGGAAGTGATTATTTTGCTGCTCAGGGTCTCGCTGGGATGTGGGGACTGCGGGGGGCTGGGGGAGAGACCCAGAGCAGCCAAGTGGCTTCTCCCAGCCCACGCTCTGTGGAAATGCTGGGAAGGTGCTGGGACAAGCCCCGGAGCTGAGCAGAGCTGTGATACCCTGAGCATCCTCATTTCCCACTTCTTTGGGCTGCTGTGACACCAGGATGGCACGGAGCCCACCAGCCATGGCACAGTGCCAGGGACAGAGTGGCACTGGACCAGGACCCTCACTGCTAGCATCCTACAGCAGCATCTCATGTCTCTCCCTTCCCACCCAGAGATGGTTTCTGCTCTTGTGGCAGCTCCAAGGAGAAACCCCTTGAACTGTTCAAGAAAGTCAACATCAAAAAATACCCCAAAATAACATTTTGCTCACAAGCAGGGTCAAAGGAACTGGGACAGGGCCCAGCAAATCACCTCCTGAGCAGTTCCAAAGACCCTATGGAAGAAATACAGTATCAGATGTGTCCGTAACGATGGAATTTAAAAAAACCCAACAATTCGAGTGCTGTTGAGCATTTGCAGACGTCCTCGTGCAGGGCTCGGGCGGCCTGGTTAAATTTATGTGTCAGCTTTAAGGAGGCCTCTCATCAAATGAGCTATTTTGGGCAGAGATTAAAGATCTATTTTCGCTGCGAGCGGGAACAGCTCTCGAACAGGTTAATAATGATTCTGGAAAGCCAAGCGCCTCCAGCACCCTGGGGCAGGAACCCAGAGCCCTGGGTGCTGTTTTTGGGGGGCTCCTGAAGCTCCCTGAGCCAGGAGGGTGGGGGATCACAGCGCAGCATCCCCCGCTGCCATCGTGCTGGGGAGGAAGGAGCCCCGCGTGCTGCGGCGGGCGCCGAGCAGCCGTGGGTAATTGGAAGTGGCAGACGCTGGCACGGCGCTGCCGAGAAGGTCATTACGTGGGGCTGGGAAACAAAATGCCAGGAGCGAGGGGGGAGCGGCCCCGTTAGCAAAGGTCAGGGCCTCGCTCGGGTGCCGTCGGTGTTTTTGGCAGGGTTCAGCCCTGGCTGTGTGCACCGAGGTCCCGGCAGGGCCAGCGCGCAGCGGGCGGGCAGGATCTGCCAGGTCCTGCCAGACGTGTCCCCTCGGATGTGGCACCAGCTCCTCAAAGCAAAACCTCAGTGATCTGACACAGTCGTGCTGTGCCTTCCTCCTGCACATGGATCAGGAATAGGGACTGGGGGAGCTGTCCATCCCAGCCCCAGCACAGACCTGGGATCAACCAGCAGGAAAGCCAAGTGGCTCCATGGAGCAGCAACTAAAAGCACTCTGGACTCCAACAAGCCAGGAGCCATCCCCAGCATGGGCAACCACACCATGGGCACTCACAGCATCCACATCTCCAGCTGAGACCCAACAAACCCAGCAGTGCAGAGACCCAAGCTCCCCATCACAGCTCCTGTCCCATCCTGGCTCGCCCCTGCCTCATCCCAGGGGTTTGATTGTCCCCTGCAGGGACAGTCCCTGTGCTCCCATGGCCACGGTGCCCTGTCCAGCTGCCCCACACTCAGCAGCCAGGCGCGCTCCACTCCGTAATTACAGCCCCAAGTGCTGGAGCTGTGAAAGAATCTGACGAAGGAATCCAGGGTAGATCGCGCTGCTGAAATTACTATAATCAAAGGCTTTCACAAAGGCTTCAAATGCAACCAATTACCCTGAAAGGCGAGGCAAGAAAGAAAACAAATTAACATGTTTGCACAGAGCCTCGGCGCGGCGCACACATCGCCCCGCGCCGCCCTCGACCCCGGCCGGCCGCTGCTCTCCATCCTCGCTCCTGCTCCCCATCCCTGGCTACCCTCTCCTCCTCCCTGGCTACCAGCTCTCCATCCCCACGGCTGGGCCCTATCCCACATCCTGCTCGGCTCGCAGCTGCACACAAAGGGGCTCTGTGCCCGTCCCTCACCCCGCAGCCGCCCACTGCCCCGCCGGCACACAAAAGCCCTGCCTGTGCCACGGCCGGCTCCGGCGCAGGCTCGGGGGCTTGCCAGGGTGGCCTGGGGAAACCTCCCTCGCTCCCTCGCTCCTCCCCCAGTGCTGGAGGGGTCCCCAGGCCAAGGGAGGGGATGGGGGTCCTCAAAGGCACCCCTTGAGCACAGCCCTGTGTCGCCCACCGACAGCTGGGGAAAGCTTCTCGCAGCAGGGACCCCAACACCCTCCCTTCCTTATGTTCTACTTCATCTGCACTGCCAGCCAGGGGGGAAAAAAAGGGGGAAGAAAAAAATAAAAATCAACTTCTTCCTTTTAATATTTAACACGAGTCCATCACCCTCAGTCTATTTGGTAACACAAAGCTCTGGAGATTTAAACCCTTCTCACCCGGAGAGATGGAAATGAATGGTGCTCTTTAATGAGCTGGTTCAGCAGAAAAGATAGATTTCCAAGATTACTGTAGGAATTCTTATAATTGATGTGTACTTTTGTAACAAGGATTATACCACCATCCGGTCAAGTAATTCCGGCTCTTCCCCCCCTTCTCCCAAGCTCACCCTGCTTTTGGGGTTCCCTGGGGAGAGGGACCAGGCTGTGCCCTCGTGGGGAGAAAGCAACTCGGGAAGGGGAGGAAAAAAAAGACAAAGAAAAATTAAGCATATTTTTCTAATTTACCCATACACAACCTAAATGCAGCCACCGAATGGGAAAACAAGGCATCTCTCCAGATTTCTCTACTTGTTTTACAAATCCCTACTTTCCCCACCGATCCGAGGCCGGATGAGCCGCTGAATGCCGAGTAATTAAAAGGAACAGAGAACAATACTCAGCGCTGCCGAAGAACACGGAGTTTCCCTCAGATGTTTATAGCAATTGTATGAAAATGTACCAGGCGGGATGGGGAGAGCTGACAGCCGGGATTGGGAGCAGCCTGGGATCGGAGCTGGCTGCCTCCCCCGCCTGATTGGCATTAATTGTGCGCGTTTGCAAAGCAGAACGGAAAGTCTGACACGAGCTGCGAGCCAACATTTCTTTCTAATAGTCTTAATGATTACGACGAGAGCTGATGATCATCGCGGGGTGTTAATAGCCCGGAGAGCGGCTCCGGGGCTGCTCCCGGTGGGGACAAGCGGGGATGTCCCAGCCCAGCTCCCCCAGGTGGGCTGGGGTGTGGTGGGATGAGCTCAAGGGGTCCCATGCAGCCACACCACTGCCGGTCAGGCTGTAAAACTCTGACAAGGGGACAGGAAGGACACGGAGGGGACAGGAAGGACACGGAGGGGGCAGCAGCCTCCTGCTCCATCCCCAGGCTCTGCCCCATGTGGAGGGGTGGCTGCAGTGGGGGCAGTATCAGGAGGGAGAATGTCACCCCCGTGCAGCAGGAGTGTCCCCAGGCCGAGAGAAGCACTGGGTCGGTCACCCTGCTCTGCTCCCACCAGTGCCCCAAACCACAGCCACAGCCCCATCCCCAGCAGGTGCCACAGGAGGGGCTGGGGCTGCTGCCCTGGAGAGTGACTGCAAATACCCCACGGAACAGCAGAGCCCGTCATTAACAGCTGATTAATGAAACCCGAGTTTTCCTGACTCTTTACAAGGCTGTTTTTTCCGGACGTCCTTGAGTTTCACTGCTGCAGAGGCGAGCGGGAGCTGCTGGGGGACCAGCACGGGCTGCTCCGACCACGGCAGAGACGGAGCCAGAGACGTGCACAAAAATCGCGCACAGCCCTGGCCCGGCTTACACGGGAGGAAAAATCGATGGCCATCGATCTGCAATACAAAGGGGATTGTGGCGCTGGCAGACGGCAGGCGGCTGCCACCTGACCGGGGCTGTGCAGGGGACACGGCTCGGGGTCACCTCACTGGGGACTGGCTGCCCACTGTGGGACACACCTGGAGCACAGCCAGCAGCCCCGATGGCCACCCCACCGGGCTGGGATGGGCTGGGATGGGATGGGATGGGATGGTCCCTGCAGGCAGCAGGCCACGTGCCACAAACCCTCGCAGCAGCAGCAGGTGTGTGTGGGTGGCCCTTGGCCGTGTCCTTGCTGGGACACGGCCGTCACCTGCTCATCCTCCCCCAGCTGGATGAAGAGACTGCTTCAGCCCAGCTCTGAGCTGTTTGATTTGTTTTATCATCAGCACTGGCCAACAGATCACTCAGCTTTGGGCTTTCTGAGCTCACTGAAAATTGTTCCCTGATGAAAAGAAATCGAGACTTGGTCCCTTTCTTCTTTCCCCCCCTCTTTCCAAAAAAAAAAAGTCCGTAAAGAAGAGCTATAAAAATGGCTTGTTATCTCACCTAGCGAGGCTCGGGCTGTATGTTATTGCTAATTGGGTATAACATCCTTGTCTTGTTCTGCTCTCTGAAGCTAAATCAAGAAAGCACCACTGCTGCGAACTAATTATATCTCTGGACTGCAGACTACAGCTTGTCTTCCCCTTTATTGAGTTAAAAAATGGTCACTAACCTTAATCTCTCATATTCCCAAGAATTAGGGCTGCTGGAAACCCACCACTTCCACCTGCATCCTGCTCTGAGCTAGAAAGACAGAGCACATGGCCTGATGAAGGGTTTGTGCTGCTCTGGGACACAGCCCTGAGCCAGATCCCAGATCCCAGAGCACCATGAAAACCACAGACACTGCTCAGTCCCTGTGCCATGGAGATTTTCTCACACACAGCTCAGAGCCTTCCTGTGCTCCATACACTCAAAGCCTGGCCCTCTCTCCTCCTCATAGGACACCTTAAGCTTCTTTCATTGGGATGTTTTTAAAATCTGTCCCCTCTTAGCATTCCCAGGCTTGGCAGGTATGAACACGGAGGGTCACATGTGCAGAAACCAAAGGAAGAAGATGCTGCTCCAGTTTCATCCACATCAGCTCCCAGTCCCAGACCAGGGTGGACCCCCACAAATCTGTAAAGCTGCTGCTCACTCCCAGGTCCCCCACGGGAGCAGGGACACTGTGGCCACCCAGCTGTGCCACGACAGGTGGCTATGGATGAATCTCTCTGGTTACTGGCACAGCTGCACCCTCTGGCACTGCAGACATGGCACAGACCCCAGGAGAGAGGACAACCAAGGCCACAGAGGGCACTGAGATGAGCAGTGAAGCTTGGCAGCAGCAGGACAGCCCTGTCCCTCCCTGTCCCAGTAACTCCCTCAGCACCATCAACCTGGGGTCAGAAATACCAGCAACAGTGTGAGGCTGTGGGACAGAAACCAGAGCAGTGACACCAAGCTCAGCACCCTGCCTGGCTCCATCCCCCTGTCTGTGGGCACCCACCCGTGCAGATGGTGTTACTTTCCAAAGGCAAAGTCAAACTCCAGCTCTCCCTGCGAGCCAAGAGCATCCCTTAAAAAAATTGATACTTCCCTGACTATTAATTAACCTGAACCACTTAAAACTGCCTTCAATTTGTCAGGTTTAACTGCCAGCTCTTCTCGGTAAATCAAGCGTCGCGTGCAGATGGAGGCTGCGCGTGCGAGGCGGCGGTGAAGGAGGAGGCGGGGAGCACGGGGAGAGGGGCACCCAGTGCCATCCTGTCCCCTGAGAGCCCCGGGGATGATATTCACACCCCACAATTAGCCAGGGCACGGTATTAAACACACCAGGCAGGCAGGAGCAGGCAGGGCAGCCGGCGGGGCTCGGAGCACCCCACACCGCAGCCTTCCCGTCTCCCCCCACGGCGCCCTTGTCGTGCAGCCAAGGCTGAATTGGAAAGCAATATGAATATTTATCTCTGACAGTGAAATCTCCCCGCTGCAGGGTATTAAGGCTTTATTACTATGTGGTTACCAGCCACGCTAAGCCAGCCTCTGCTCTTGCCTGGAGCACACAGAGATGACCTACAAGAGGCAGATGGCAAAGCCTCAGAGAGCCCCCAATGCCAGGATGTGGCTTCTGAAATGGGGGCTGTGCATCCCAGTCCCACACAGGGGTCACAGAGTCAAGGTCCCCCTACCAAAGCCCCCTCCTCACCCAGCACCAGCCCCTCCAAAACATCTCCCCAGGCTGCGGCCATCCCCCCGCCCCCGCAGCGCGCGGCTCTC
>VZTB01006894.1:289596-304863 GCA_013397245.1 Thryothorus ludovicianus | reverse complement strand
CTGAGCGCCCCGCGCGGGGCCCGGCGGCCGCACGCGGCTCGGCCCCGCCCCCGGCGCGTTGCCATGGCCACGGCGCCGCGTCCTGCAGGGAGGGAGAAAAGGGGGCGGAGCGTCCCCGCCGGACGTGCGGGCCCGAGCCCCGGGCGCGTTCGCGGGAAAATCCGAACGGCGGGGACTGCGCTTCCCGGCGTGCCCCGCGCGCCGCCGCCGCGCCGCGCCGCTGAGGGGAGCCGCGAGGCGTCATGGGAGTTGTGGTCCGGCGGGCGTGAGGGGTTCGGCGCGGCGGAGCGGGAATATAGGGGCACGCCACGGGGGCGACGAGGTGGCGCGTCCGAAGCTAAGCGGGGTTGAGAGCCAGGCTGGAGCTCACCTGAGGACCCCCATGGCCACGGCCACAGGTACCCCTCAACTCTGTGCGCTGGGAGGTCCGAGCGAGCGCTGCTGTGGCTGAAGCTGCCCCCGTGTTAGCGCAAGTACTGGAATTCTTCATTTCTTCCCCAAAATCCCTGCCACAGGTTCTTTTTGCCACTTCATGTGGGGGAAGGTCTATGGGAAGGGGGCAGCCCGTTCACTTTCGCCCACAATGGTCCCACAGGGGCATGTGCAGCTCCGGAGCTCCCCCTCAGCAGCCCGGCGAGAGCCGCCAGGGCCCCTCACATCCCTGCATCCCTCCTCGCTGCCTCTTGCCTCTCAGCGCTGAGCTTCGGCCCGTTCCGGTGACATCTGGCTTCTTACTGACTTTTGAGGAGTTTTGAGCGGATCTGTTTTTTTCTTGGGGCTTCTTCACCTCCTCTATCGAGGGAAGCACCAGCAGCTTTCCAGGCGTCCATGGCCAGGGGTGGGAAGGGGAGAGCTGACACCCAGGGCCCATTTTCCAAACATGTGAAGCTGCTCCAGTCACCACTCCTGATCCAGTAAATGCTGAAGGTTGGGAAATTAAAATAATAGCTAGATCTGCTTTCAGGAGAGCGACTCCTCTGTGCAATTATAACACGTATTATCCTCCCTGTGAAAATACATTATATTGAATAAATTCCCTCTCAGAGCAGGGCTATTCATACTGCTCATTTGTTTCAGTTCAAACATTTTTAGCTCATCTCTCTGGCAGGTTCTGGTGCAGTTTTATACCTTCTCTGCAGCTTATTTATCTGCTTCCCCGTGTTGCAATAGAGCCCGGCGATAAGAATAAAACCATTACAGATTTGCGAACAGCACTTAGATTTTTCAGAGATAATTTAATCGAAGCTATTAGGAAGGCAGGAAGAAAGATTGCTCTTTATTCGGGAGGGGGAAAGAAAAGATATAAAAAGGAGCCTTCATTCTTCTCAGAAAATGTTTTAGCCACCTGAAGTCACTCACAAGGACTTGAAAGGGTGACGATGTCTTTGCCAGGGAAAAGATCCATCCCGGAATAGCAAACTTCAAAAGGTGGGTGTTTTGGCACTGCCTTCAAGGAGATACTATTAAGCAGTTCTGACCTCCCCATTTCCATCCTTTTTCTCCTTTTTTTTTTTTTTTTGAAGACTTTACAGAGGAGAAACACTTTTGTGATTCAGGGAACCCGTGAATACTTTGCCGGAACATAAATTTCCCCCAGCGATGTTGGGAACACAAGGAGAGCCTTAATCTGCTAATGAATGAGCTCTGCAAAGTGAGACCGGCTCCGCTGCCACTTCCAGAGGGATTGAATTGCAGGGAGGAAGCTGGAGGAGAGAGATTTTTAAAAGTCCTTATGCTTTAGCACAAATAAATAATGCATCAGCACGTCTGGGGTGGCGGCGGGTGAGTCCCTCCCCTGAGGCACTGGGGAACCCACTCGAAGTTTTCCCAAAACAGGAATAACACAGGATTGTAGCGACAGGACAACGGGAATGGCTTCAAACTGACAGAGAGTAGGTTTAGATTAAATGTGAGGAAGAAATTCTTATCTGTGAGGGGGGTGATGCCCTGGCAGAGGTTGCCCAGAGAAGCTGTGGCTGCCCCTGGATCCCTGGAAGTGCCCAGAGCAAGGCTGGAAGGGCTTGGAGCAACCTGGGCTAGTGGAAGGTGTCCCTGCCCATGGCAGAGGTGGGATTGTGTGAGCTTTAATGTCCCTCCCAACTCCAACCATTCATTGATTCCCTTCTCTGATTCTGTGCTCTTTCAGATAACGATATCCCTTTAATTTAATATCATTATTTTTGACCGGCGCTGGCAATTTGGAGCACGGAGTGTCTCCATCTCTCATCCTGACAAATGCACGCTGTAATTCTTTGCCCAAAATGTCACTCTGCCCTGGCAATGCCTGGCCCTCGGAACGAGAAAGATTTCCCGGGGATTAAAACCGGGCCATTACTCTCTGCTTTAAATGCATTCAAGGTTCTGAAAGCTGTATCTGCCCTCGTTCTTTTTGTACGAAAAGTTATTGACTTATCAAGGTTAAAATCCATTCCATATGGCCCAATAAAACAGGGATATCTCCGCATCCGTGCTGTCATTTGCAGGTCCGTTTTCATGGCAACAGGGCTCTTTTCTGCACATTAAACGGTTCAGTTGTGCAAAGTTCAGACATTACATAAACACAGAGGTAACAACAACAAAAAAAAAAAAATCAATGAGCTCATAGGCATGGAAAGAGGAGATAGCATTGATCGGGGCCGCCGTCGATATTTGGGATCGCTGGCTCCTGCCCCGCACGCAGCCCTCCCGTGCTGGCAGCAGGGACACAAAGGGATGATGAAGGACACGGAGGGGGAAATGGCACCTTCAGCTCCCTGCCAGCTCCTGCCTGTGTTTAATGTCACCAGGGCTCAGCAAGGGACACAGCGATGCCCACCCACCCTGCTGGGGTTTATCGGTGCCGGTGGTGCTGTCACCACTCTGGCTTTTGGCTCACAACCCCTCTTCCCATTCCCATCGAATCCTTGGAGGTTTCCCCCAGCTCCCAGCTGTTTCCAAATGCTGCACTCCAGGGCATGGGGGGTCTAAGAGGTGGCTCCAGGCAAGGACAGGACACGTGGGGGACACAAACACTGCCCCATCAGCACCACACGGAGCACACGGAGCACTGGTGGGGTGCAGGGTGTTGGGGACTTGGATGCTGATGGGAGATGTCAAGCATTTTTCTTCCCAGTCAGAGGGGAGAGAGTGATTCCGGTGTTAAAATGCTCGTTAGAGGATAGACACCAACATCTGTTGGGAAAGCAAATGGAGAGCGGAGTGAGATGGCCAGGGGCAGCCAGGCGTGAAGAGGAGGAGGAGGAAGGAAGGCAGGAGTGGGAGTCTCCCCAAGCTGCTGCTGTGGCACAGAGGATCTGCTGCCCCTCGCCCTGTGCCAATGCATGGGCTCATTCCTAGATCCCAAATCTCACCAGAGTGAGAGCAGAATTTGCCCACAGGGTAAAACTGGTCCCTTATGGCTCCTTGCTGGGGTCTTTGGAGCCAGAAGCCCCCTGAGTACTGAGGCCAGACTGGGAGAGCTGGATCCAGGGATCACAGAGAGCACGGAGGGCAGGAGGCTGATCCAGGCTCAGAAAGCTCCTGCTTGGGCAAGGAGCTGTGTCCAGCACCATCCCCCCTGCTGTCCCCCCAGTGCCAGTGCTGTGGGTGGGCACAGAGGTGGAGCTGGGCAGCATTCGGGGGCAGCTGCCTCGGGTGCTGCAGGGTCAGCAATGCAGAAGCTCCTGCTCTCTGTGCTTGCTTTCCCCCAGTTTATTTATAGATTCAGCAAGTTATTCAGCTGAAACAAATCCCCATTCCAGCCGGGTCCTGGGGCCAGCGGCGCCTGCGTCCTCTCCCAGCGCATCAGGCAGCATTTTCTGGGGACACTGGCAGCCCCACAACACCACCCTGGCATCTGCAGGGACCAGGGGTTGGCCTGGGCAGGGGTGACAGTCCCCAGGGAGCAGGCAGTGACACAAAAGCCACCCGAGAGCAAGCCAGGATGGACTGTCCATGGTGGGGGGATCAGGGTGTGGGGTGGGCTGGATGGGGTGAGGGGCTGGGGTCCCTGTGCACCCCCCACCCCCTTTGACAGCGACGCCAGGAGCGAGTGCTCGCCGCCAGCCCGAGTCTATTTTTATTCCCTGCTTAAAAATATCCCCGTCCGGGTCACTGGCACATGATGGATCATCGCTCCTGCGACTCCCCTCAGGGTCTTCCCAGCTCCAACACAAGGAGCAGAGTCCAGCTTCCTGCAACAGCCCCCTGCACCCTTCCCATCCCAAAAAAGCACTGAGGGGGTACCACAGCCTCCACACCGTGGGGGCACAGAAATATCCATGTGCTCCTGGGGCTGGAGTGTGATGAACAGCAGCCCCAGCCCTGCCCCAGCATGGCCCAGTGCCAGCTCTGCATCCTGGCAGTGACCAGGAGCATCCTGAGGTCCCCATGTCCTTGTTCTCCACTGTCACTGCCCTGCCAGTGGCCGAGCAGATCCTGTGCCTTTTTCTTCCCTCCTGATGGTATTTTGTGAAAAATTCGACCTATTTCACCAAAATCTTGGGTGGAAGCCCTTGTGAGCGGGGCTGGGAGTGTAAGGAGGAGCCAATTCCAGCCTGTGGAACATTTTCTATCCGTGTTAGTCCTGAGGCTCTGATGCCACCCGAGATATGGTGCTGACTGACAGGTGATTTGGTTTTATCTCACCTGGGCATGTTTCATATCCGGCACGGGGCTGTCCCACAGCCTCTTTGTGCTGGAGTGCTCAAAAGCATCACGGGGTGGAGGCAAGGCCAAGTGGCTTCAGGGAGGTCCCCAGAGGACCCTCTGTGGGCAGAGCAAAGGGAGGGCTTGGTGGGCACAGCTGGGTATTCTTCACCACTGTGGGCATCACCTCCCTGCTGATCCCCAGGGTGCCAGAGCCTCAGAATTCCCACCACAGGGAATTCACCAGCTCCTTGGCAAAACCTTTTGGCTCTGTGAGTGACCAGTTCCTGGAAGAGAACACGATCAGGGCCAGGCCTGACAGTGCTGCTGGGCTTGTTCCTGCCCCATCCCTTGCGTGTGGTGTTCCCTACCTTCCCCCCACATCAATATTTTATTTCCCTCCCATTGCTCTCTAACCAGTTTCCTTCTGCCCTAAAAGTCTCGATTGTGGTGTTTAACTGCATTTATGGGGCAGTGCTGGGATGTGCTGCCAGCCTGGATCACAGGGTGGTCCCTGCCAAGGGAAGCAGCCCCAGGAAGCTGAGCCATGGGAGCGAAAGCAGAGCAAGCTGGAGATTCCCAGGAGATCTTCACCTTTAACTTATTTGCTTCTTTCCCCTCCAAATCTGCTGACATTTGGAAAAGGGGAATCGTTGCAATTTGCTTGTTTCAGCAGGTTCCCCCTCTCCCTGTGCTGCTCCCAGCTCTGCCGGGCTGTCAGCGGCCCCAGCACCGTGGAAGGCAAGGACTGTGGTGGGAGAAGGAAGGTGAATGATCCCTGAACCTTCCACAGTGGGACAGAGCAGTGCCAAGGGCACCAAGCAACACCCAAAGGCTCCAAGCGATGCCACACGGTGGGACCAGAACCCTGGTGCCCCCCATCAGGGCTGCCAGGAGAGCTGGCACAGCCCCTCGGCCTTTCAGCCAGGCAAGCACCGGATTGAATCCTCCTGACAGCCAGGAATTTCAAATGATTTATTAAAAATGTATAGAGCCGGGTTGGCGGTGTCGCTGCTCTGATAAGAGCGTCGTCTCCCGTGGCAGCCGCCGGGTTTGTGTTCCCCTCACTCAACCCGCTCCAGGGGGAAGGATCCTTCCCCTTGCATATTAATTTTTGGCACATCGCTGCAGGCGAGCCCATCTAGGTTCCGTGTGGCACTACAGCTGAGCCGTGACCTCTGGGAAGGCCTCCTTGAGTCCCCTGCCCACATCTCTGCCTGTCCCCTGTCCAGCCTGGCCATGGCACTGTGGCCAGGACAGTGCCAGGCTCAGCTCCTTCTGCACCCTCTGCCTCTTTTGACTCCTTGGGGTCTGGGTGTCCCTTCCTGATGACCCACAGCACCCATGGAAGATGAATGGTGATGTGGAGAGCACAAAGAACTCCATTCCCACATGGTGTATTCCAGAGAAGGAGAAATAGGACATCTTGGCAGCTCTGCCATCCATCCATGCCATCCCTGTCCCTGTTACCTGGCACTGGGACCTGCCCGTGTCCTCAGCAGGGTTTCACCAAGCCCATTGCCTCCACAGCAATTTAAATCAGGATTTTCTCCTGTTTTATTTACAAAATGCCTTCTCTGCAGCACCCTGGTTTTCCCTGGAAGCCCAGCTGGCAGCGTTAGGTATTCCCACCCTGCCTGGGCTGTGATTGTTCCATGGGACCATCCTCACCATCCTCAGCTCGGGGCTGGGGATGAGGCAGCCGAGTCTCAGTGACCGAGCCAGCACATCTGTCACCATCAGCATGGCTCCGCCTTTGTGTGACACCAGGACCGTGCAAATCGGGCTCTGTGTGCCCCCGAGCCAGGCTCTGCAGCACTGTGGCCCCGAAATCCCCCAAAATCCCCCCTGGAAAAGGCACAGCGCTCTTGGGCAAGATCTTTGCTGTTCCAGGATAACGGGAGCCTGGCAGGGCTCCCACGTGAGGGCTGCCAAGCCCACTGGATTGGCAGGACCACCCCACCTCCTGTGGCATCCCGCTCTCAGATCCCACTCCCAGAACTCAGCTCCCAGTATCCCTTTTCTGGAAGTCAGCTCCCAGCTGATAGCGCCGTGTTCCCAGGAATGTGCTCCCAACATCCCGCTCCCAGCATCCCGGCACTCCCAGCCCTGTCACGCCACCCCCTCTCCCAATTTCTAGGCCAATTATGGCTCAGAAACTAGCACGGTGCCCAGGTGTACAACCCCAATTAGGCTTTGCTTAAAACCAATTAACCACCATTATAAGTTTCCCATTTCTGAGCAGGTTTCCATCAGGTGGCCGCTCAGAGCTGGGTGCCAGCAGAGCTGCCAAAGCCCGGGGTACCCTTGTGTGGGAGAACACTCCTGACCCCACCTTGTCACCCGGGGGTGGCTTTCCAGCCCTGAGTCCCTGTGGATGCTGCTGAGCACCGCGGTGGTCCCTGCCCCATCCCTGGGGACACACGGGGACGCCCACATCGGGTGACCCACATTGGGCTGATGGCCATGACATGACGGGGTGCTGGAGGCCTTGGCTCCTGCTGCATCCCACGGCAGTGAGGATCCCATGGGAACAGGGAGGCGGTGGCAGCTCCGGATGGTGCCGAGCATCTCCGGGCTCTGTGGCCGGGGGGCCCCGCGCATGGCTGAGCTTTCGGAGCGCCGCCGGTGCCCTCCCGCCGCGGGCTTTGATCCGCGCGGCCAAAGAGCAAAGGCAGCGCCTTTGTGCGCCGGGAGGCTTTGAAGTCTCCCAAAACGGGGCACAGGGAGGTGACTGGCCCCTCTCTGCCGGCCCAGCCCCACTTTCACTCCCGTTTTATTTCCTTTTTCGCAATTAGGAACCACCTCCGGCAATAAAACCTGTAAACTTTCCCTGGCCGGGGCCGGTGACACCCTCAGAACGCCCTGGGGGTCCCAAAGCGCTCCCTCCCACCCTCTGTGGCCACACTGATGTCTTCCTTCTCCAGGGACGTCTCCCCTGCTCTGACTGGCAACAGGCAGGTCCTGCTCAGCGGATGACGCTAATTATCTCTGTCCTTAATTCTCATCCCGTCTTTAATTTCCCATTCCAAAAGCAGGCGCAAAGAGCGGCTCTTTTCCATCCCCCCCTTTTCCCTTTTCGTGGCTCCGCTGAGCCCCGGGAGGTTGAGCGGAGCCCGGTGGGGACGTGTGAGCCTGGGGTTTTTTTTGTGAGAAAAAATGCGCATTGATCATTTCTGGGAATCAGGCTGTGTTTTTTACTCTGAAGCATCCATTATACACAGCTGCTTAATTGACGAGCGCTGCCGAGTCACCTCGGCTGCCGGAGTAAAACAGCCTAAAAGCTCCAGCGCAGAGGAAGTCCGCGCTTTATAAATTGATTCAGTGGGAGAGAGAGAGAGCGAGTGAAAAAAAACATTAATTACAGATGCTTCTGTGGGCACTGTTTTATGGCAGCGAGACCAGGATGTGGGCAATTCTCCTAAATGTGCTGATTAGACAGCACTTCATGTCTGGGAGCACATTAAATGGGCTCTGTAAAGCTATTAAAGATGCAGCGCCATAAAGAATTGACAAGAGCGAGCGGCAGCGGCGCAGCCCCGGGCTCTTGCCGGGCTCCAGCACAGCTCCTGCCCCGTTCCTGCCCCGTTCCTGCCCCGTTCATGCCCCGGGCTCCTTCCCATCTCCTGCCCGGTTCCCGCCCCCCTTCTGGAATCTCCTGCTGTCCAGAGGACAGACTCCCTGAGACCAAACAGGATGAAAGTCAGGGGGCTTTGGGTGCTGCTCTGGCTTCACCCACAGTCCTTGCTCAGCCTGGGGCAGGCAGGAGCCGGGGGGGAAGGAGCCATCGGTGTCCCGGCTCCGGGATCCGCTCCCGGCCGGCCGGGGTGACCCCGGCGCGGTGGGCGCGGGGCCGGCCGGGCGTGCGATGTTAACACGGCGCAAATCAATTTGTCAGGACACAGCTCACCAATTAGCGCTGCTGGGATTATTACTCATTTGCGCACTGCAGGTTTCAGGGAATTAATCAGGGGCTCACGGGTAGCCGGGACTGGCGGGGTGGGAAGGGTGATGCCGGCACCCGGCACAGCCGGCGGTGCCTGGAGCCGTGCTGGAGGCGTCCAGTGTTTCCCTGGACTCAGGGGGATTCGGCCCTTGGAAGACACCCCAATATAACATCATGCCCTTCCTGGATCCCCACATCCCCACCCACATCCCAGCGGCGCCAGATCCTGGCTGCAGTGGGACGCGGAGCGGAAAGAATTGAGCCCGAGGCAAAGTGACACTTCCCACATCATCCCAGGGAGGTGACACTGAGCAGTTTGGGGAGCAAGCGGGGCCCCGGTCCTGGCACGGGAGGCACTGATGGAAGCGGGTTGGTGCCGGTGCCAGGGATTTTTGGCATCAAATGTGTCACCCAGGGGGGATTGTGAGCAGGAACGGAGCCCCAGCGTGGGAGCAAACAGGACGGGAATTCGCCACCAGAGCCATCAGCTAAAGCAGTGCTGGGCTGGGCTGTTCTCTCCCATGGGGATGGAAACACCCCCAGATTCCACTCTCCAGCACAGGGACACCCACCTTCCCCAGGCCCCTGTCCCTGCCCTGCTCAGGGGGACGCTGGATCCAGGTGCCCTGGGGAGGAGCCTCCAGCCCTTGCCCCAGCTCCTGCCCCTGTGGGGGTCCCTGTCTGCCCGGCTCACCCCGCCAGTGGGAGCAGGGAACAGGGAGCTGGGAGATGTGTGCAGTGCCAGCTCCAGCCCGCCGTCCCTCTGATGGATAATCGATCCCTCCGAGACGGGGAGAGACACCCTGTCCAAACGCATCAGGCTTGAAATGCCAACCTCCCTAATGCGATTTTACAATCTCCTATAATCGAGTGCCAGCGAAACTTCCCCAGGCTCCCCTCCCGTCACAGGGCACGTGGATCGTGGCTGCATCCCCCCAAAGTCGTGCTCTCCGTGGGGGTCAAATCCCCTCTGGGATGAGATGTGGCCTCAGGGTGCCCTGGGGTGCCAGGGGCAGCCTTCTGCCAGCCCCCAGGAGTGATGAACCTCTGCCCCAAAATATAATACAGCCATCCCAAATCCACCTCCCGGGGATCCCTGCAGCTGGGTGAGAACCCCTTGCCTTCCCAGCCCCCCAAAATTGCAAATTAAGCCCCGAGCAATGCTGTGGGAATTTGGGAGCCTTGTACCCCACCACAGGCTCCACAGCCTCTCCCAGGGCCCAGGGGAAGGTGCAGAGCTGTCACTGACTGACAGCGCTGAAACCCCAACACCTTTTTCGTGGGGACAAAGCCACAGCAGCCCCCTGACCCCGTGTAAACCCCAAAATCAGGCTGGGGGCTGCAGGGGGGCCTGGCAGGGCCGTGAGGCTGAGCCCGCTGGGAACCCCAGCACAGCTCAAGGTTAGCGCCGGTAATTAAGGGCTGGGATTTGCATGCAGCAAATGACTCCAGCTAATTACAGGTTTAAAAGGAAAATGATCGGAGAGAGGATTGTTTGCAAAAATTGGGGCACGGCGGAGGAAGGGACGCTCTGCTCGGCTCTGGAGGTCACCAGGCTGGCTGAGCCATCGCCCTGCACATGTGCTGGCAGCACATCTGGGTGGCCGTGGCAGGAGCTGGCAGTGCCACCGTGGCCTCAGGGTTGGACTGTCAGGTCAATGAGCCCCGAGGGGTGCAGAGTGACCCCCCAGCTCTAGGGGTGCTCCTTTTGGGGCCCCCCCAGCCCCAGGCCAGACCTCCCACAGGTGGGCAGAGCGTGACACTGGGGCTGCTGGGCTGCCGCCAACTTACACCCCACCCCCCCAAAAAAAAAATAGTTACAAATGCCAAGGTGCTGAATTGATTCATTTAATTCTCCCTTCTCATTTGATCAAGAGCAGGGTGACATTTGGCAAAAGTTGCTGATGAGGGATTGAATGATTAATTGTCATGACAACCATTCCTGGTTAATGACAGGGATGAGATTGTGCCGGCATAAAAGCTGGAGAGTGGCCTTGAGTGCCGCGGTGCTAAATTACCAGGCATGTCACTGTTTGTGCTTTTGGTAAAACGTGGCCATGCGTTTCTAATGAGAGGTTAACTGTGTCCCCAAAGTAATTACAACTGATTGAAGAGGTAGTTAGTAATTAGAGGATTAACTGTAATGAGTCTCACCTGCAGCTGTTGCCATAGTTACAGTATTTTAGATGATGGGAGTTAAAATAGGACGAGGTGCTGGCAGAGGTGGTTCTGCCCCTTGGGTGGGCTGGTGCCCCCCTGCACCCACCGCCCCACGGGGTGTCCCATGGGCTGGGTGGGCATGGAACTGCCAGGGAATGCCATCCCAAAGCCCCGGGATGCCGGGGCAGAGCATCCCCCGTGGCCCTGCCAGACCTGGGCACTGGGATGGAGCAGCAGGTGGGAGCCCCAGGGCTGGCTGTGCCAGCAGGAGATTTCCATGGGCAGCAAAGTCACCAACAAAGCTCAAATCCTCAAATTCTGACAGCCAGGGCTGGGTCTCTCAGGCAGCACAAGCAGGGACAGGGATGTCCCTAGAGCATTGCTGGCATCCTCCAGGGTCCCTGAGCTCTGACTGCACCAAAGTGCCTCCTCCAGAGCCCAACCTGAGCTTGTTCCAACTCTCCCGATTCTCTGCTTTCACGGCTGACAATTTACAGGCCCATGTAAAACCTCCAAGTACAGTATCTTTAATTATTCCATCCATAAATGATAAGAGCCATTCATTTCAGGGCTCTCATTACGAATTTATACCCCTGTTTAATGTGCTCACTAACAGCAGACATCCCACAGCTCGCTGAGAAATATTGAACAATCCTTTCTGGAAGAGCTGAGCGGATACCGCCGGAGCTATTTTGGACTAGGGAAGAGAAATGGGCAAGGCTGGGGGGATTGGGAGGTAAAATGAGGGATGAACCCCTCACCCCAGAGAGGTCTGGGGACACCAAGGGCAGGTGGCTCAAAGCTCTTCATCCATCCAAGTGGAATTCTGGTTTGGTTTTTTTTTCTGGATGTGCTGATGGTTGAAAGTCAGCTTCATTTTGATATAAGTATAAAAATAGAGTTTCATATTTATATATATGACTAGAACTACGAGGAGGCTTTTGCCAAGGCTTAACTTGAAATACAAAAAAAAAAAAAAAAAAAAAAAAAAAAAAAGAAAACCCAAAATTTCANAAAAAAAAAGAGAGAAATCCTAAATATTCACATTTCCAAGCAAACACCCTGAGTTGCTTTGACCTTTCACAATTTTTTCCTGGATTATTTTCCAATGCAAAACCCATGTGCTCCCAGGTTGGAATCAACCCCTCCCACACCGTTTGCCTTTGGGAGCTGCCACCTCTGTTGTTTCTTTTCCCAGGATAGGGTGCTCCAAGGGCATTTCAGTTTTCAGTTTTCCAGGATTTTAAGGTGTTCCCCCTCCCGCCCTGTCCTGCTGCTGATGTCTGAGTCCCACAGGTGGGACCACGGTGATGGGGATAAAGGAGTGGGCATCATCCAGCCCCCAACACCACCTCCATCAGCCACCCTGGTGCTTTCCAGTGGTGGAATTGTGGAATTCCAGACTGGTTTGAGTGGGAAGGGACCTTAAAGCTCATCCAGCTCCATCCCCTGCCACGGGCTGGGACACCTTGCATGAGACCAGGTTGCTCCAAGCTTGTCTCCAGACTTTGGGGCAGGACATGTCCTTATGGAGGCTTTCAAAGCACTTCTGCTGAGCCTGGAGGGAAAACACATCGTGTCTGCTGTAAATTGGCAAAAAAACCTAAATGTAACATAATTAATGGGAATATCAGCTCACAGGTCTTGGGGTTTTTTAACAAATCTTAAATTTAGAAGCTGCCAGGGCTCCTTTAAAGAGGAATTAACCGGAGGTGCTGTAATTGCCCACGAGGAGTAGCCTCTGTGAGAGATAAGCTCGTAATGAGCTGTCACTGCCGGGTGGCTTTGGAGTATGAGCACCCAAATTAATAAACAGGGATAATTGGCTGTTCCCTCCCTTGGGAAGCCTGGCTGGTCCCTGCAAGCCCTGCTGGAGCTCACTGGGTGTGATGCTGGATGGATGGATGGATGGATGGATGGATGGATGGATGGATGGATGGATGGATGGATGGATGGATGGATGGATGGATGGATGGATGGATGGATGGATGGATGGATGGATGGATGGATGGATGGAGGGATGGATGGATGGATGGATGGATGGATGGGAGGGAGGGAAGCTCTCCAGGTGGGATGCTCCCTGGAGGGGATGGTGCCTGGCTGGTGGGATGCAGCCCAGATGCAAAGCCTGATGTTTGGGGTGCTCAGTGGGTGGGGTGCCCAACAGGTGGGATATTCATGGGATTGGATGCTCATTGAATGGGATGCTCACCAGGTAGGATGGGATTCCCTCCTGAATGGGATCCCCCCTGGATGGGATCCCCCAGTGGATGGGATCCCCTCTGGATGGGATCCCCCGTGGATGGGATACTCCTCTGGATGGGATCCCCTCTGGATGGGATCCCCTCTGGATGGGATACTCCTCTGGATGGGATCCCCTCTGGATGGGATCCCCTCTGGATGGGATACTCCTCTGGATGGGATCCCNAGAGTCCCCCTGGAGTGGATACTCCTCTGGATGGGATCCCCTCTGGATAGGACCCCCCCTGGATGAGATCCCCTCTGGATGGGATCTCCCCCTGGATGGGATCTCCCCCTGAATGGGATCCCCCCTGGATAGGACCCCCTCTGGATGAGATCCCCTCTGGATGGGATCTCCCCCTGGACGGGCTGCTCTCCACAGGAGAGCCGCTGGGTGTGATTCTCCCCGGATGGAACACACGGGATGCTCCCCCAGGATACAATTCTCCCTGGACACGGTGGGATGCAGCGTGCCCTGCTCACCTCCCCTTCCCAGCCCAGCTCCCACCTCTGCCCTGGGCTGCTCCAGCAGCACCCAGAGCAGCCCAGCCACGCCAGCCCCACTTTCCACTAAAATTAAAAATATAATTCATGGGAGCCCTTCCACTTGTGCTGGGCTCGGAAAACACCAGGCTCCCTCCCCCTCCTTTTTAATAACATCCAAACTGTGGAGCTAAACTACTTGACAGAGGCCTTTAAATATGTGCAAATATATATTTGCACTCGGCTGGTTTTTTTTTTCTTCTTTTTCCCGGAGGCTCTTCCATTAGGTAATATTTGTTGCCAACATTAATTTCATTAGATTTTCATGGCATTTTAATAGGAGCCCCGGTGGTTTTTTGCATATATTAGCATGCGGGAGGAAGGAGAGTCACCAAATTAGAGTAAAAAAAAAAAAAAAAATCTGGTGTAGAGGCAGCAAAGGGAAATTCCTGGGAGCGGGGGAGACGGGGAGCCGTGGCCTGTGGCATTCCAGGTCTGGCATTCCAGGTCTGGCTCTTTCCCGTCGGCTCTGGAACCTGCCAGCCCTTAATGAAGATATTTCCACCCTGATTGTCAGCGGCGCTCGGAGCCTGATTAGAGCCCGAACCCGCGTGGAAGAGCTCGCAAATTAAATACGTGTTGATTATGCAAACTCGATCCCGGGTTTATCCCTCATAAATAAGGCATGAGCCGGGCTCGGCTCTCCGAGGGCGATATTTATTGTATGCAAATCGGGCACGGGGCTGGGAGGAGAAGTAATCAACTGTTTATCAGGCGGGGACTGCCACAAACTCGGGAATAATCGGCCGGGAAGAGCTGGGAATGGGTGGAGGAGGAGGTTGGATGAGGGGCGGACAGGGGTGGCACCGGCAGGTGACCGAAATGCCCGCGGGCACCTGCCTGGCACCGAGCCCGGGGGCTGCAGGGGGAGGGTTTTAAGGCGAACATGAATATTTTGGTGTACAAAGGGATATTTCGGGGTGTATGGGGGTATTTTGGGGTGTAAAACCCGGTACCGAGCCGCGAGTCTGCAGGGTAGGATTTTAGGGTGGACACGGATATTTTGGTGTCTGAAGGGATATTTTGGGGTGTATAGGAGTATTTTGGGGGCATATAGAGATATTTTGGGGTATATAAACAGAGCTGGGAGTCTGCAGGGAAGGACTTTAAGGAGAACATAAATATTTTGGTGTCTAAAGGGAAATTTTAGGGTGTACAGGAGTATTTTACTCTGCATGAGGGTATTTTAATGAGTGCAGGGATATTTTGGGGTGCACGGGTGTATTTTAGGGTGCACAGGAATATTTTGGTGTGTTTTACTGTGCTCAGGAGCACTTTAGGGTGGGTAGGGGTATTTTAGGGTCCATAGGGATGTTTTGGGGTGCACAGGAATATTTTGGTGTATATAGATGTGTTTTAGGATACAAACAGGTATTTTAGAGAGCACAGGAGTCTTTTAATGTGCACAGGGTGTGCTATAGGTGAATTTTAGGGTGCCTAGGGTTATTTTACTCTGCACAGGAGCATTTCATCACCCACAGGTGCCTGTCCTGTGCACAGCAGTGCTCCACTCGATGCCTTGCAATTCCCAGGATCTGGGCTCCAGAATGTCCAGCACCTCCAGAGCTCCCATGGGCTCCCAGTAGAATGAAAAATGTCATTTAAAGTTTTTAGAAAAGCCAGCCCTGGCAGCCTGTGTGGTCCTGCCTGGTGGTGTCCCTTCGGGGAGCTCTGGCAAGGAACCTGTGATGATGATAAATGCATCCAGGGCGAGTTTTACTTTTTTTTTTTTTTTTTTCTTTTTTTTTCTT